>CM044442.1:113126861-113137181 GCA_024363595.1 Xenopus borealis | reverse complement strand
CACGCTGACATCAACCTATAAACACCATTATGCCAGTAATATTTCATACCCAGAGAATGTGAGCTACGTTAAAATGTAAAAAGAGTTTTGGAGCAATGCAAACATGAAAAAAGCAGTTTTTTATGCTACCAAATCTTGCCTCCAAGCCTGGAATTCAAAAAATAAGCACCTGCTTTGAGGCCACTGGGAGCAACATCCAAGGGTTGGTGAACAACATGATGCTCACAGGCCACTGGTTGGGGATTACTGATTTAGAGATGTGGACTTTGGGAAATGTGAATTTACCCATACATTACTACAGCTAGAAATAAAGAAACCCAGCAACAATATAACTCTCTGCTAGGTAAACTAAAGACAATAGTTAATGACAGATCCTGTTCATGTGATAGATGGATATTTGCACTTAGTTGATGGAAGGAGGGAAGTTTATTTAGCCTTGAACCAATGCAGATAAATCACGTTTAAGTGGCTCTTGCCTGCCCATCAGCTCTTAATTCTGCACTTAGCTCTGAATTTTTACTATGACCCCAGGCACAGACAATGTTTGCACCCCTTGTGAATGACCCCTAATATATTTTAGTAAATAATGAATGTATTTTGTAACATTCAGCTTAGCCAGCTCCCATTAAAAGACCAACCCTTTTGTTCTCGCTCATTTGTGTAAACTGGTCAAACACACTTATATCTATTACTTGATGGTTGTGACAGTTTGGATGTAAGTGAAACATGCTGAAACCATGTCGAGACTACCACTAAAGGTCTGTTAATATATGTCGGCTTGCACAGTTGTTCTTTCCCTTCATCAGACTAACAGGTTATGGTATGTTTATTTTTCCACTTAATCCACACCGCCACCTTTCACATACTTGCAGCCAGAAAGCACTTTGCAGCAAATCCTTCACAATAGAAGTGACAGTGTTCTGCTGGCAAAAGTTACAATTCAGCAGAAATTCAGCATTTTAAAGCTTAATATGGGGTGATGACAAAGCTAAATTGTGAATGAAACAGCCCAGGCTCGTGGGCGGAGCATATCACATTGATAGCCCCAAACAGCACAGAGAGAGACCTTTGTGATCTCAGAATGGCTGGGAATCTGACAAGCTGAAAATAAATGCTGATGACTGTCTAGCAGCATGCTCTCACAGAATGCATTATTCTTCTTTATTAATTTAGCATCAACATATACTGGAGCCCTTTACAGACTTTATACATCAACAACATCAATCCCTGATCCAGTGGAGCTTACAGTCTAAAGCTGGCCATAGACGCAAAGGATCTTTCCCCGATATGCCACTAATGAAAGGGCTATATCAGGGGTAATCCGAACGTTCGGCCCTATGGCCTATATCGGCAGCTTTATCTGCCCGTCTATGTCCCCCTGAAATCCTTATCACATTCCATTCCACACTTGGGTCAATTTCATCAGAAACAAGTTCACCTGCCTGTATATTTTTGGAGTTTGGGAGGAAATGGGAATACTTCGAAGAGCCAGAGTAATACAATACAGAATAAATGCACATTGTACTGCATGTTGTAAAATATATGGTCATTGGAAATCACCACTGAGTTCAACAGGTCATTTGAGTCCAGTGCAATATGACCTGAGAAACCAGTAAGGACTGATGATTTCCCCTGCTCCCCTTGGTAAGCACTGCTATACAAATATGCATGGGGGCAGCTGGGGTATTTCCATTCATGGGCATGATGGAGCGAGATCAAATAGACAAACACAAGAGGTCCTCTGCACTCAACCCATTGACATTTTGTGCCTTAAGCTACTAAACATGCCTTACCCTTTAAAGAAAACAGGGATTGTTTGTCCATATATTGCAATATATTTAAGCTGGCCAACTATGTCAAAGTCATCCCATATAAGGCCAGTCCTACACTCAACTTTCATCTGATTCATTAAGAATTCTATTGCTTCATTATACATTTTACACAGGGACTAAGTTTTACCTGAAACTTACTTGCTGTTTCAAGGTTAAAACTCACAAACATGGTATCCCTATAGCTGGAAAGGGTGGGAACTACAACACTTATACACAACTCCTGTATAAACTATAACAAACAAGGGGAAGTTGTGCCCACCATTAATTTTTACATATATTATGTATGCCCTGGGACATACCTAGTTTGCAAGTTTTGGTCCCAGACTTTTGCCAGGGTCCACTCTTTTCAATTCTTGCCCTGCTATGATAGATATGCTTAAAGACTATAATATATGGCTGGTGGGTGGCTAACATAGAAACAATAATAAATCTAATAAATCCAAATGCCATGTTGGGACGTGAGCTACCTCACTCTGATGGCTCTGTAACACACTTGACTATTAGTAAGAAATATCAGTATTCTCTAATCAGAGCTGGTGAGGTTGGATGACAATAACCATGGCCTTATACGTTTCTCCCATGACTGCTATGGCCTTTCATTCCATTCCCACTATGAGCATCTCTGTCTGTTGCACTAATCACTGCTGGAATGCAAAGCTTAACAAATACTCATTAGACCAAAATAATACATAAGCTCTGCTCTTGTTAAAAACCTGTTATTACAAAGTCAAATACAGGGAGGATTTAGAAATATTTCATTTTAAAAAATAGTATTTCTAGAACTGTTATTATGTTTGTCTATACAATTCTTGCTGTTGAAGCAGCTGTTATAACATTTGAAGTCATATAACGTGCAAGGGCTCATTTGCTAACACAGGAGCTAGACGGCAAATTACAATTATAGGTTTAATGTTGATGAGTCTGCTACCAGTTAGAAAAGGAAATATCATTTTTCATTTGCACTGCTCCAGTTTAGTACCTATGTCAGGAATCCAGCCCCATATTGTTTTCTTTCTTAATATTTAAGCTGAAACTAAAAGAGGAAACCTACACTAGGTTTAATGCTCAAATAAAAGAGTTTGACCAGAGACACTTGTTGGGGAAGGATGCAGCTTACAGGTCTTATCACATTCATTACAGTCAATCAAGAACTCGTTAACCTGCCTGTAAGTTTTTGAAGGAACTCAACACAGCCAGAGGGTGACAAAACGAACTCAATGCAAATCATTTCTAGGCTAGTGCTACCCACTGAAGCACCATTGCTAAATCAGATTATATAATGCCGTGTTGGTTAATCTAATTGTCCATGTGCCCATAAACATAAACAGATTTGTTCCCCATGGGCTATAGCGAGCCAACTGATCACAGAATAAATTAGTTTAACAATGAATTGATTGGGAATTGATTGAGGTGGTAATAACAATACTGGGAAGAGTATTAAATATATTATTGAATTCAATTGTGATTACCCTTAATTAATTTCTAATTCATAATCTAACTGCACATAGCTTTTTAGGGTTTATGTATTAGTAAACACAAGCACTTCATTTAATAGTGAATGATTTATTGGCAACAATGGAATAAGTTACAAACAAAGTTGATCCAAGGATATTGGTTTATATTATAGGAAATAAAGGCATACAGGCCTGAATCCCACATAGTGGATTTGGTACATGCCTAGTGTAATTATTGGGTTCATACAGCAGTGCAGAAAACTTCATTTTCAACAAACTTTTACCTTTTTCTTAATTGTATGTTGATGCAGTAGACTCGTTTAGCAACAAGTAACATGATGGTGCAGGCCCTGGCTAACAAGGGTGAGTTCAGTGGCAGGGGGTGTAATTGGACCAGGGTCCGCACCCCCTCAGGGCCCCCCGGAAGCTTGCGCACTGCTAATTACGGAGAGAGAATCGCATATGGGGGGGGGCTCGGCTGCATGTCCCGCACCCAGGCCCACTACCCACTAGTTACGTTACTGGGTGAGTTTCTTCTTCTTCATTGGTGCCGTGCCCCTGATACATATACATATTTAGACATATTTAAAAGGACAGATAGATATCCATGATTTTGACCAGCTTTCCATGCAGTATCTAGACAGCATGCACAGTATATTGTCCCCACAGTTCTGTGTAATTATTGGTTTCATACAGCAGCGCAGGTTCATTTTCACTCTCAACAATCTTTTACCTCTTTTATGTTGATGTCGTAGAAACATTCAGCAGCAAGTAACATGCTAGTGCAGGCCCTGGGTAACTAGGCATGAAAATGTTGTAATAAGCCCTTGTTTTATCTGTACCTGAGTCATGAGAAGAAATAACATGAAGTTCCTGGGGCTGAAATGTAGAATATACAGATGTACAAGAAAGGAGGGAAACAGTCTTCTGTTTTGCATGTTATTAGGAAACTAAGCAGATTGCTAAAGCTACTTGAGACATGGCAATCCTTGCTAAAGAATGGCCCAAGGCAAATCTGTCTTACTGGATCAAATTAAATATTATTATTATTTAAAGGTCTGTAGACTCTGTGGACTTTCAACTGTTGTTCCAGTCCCAGCATGCCCTGACAATTTATGGAGCACTACAATCTGATTCTATCTCAACCATCTATATATTATAGACATGTTTGTTCTTACCCTGTAAAGGGTAAGGCATCTTTAGTAGCTGTATGCAAAAAAATGTCTCAATGTCTTCAATATATTGATAATGGGTTGAGGGACCTCTTGTATTTGTTTATATGTTTGTTCTGATTATCTTGGCAGCATCTTGCAATTTGAAAAGGTAAATCTCCACTGGATGATCATGGCATGGCTTGCTACAACAGTCCAGATGTTATGACCAATTAAGACTGGTCAAGCGACATCTCAATCTGTAACTGAAGATGAGGCTGGGGAGAGGTTGGTAGGTGTTGATCCCTACGTTTTTGCATTTCAGAGCACAACTTCATTCTTATATCAACCACTTCCCCTAATATTTGTACCTTCTTACTGAAAACTCCTTCCTCACTTTCACTCCTTTGTGTTATACCCCAGGGGTGCCAAAAAGGTAGATTGGGATCTACCAGTAGACCTTTAGCTGGTGATCAGTAGATCTCAAGTCACTGTCAATAAACAGTTTGTCTAAATCAACCTCTCATTTCATGATTTTCATTCAGTTATTAATTACGTCATGGTTACATATGAAATTGTTGTTTCTTAAATACGGCAATATAAATTCTCTCATAAATCATTATAATATTTAAGTAATATTTTCCATGGCACAGAATGCTAACAGTGATATGGATGTAGATCATAATGGGACAAGATCACTAAATATAGATCCTGCTTAGGTATGGGCGCTCTTGTCTCAGTGTAATGAAACCTACAAGCACATATCTATCCTCCCGGTGCTGCAATTTCTTTCCTCATTGCCTCCCCTCTTTTCCTCTGTCCCATCAGTTTATCCTCCCACCCCACACATGTGAAGAGTCACATCCTCTTCCCTTTGTTCTGTATTATTCACTATTCCCCAACCCGTCAGTAAACTTTACTCCCTCAGCTCTCCATCTCTCAAACACATATGCACACACTATTGTCTCTATATATATAAATATAAAAACATATAGATGCAGGGCCGGATTTACAAAGCAAGCGCCCCTAGGCCCGCTGTTCTTTGTTGCCCCTCCCCCTCCCTTTTATTTGCTCAAATTTTAATCATCAGGATGGAGCATGGGAGTTGGCACATGGGAAATTTTAATTTCTGAACCAATGTGGGTGTGTTTTTAGCAGCATCCTGCCCCCCTAAAATCCTGCCGCCCTAGGCCCGGGCCTAGGTGGCCTCTCCACAAATCCGGGCCTGTATAGATGTGTATGTACAATAATGTTAATATACAAAGAAGCTGCACCTAGATAAGGCTGCATGGAGCTCCAGTGTACAGGCCCGGATTTGGGGAGATCTAGGGCAGCAGGATTTTAGGGGGTGACATGCTGCGCAACCACACCCACATTCAGGAACACTGGGGATGAGCAGGAGATATGATAGTTTTTTAAATCTCCCGTGTGCCAATCCCCATTGCTCCGGTCACGATGCTGAAAAATTGAAAAGGATGGGGATGGGGGCGACGAACAATAGGAGGCCTAGTGTTACCCGCTATGTAAGATCAGCCCTGCCATTGCAATAGTAGGGGCCTCAATGTTATATTCTTGCACTACAGATACAAAGTGAGCAGTGAAAGGGACAACACCTGTTACACTTACTGTACAGATAATGACACTGTACACATATTCCTATAAAAGTTGCAACGTGCTGATTGCGTGATAGCTACTTTCATTTCTGCCATAGCGTCGACAGTAAAAGATGTTTTAACTGCACACATCTCAATAAAAAGTAGTTGATAATTGCTTATAATGACTCCGTGAGAAGCTTATAAAAGTGCATTTTTAAAAAAATGTTGACGCCAGAAAAATGTCCCAGGAGAGGGTTCCTTTCCCAGAATAAATTGTATGTTTGTGTTATAATGTAAGGAATGTTTTAGTCCCAATTCTTTGCAAATTCATTCTTTACTTTATACGGCTGCTCCACCCAAAAAAAAATGATTGCATTGGAGAAAATGTAAAGCTAAGCAACATTACAATATATTGTATATTTATCAATGTTTTTTCCTTTTTAAATTATGTATTGACTCCATCAACATTAAACCAGTATTGTTATGTATTGACCCCATAAGTCTTGGGGTTTTAAACAGTACTGACCAATACAAGGCCACATATAAGGATGAGACCAAACACAGACACAAAAGTACTGTATTTACCACTAAGAATGCTGCTCACTACACTAGTTATTTAATATACATATCATACTTGTAAAGTTTAAGTCATTATCCCTGCCTTAACCTGCTAGGGTTGGATTTGAATATCAGAGTCTATGGCAGCCATTTTAAAAGACAAGGAGATAGAAAGGAAGAAGCCGCTGCAGATTTTGGCCAGAAGAAGAGGTGTTGACTAAAGGAAAAGGCAAGTACCAGATGCCCAGTATAGGACTAGTGTCACAATTTAGACTTAATAATACTAAATTAATAAAAAATTATTCATTATAGCAGTCACTATTATCCTGTGCTCACTAGAAATCCCACATGTTGTCTTGTGACCCCCTTCCCTGTGGTCACATTAGAGTTCAAACAATGAGCTACTAATTAGTGTTGTGTGCTTGGCCATTATAAGTGTGGATAGAGCTGCAAATGGTTTTCGTAATTTCCACTTGTCTATAAGTGCCCTGCTGCAGGAAATGTTCTATTATGTTGGAGTGTAGTAGGGTGGAGTATGGCTCCTTTGCTGTTTGTATCAGTGTCTGGCAACACTCCTTGCTCAAAATTATGGAGGGGCTGGGAATAAATAACAAAAGCCTTCTCAATGCAACAAATCCCCAAACTGTGGAATTCTTGCACCTGAACCAATCGTAGTCAGTGTACCCAGATGCAACCCTACTGCACCCCCTAACCACTAATTTACCCACTCATACCAGGAACCCTTTTACCCAGGGATCTCCAACCTTTTGAGGCCATGAGCAACATTTAGAAGAAAAAGGAGTTGGGGAGCAACGCTAGCATGAAAAATGTTCTTGGAGTGCCAAATAAGTGCTGTGATTGGCCATGTGATTCTTATACAACCAAAACTTGCCTCCAAGCCTGGAATTCAAAAATAAGCTCCTGCATTGAGGCCACTGGGAGCAACATCCAAGGGTTTGGAGAGCAACATGTTGCTCACAAGCTACTGGTTGGGGATCACTCCTTTACCTGTACTCCCACCCACAACTTATTTTCACAGGTACATGGCGTACAACTAAAAAACTATATGTAGCGCCCTCAGATGAAAACAAGTGAAGTTATATAAATAAGGGGTTCTAAAACTTCCTTTTATTGTATCCCATGGGTCATCGTCTCTATAAATATCTTACAACTGTTGGATATTATTTGCATTGTTAGAAATCTGCTGGATCATTGGCAAGACTTCCTATATGGATAAAAAAAAGTGGAATAATGTTATTGCTCTGCTGGGCCAAGATGTCAACAAACATAATGTCACAAAACATAATGTTTATAAGTGTCAGTAGTATAGGAAGGAAAACTATCTGTCACATTATGCTTGCAAAACAATTCATTTTTAAGTTACTATTACATTCCTTTAAATATACAGGCATGGGACCTATTACACAATGTTTGGGGCCTGGGGCTTTCCAGATAATCAATCTTTCTGTAATTTGGTTCTTCATACGTCTAGTAGAAAGCCATGTAAACATTAAATAAACCCAATAGGCTGGTTCTGCTTCCAATAAGGATTAATAATATCTTTGTTTGGATCAAGTACAAGGTACAGGTATGGTACCTGTTATCCAGAATACACCTGGGGTTTTCTGTAATTTGGATCTTCATACCTTATTTCCTTTAGAAAATAATTTAAACATTAAATAAACCCAATAGACTGGTCTTGCTTCCAATAAGGATTAATTATATCTTAGTTGGGATCAAGTACAAGCTACTGTTTTATTATTACAGAGAAAAAGGAAATTGTTTTTAAAATTTGGATTATTTGATTATAATGGAGTCTATGGGAGATGGTCTTTCCCTAATTCAGATCTTTCTGGATAACAGGTTTCCAGATAATGGATCCCATACCTGTACTTTTTTATCATTACAGACAAAAAGGAAATCATTTTAAAAATTAGGATTATTTGGATAAAATGGAGTCTATGGGAGAAGGCATTTCAGTAATTTGTGCCCTGTACAACAAAATTTTCCTGGCACCCAAGCCCCACCCCTGATGCCACCCACTCCACATCAAAGTTAAAAGACTACACAGTGATTGATGGTCAGGGCTCCCTTATAAGTTAAAAAAAACATTGGCATCAGGGCCGCCCCCCATAAAAGTTTATTTTTTTTTAAAAAGCATTGGTGCCAGGGCCCCTCTTCCAAGTTAAAAAAAATTGGGGCCCAACATTGGCGCCAGGGCCACCCATAGAAGTTTAAAAAAAAAAGCATCAGTGCCAGGGCCCCCCTTACAAGTTAAAAAAAAATTGGGACCCCATCAAATATTTTTAAAAAAATTGATGGCAGGGGCCTAGAGAGTATTAAAATAAAACATCGGTGGCCAGGGGAACCCATATTGGTGTCAGTAGAATTAAACTTGTGGCTTCAGGACTTCAGTGTCGGCTCCTTTGTGACTTTGTGTCTTTCCGCCGCTCCAGGACTTCGACTGTTTGGCACTTCCGCATTCTGCTGGGACATCGGAAGGCCCCCCTTATTGCCGGGACACTTGTCCCCTCTGTCCCCTCCCCCTCCCCCTACAGCTCTATGAATCTTTTACTTGTTTGACTTATCATGTTTATCCAGTTTGTGAGTTTGACTAGTAAAATAACATTAACTGAAAGTAATTAAAATGCTGAAAGGTGCGTCCCTCAGTTCTGAAGCCACTTGAAAAGTGTGCCACTAACAGAATAAACATAATATGCTAAATCAAACCAAACATCAAAAAATTAAGGTGAAGATTTACTAATGGTCGAATTTCGAAGTAAAAAAACTTACAGATGAAGCCACTTTGGATTGTGTGTTTGACACAGAATAACTTAACTCATCTATCCTATTTATCCCACTTAGCACAGAATATTGTGTCACAGCATCCCATCCAATTAAAGAGTTCACCATTGAAAACAATGGTGCTTTGGTATGCTAATGAAAAGGTTAAATACATTAAATGAGTTAACATGACTTTAGATAACACAGTTTCTTTAATTAGCCCTGAGTCATTTAACTTACAAATCCAAGTGGCTGCATTTGTACCTATTTTGATTAAATAAAATTAATTCGAATGCATCATTCAATTCAAACAATTCGAACGATTTTAGCCAAAATCCTTCGAATTCCTAGAACTTTTTAGGATAGGTTCCAGGAGCTCCCCCATAGGTTACAATGGCAATGCGGCAGCTTAAAGGTGGCGAATAGTCGAAATTTGAAGGATTTTAAAGAGACAGTACTTCGAAAATGTCAATTTCCGATTTTTTTCTAATTGAATAGCCCAAAATTCAATTTGAATTGAAAAATTTGAATATTCGACAAGTCGAATTTTTGAAGTACTGGCCCTTTAAAATCCTTCAACTTTGACACTTTACCACCGTAAAACAGAATTGAGCAATTCAAACTATTTTTATTCGATTGTTATAGGTCCATTTTTGATCAAAAAAGCCCTTTAAAAAACTTCAAGGGTCGAATTTCGAAGTTTTTTTACTTTGAAAATTCGGACCTTAGTAAATCTGCCCCTTAGTGTTTTAAATATAATGCAGTGTTGCCCTGCACTGGTAAAACTGGTGTGATTGCTTCAGAAACACTACTATTGTTTCTATAAATAAGCTGTTGTGTAGCAATGGGGGCAACTATTCAAATGAGAAAAAGGCTCAGGTTACACAGCTCTGTAGAACATAATGGTGTTATCTGTTATCCACTATTTAACCTGTGCCATATAGTC
>CM044442.1:113031572-113043214 GCA_024363595.1 Xenopus borealis | reverse complement strand
GTGTCTCTGCCCTTAAAGGGGTGGTTTTCATGTTTTATTGTTTGTGTTTTTTGTGTTATTGAGCTTTTTATTCAGCTGCTCTTCAATCTGCATCCTAAGCAATCAGGTAACTAGGATGCAAATTACTCTAGCAACCATGCATTGATTTGAATAAGAGACTGGAATATGAATAGGATAGGGTCTGAATAGAAGGATCAGTAATAAAAAGTAGGAACAACAATACATTTGTAGCCTTATGGAGCATTTGTTTTTTTTAGAAGGGGTCAGTGACGCCCATTTGAAAGCTGCAAAGAGTCAGACGAAAAAGGTAAATAACTATAAAACTGAAATAAATAAATAATGAAAACCAATTGAAAAGTTGCTTAGAATTGGCTGTTCTATAACATATAAAAGTTACCTTAAGAGTGAACCACCCCTTTAAGCTTTCCAAATTGATTATTTGGAGAAGAGATGTAAACATTGGCTGGATGAAATTTAGCAGGTTAATGTGAGACTTCTCAATAGGTGCTGGCCCCTCCTGGCTGTGAATATTCAATATGCCCGGCCTACCATGAGGGGAGGGGGACAGAGAGGTGTGAGCTGCTGCAGATTGGATCTATCCCCTGATAGCAGTGAGTGCAGTGAGAGGGTCCACATGGGCACATGCAGTAAGAAGGGCCACATTGGGCATCAAGATATTCAGAGGTGGCTGCTGGAATAACTGGGCGTCCATCACATTCCTTCTGATATTGGTATCTTAGCGTTGTGATTCCCGTCTCTGTGCAGCACTGAGCAGCTGGAGTTAAAGAATCTGGTGAGATCTGTGTGTGTGCTGGGGTTTGGGAATGGCACTGCAGTTAAATATATTATATGTTCTCTAGGAACAGAGGAAGAGGGCTTGGGGGTAGCTGTGTTATGTAGCTGTGGCATATCATAGTAGCTAACACCTAAATCCATCAGCATTAAATATTCAGTCTTATGAAAAATGTTTCTTGCAGTGCTGGTGCTGGATACTTTGAAGTCTCTTATCATTCCGTAGGAGATACACTGCAGATTGATCATATATAGAGAGCTGCAGATAAAGTGCAGCCCTGCACAATGTGTGTTACATAAGTGTACCTATTGGGAAGTATGATTACTGAACTGCAACGTTATTGGCTCATTATTACATTGAGAGAACACACTGCACTGTGTAGTGGAACATCTCTTAACCTTTTCAGCTGAGACACAGATTCAGTATGGGAGTTAACTCTCTTATTTGGTTGCATTTTTTTTATAGTAGGAGGAAACTTCACCTTAATTAAATAGCACAGAGACCCAGTTATTGGTTCTGACCTATTGGGGCAATGTAACGGACTGACTACTGCTGGCCATGCTAATCTGTTGGAATGAGTGAGATGTACAATTCATGAGTAATGTAGGTTTTTAAGTCCATGAGTCAGTTGCTGTTTCAAGTGCATCTGTGATGTGTGGGTGAGCTAATAAAAATGCAAGTTGCTTGTCAGATAATGTATGAGAATGAGAAGTCTGAACACGGGTCACTAGTACATAGACTTACATTATGTCTTCTTTCAAGTCCTTGTGCCGTGTTCTGGTATTGGGCAGCAGAAGTACAGACAGTATGGTTAATTGTAATATAGCTCAATATAAACTGTAACCATTTTATACCATGTACTAACTAATAGCCATGATTTAGTCTAAACAGGCTGATAATCACAGTACCCCTGTAATCATAGGAAATCTCTGCCCTTTTCCTTTGTCTTCAGGCACTGCTGGTACAATGAAGTACTGAGGTGTGGTATATACAGTGTTTGCTTCTATATGGTCTCTCCAGGTGTACACACAGAACATTGTCTTTATTCATTCCCTAATCCTGCACGAGATCAAATGTTTTAAAGGGACACTGTTATGGGAAAACATGTTTTTTTCAAAACACGTCAGTTAACAGTGCTGCTCCAGCAGAATTCTGCACTGAAATCAATTTTTCAGAGAGCAAACATTTTTTTTATATTTAATTTTGAAATCTGACATCGGGCTAGACATTTTGACAGTTTCCCAGGTGCCCTTAGTCATGTGACTTGTGCTCTGATAAACTTCAGTCATTCTTTACTGCTGTACTGCAAGTTAGAGTGATATTGCCCCTCCCCCCAACAAAAGAACAATGGGTAGGTAACCAGATAGCAGCTCCTTAATTAAGTGGGAGGCACCCACTATATAAAGCTGAGCCTTCTAATTGTTAGTTGCTAGTGCTGTCTACAATGTTAAGTATTTGCAGTGTTGTGCCAGTCAATGTAAGAACATTATTAATGAATCCCTGTGCTGACAAAATTAGCTGTATATTTCCCCCATACAATAACTTGCTAAGAATTCTTGCAGTCTTTTGTTAAACAAATCGTAACTTTTCATTTGGAAAGCGAAACACACTTAGAAAGTCCCAGGTTAATGTTCTTTTTGTTCAGTGGTAGTGGAGTCACTGAGCCCATTTTTCCATTGTGTAGTGGGACTCTGGAGTCATTATCTTGAATATTTCATGTCCATTCTTTCTGCTAGCGCACAGCCAGATACATCCCACACTTTTATTTTACAATTCTATACAAATCTCAGCCTCTCTACTTTCCTCTCCTTCACCTCTCCACACATGAAGTATATAAAGTACTCTGTTTAGTTATTCCAGGAAACTCCTCTTTCTCATATAAACTAAGAACTTACAAATCCCACTCTCACTTAGTCTCTGTCCTTATTGGCAGTTGGGGACATTTCCCCTCTTTCTGTTGGGGTTCCTCGAGGCTCTGTCCTGGGACCCTTATTATTCTCCCTCTATACTTCCTCCTTTGGAAAATCAATCAACTCGTATGGTTTTCACTACCACCTCTATGCTGACGATACTCAGATCTATCTCTCATCTCAACCCAGAACTCCTAACTTGCGTCTCCTCCTGTCTGTCCGCTAGGAACATATCCAAAATACTGCCACAATTCTTATTCACTCTCTTGTCATATCATGTCTAGACTACTGTAACTCTATTAATTGCCCACCCTTAGGGTTGCCACCTGGCCGGTATTTTTGATCCCAATGTTATTAATAGGGAAAAAACTAAAATATATAGGAAGGCCGGTATTTTTTTCTAGAAAAGGTGGCAACCCTACCCACCCTACATCTCTGAAATCATCTCTATATACTCACCCAACTGCTTACTACTCTCCTCTACTGATCTGCTAAACAAATCTTCTCTCATTGCCTCCTCACATGCTTGCATTAAAGACTTTGCAAGGGCTGCACCCCTCCTCTGGAACTCTCTCCCACGATCCATCTGACTTTCTCCCAATCTTTCAGCTTTCAAGAAATCTCTTAAAACACACTTCTTTCGAGAAGCCTACCCTCACTCTGCTTAACTACCAAACACAACACCACACACAGTACCACATTTCTTGCCCCCTCCAGCACCGTGTGTATTACTCCCTTCTCTTTAGAGTGTAAGCTCTTTCTGCATAGGGCCTTCCTCACCTTTTTTACCAGTATTGATTGTGCTGTATGTAACTCCATATGTTCTATGTATGTAATTCATGTGATTTAGTTGTATAAACATATTTACTTTACAGCGCTATTCAATATGCTGGTGCTATATAAATACATGTTGTTGTTGTTATTATTATTATTATTATTATTATTATTATTATTAATAATAATAATAATAATAATAGCTGGGGTAGTTTTAATGTATCTGTGGCTGTAATTACCTGTAGGTTTATAAGGTAAAGGCACCACAGTTATCTACCCATTAGCTCTTCCTTCTCTGACTATGAACATTGTTAATGTTTTTTATGTACTACACCATAGCAGCCTTTGGATCAGCAGTCCTAAGTCTGTGTTTAATCTTCTTTCACAGACCACAACTTTCTTATGATATTAGGTCACTGGCTGCCTATCTGGCTTTTAATACTCATTGTCGAGCTTATAGAAAGGCAGACTACTCAGACAAATAAACTTCACGGAAGGTTTATGCAACAAATATTGTATTTCTCTAAAGCTTCTGAATTGCTTTTAAGGTGGCAATACACATAGAAATTCCTCCCGAGATGCCCACATTGAGGTGGGTGATATGGGGATGATCCGATTGTGGCTCCAGGGCCCAACTGTGGGATCACAATTCAGTCAATACAGGCAGTCGGATCATGGGACCACATCAACCCTACCCAATCGACATCTATTGATCGGGGAAACCCATTGGATGGCCCCACACATGGCCAATAACTCGGTCTGTCTGCAGCTTTAATCAGCCGGTGTATAGCCAGCTTAATACAAGGGTATATCTGTTGTTTATAAATACAATCTAGGGGGAAAATAGTTGGTTGTTTCTGACAGATTTATGTTTGTCAGGATTGCACAATGCTGCTAATCAGTTTTTGTGTTGCTGCCTGTTATCCGACTGTATACATTTTTGTAATTTTTATTAAACTGGCTTTGCTGAATTGTGTTGGTAGCATGAAATGTATACCCATATTAACATACTCATTAAATAAATGCCAAACCCCAAAACTTCGCCATAGCTTAAAGAAAAACTGTACCCACCAATGTAAGTCTCTATAAAAAATAGATTGCATAAAACAGCTCATGTAAAACCCTGCTTCATGCAAAAATACAATTTGCATAATATATTTTTTATAGTCCAGGTCGGAGAGGGCCGGTGGCTGTCCCAGACCCCCTCTCCTGATCTGCTGGTCTTACAGAAAAAACAAATTGCAGTGCAGCTCCCTTCATGCATGCATCTGGGGGCCCCGGGGCTTGTCGCAGTAGGGGGGGTCCAGAAAGGGGCCCTGGACAGTAGTCCAGGTGAGCCCCCCAGTCCAACCCTGTTTATAGTAATATGTGCCATTGGGTAATCCTAAATAGAAAATTGCAATTTTAAGAAATACGGGCCCCCCTCTGGGCTCCTACGATTCACGGTGCACACAAACAAACCAAGGGCACACATACATGTTAGGTCACAATGGACAATGTTCCCTGTTTTACACCAACACTTCTTCCTGTTGCAGTAAGAGTTGCAGTATATCTGGTCTCTAAGGCAGCACACAGACTATCAGATAATGGTGGCTAACGGAAAAAGATTTAAAAAGGGCAATATTTACTAAAATATATAGCAGTTTGGTAAGATTCTATAAAATGCCACTAAAATATGATATAAACTATGTTGCTTAAATATTCATTCTAGGTGTATACATTGCTTTTACAATCATAAAATGTAAACATTTAAAGCCAACTAGGCCCCCTTTTTAAAATACCCATAATGTAGTTTTCAAAAATGGTAAAAGAGGCAAAATAATAATTTAAAGAAGCATTATACGGGTGTAAGTTTTAATACAATGCATAGTAATGTTTCTGCTATAAAAGAAATGAGAGGCGCTGACACTTTAATAATGAATAAGAAAGCTACACAATCTCCAGGAGCTCTTGGAAGGGGCTGGGTAATTGCCACATGTCAAGGAGAATGGTGACTGCATCTGCCAAACAATGATAAACAGTATGTGGATGGGAAGAACAGCGCTTGTTAGTCAAATCTCACCTGCAGAGGCACACAGGCATATAATAGGATCAAAAAATAAAAAAGGGAGTGGGAGCAGCTCACTGTGAACTACACACAAAAGCACTAGAAGCAAGAGGTGAAAAGTACCCAAATTATGAGGAAAATAGTCTACCAATGTCATCGGCTAAACTTGCCATTGATACTTGCACAGTGGCGTGACTACGAGTTCTAGACTCTCTAGCGAGCCCTGAGTGGGAGCGGACCCTGGTGCAATTGCACCCCCTGCTTCCCTGGTAGTTACACCTCTGTACTTGCAGGAATTCAAGGATTAAAATTATTGTGTAATTCTCTCTAAGACAAAAGGATATCATTATGTGTCTAACTACCTACAATGGAGCAGGCCCAAATAATGTTGCAGAAAATCCTGCTCACCATCATGTGGATGACTGGAAGTGGGACATTCTAATTCTCAATGGACTAAGTGAAGGCACTTGATGATTTGTGACAACCCCTAAGCATGGCTTCTCAACCACTGCCCACAGCACACAGAGCATGTGCAAGTCAAAGACGTGCCTGTGACTGATACAATCCAAGATGGGGAACTCTTGTGATGACTTTGAAAGTCTGATTCATTACTGATATAAAGATGCTGCAAATTTAGGCAGGTAGAATAAGTTCAGAATAGTAAATGTGGCATTACTAACTATATATTGTTTTAGGTTTTAGTTCTCCTTTAAGTTTACATTGCTTTGATTTCAGCATTCTGTGACGTTTAAAGGGAAACTTTCATGGGAATTTTTTTTTTTAATGCATCAGTTAATAGTGCTGATCCAGTAGACTTCTGCACTGAAATCGATTTCTCAAAAGAGCAAACAGATTTTTTTATATTCCGTTTTGAAATCTGACATGGGGCTAGACATTTTGTCAATTTCCCAGCTGCCCCGGTCATGTGACTTGTGCCATCACTTTAGGACATTTGCTACTGAGTGCTGTTCTTAGATTTACCAGGCAACTGTTATCTTGTGTTAGGGAGCTGTTATCTGGTTACCTTCTCATTGTTCTGTTGTTAGGCTGCTGGGTGGGGGAAAGGGAGGGGGTGATATCACTATAACTTGCAGTACAACAGTAAAGAGTGATTGAAGTTTATCAGAGCACAAGTCACATGACTTGGGGCAGCTGGGAAATTGACAATATGTCTAGCCCCATGTCAGATTTCAAAATTAAATATTTTTGCTCTTTTGAGAAATGGATTTCAATGCAGAATTTTTTTTTTCCCATGACAGGGTCCCTTTAAGCATACGGTTTCTTTGGGTGTAGGGCTGTCTAGCTAGAACCGCAAAGACCATATGCAGCCTTCCTGTTGCCCCCATCCTTCCAAGTCAACTATAAACTCCTTCCTACCTTACCTGCACCCCTTTATCTGAAACCTTCAAGTATTTCCCCCAGGATCTGCCAAATGCATCTTACCTGCTGCATATTCTATTCTATTTGTGATCAAATTCATAGAATCTTATCTAACAAAACCACACATTGCCTTTCTCATTTTAGACAATATATATTTTTCTCGCAATGCAATCACCGTTTGTCTCTCTTTTAGGAAATTACCCCAGGGAGTTCGGATGAAAGCTTAAAAAGCCATTTAGATGAGCGAATTAAACAAGGAAAATGCAACACTGGCAATTAAATCTCCACAATTTGTTGTTGACTAAAAAAATAGAATGACAGAGCTTAGATTTAGTTCCTATAAAATTTGCACAAGCACATGTTCATAATTTATTAAGATAGGCTGGATTGTCAATTGCTATTTTATATGGCTCTTTGCTTATCTGCTTAGTGACCAAGAGCATTGCTATGTTTGAGGTCGAGACCTGTGAAGGTCTGGTCGGTCAGACCTGCACCTCCCACCTCGCTATGTCCCCCACCCAGTCCCCCAAAACTGTAGTAAGTGATGATCCAGATATGGGGCCCCAGCTGAACTGATAATAATTTGGGTGCCCTCGGAGGATAATAGCTTGAGCTAACTTAGTAGTATGAGGGCCCCCTTATTACTGATGGTGGCCCTGGTGCATATTGCATCTCTCATCAAGAGGATGTGTTGCAGTCAGACATGGGAGCTGCCAATCCTGCAAATTGAAGGTGACTAATGGAACAGAAAAGAGAATAGCTTAAGAGGAAAGAAGGGAGAAAAGCATGGGAAGAAACTGGTGTTTATTTGAAGCAGAACAAATGAGAAAGCGGAAAATGGCAAAGGAACATTGAACAGAATCCATATACTCATTAGAAAATGATACATTTAAAGGGAAGATTGTTCACATAACAGGCAAATCAAAATGAACACTGGAAAGAATTAAAGGCAGAAACATACAAAAATATAGGGCAAGAGAGTGTGGCACATTTGCCAAAACAACTTGGCCAGGCACTGGTGCTATGTGTTCAGAGGAGCATTTACTGCAATGGAAAAATTTTAGTTGTATCTTGTGTTTGTGATATGGATAATAGTTCTGCAACAGCAGTATCATCATGTCTATTAACAGGCTTCAATATAACAACTCTATTTTCTTTTATTAATGTTTCCTGTGCTTGTGAAATGTAATGTATTTTCTGCAACATATATGTCCACTGAACTTTAACTTCCCGCCCTATGCAAATTAGGCAACACTAACGCAACTTCGCTTTGCTTAAATGAAGTAACGCTAGCGCAACTTCACCAGCGTTCCGTGCCCTGGACAAAACTTCACACTAGTGAATTAGCGTTGTCTGAGCAAATTTTCTATGACCCCCTTTCTAATGTTCTTCTCTTTTGGCCACCAGCCAAATGATTGGAAATGAAGGAAGAGAACCATACAATGACCAACATAGTGCATCAGTAGATTAATTTTCTATCCAGCCCAATCAACGATCTGATCAATATCCATAGCAGATGTATATCAGCCTGGCTAATCAGGTCTCCATATTTATGCTACAAACCTTGTACAAAGTAAATTTGTGTAGGACTGCTGTAAGAAAAACTCATTTTTTTGTGATGGAAATATTACCCTTGGCATCTATAAAGTTGTCACAAGACGTCCAATTATCTTAGCCTCATTGGTGCAACTTCCACTAGTGTGAGAATGAAATAAAATGAAACCAGAAAATCCATAACGTAGTGTTTTCTGTATTGAACACAATTCAGAAAGTGAAGAGCTTAAAGGACAAGGAAAGTGTAAAATAGAATAAGGGTAGAAATGGTGTATTTTGTATACTAAACATAAACATGAACTTACTGCACCACAAGCCTAATGAAACAAATGATTTATGCTTTCAAAGTTGGCCACAGGGTGCTGTCATCTTGTAACTTTGTTATACATCTTTGTCTGACACTGGCACTGCACATGCTCAATATGGTCTGTGCTGCTTAGGGATCGTCATAAATGATCAAAAAACAAAGCTGCTTGAGTTCTGCATGGCTGGTAAGTAAGGCAGGGGCTCCCCCTGCTGTTCATAAGTATGATTGTTTCCCTGCCAGAAGCACTAAATGAAGGGAGAATTTCACTGCATACAGTCAGGTTTCTTATAAAAACGGTACAGATTTTAAAATTAAAGTATATTGGAGATAGATTTCTTTTTCATTAAAGAAAGTAAAAATTGGATTTTATTTCTTTGCCTTTGCTTGCCCTTTAAACTGCTCTAAGAGGTTATATGGTACAAAAAAGGTCTTGATGCTGAACAGGTGGTTTCCATTCCATCTCAGTATTACAGAGTAGCTGAGCTTATGTGTGCCCTTTTTATGGACTTATTTTGTAAATGAACATTGACTTTGTGATTAGAAAACAAATGAAGCCCCTTATTTGCTATAACATTCCCGGCCATGACCCAGCAAAAGCAAATATTCTCCAAATCAATAGTGAGAAGTTTAATGTATGGTGATTTATTGGGTAGAACAGAAGTGTGTGCTAATTAAATAGCAGAGAATAGATACGTCTTGGTCGTAGCAGGTGAAAGAAAAGGAATGGATTTTGGCAATATTGTGTAAGAAAAAGTAGAAATCACAGTAGTATGCATCTGATTGGTTGGCAGAGGTTGCTAGCCTGGCACAATGTTGCCCTTGTTGGGGTTCATACACTCTATAATTAATTTTGGTTGGTGGAGCAGATAAGGAATCCATTTTCTGAGTACTGAAGCATTATGAAAATACCATCTCTGTGTCTAAATATATATTAGTGTTGAGTAAATCTCTACCGGTGTAACCTACAAATATCTTTTCAATTATCTGTCATGCCTTACTTCAGACCTTTGCTTCTCTAATAGCCATCATATTGATATGTGTCAGAGACAGAGAGAGAGAGGCCGAGTGAAATTGCAGGCTGCAATCAATATGCTTTGGCAGATTTCTCACTGGAATTGCTAAGCTCTCCATTCAGGCTCTGCAATCACTATAAATCACTGGACTTGATTGACTGGTGGATATTATTTATTCTGTTCACACAGGCGTTTGCTGTATTCATGTCATGTCCCATGAAATGTAGGTCATTGCGTCCATGCAGCTCTTCAAACACTGATCCTGTAATTATTCTTTTAGTGATAAAAAGAGAATTGAACTCTCTTTTTCGGTGCTTTGTATGCTGTTCTATGGGTTTAACGGCCTTGTTTTCTATATGGTATCTTGGAATGGATTAGGAAGCATTTCAAATAAAAGTTAGACCTGCTATCTGCACTCCAAAAACTTTGGACAAATTGCTACATATTGAAACCATAATTATCCATTCACAAGGACAATAGGGTACCCTTTACCTATGGTCATTGACCCGCCAGTAGTAGTAAAGTTTCCATCCCATCTCCAGGGGCAGTGTCGGACTGGCCTACCGGGATACCAGAAAAACTCCCTGTGGGCCCAGGTGTCAGTGGGCCCTCGTGCTGTTAAAAATTTAGCCTATTTCATGGCCATTCCCTATTTCTATAGGGAACAAAGACACCAGATTTCTGAGAACAAAGAGGCTAAACAGATGGAATAATAGATTACAGCATGTAAAGAAAAGAGACTCGGAGAATAGAGGTTGAGTGAGGAGAGGAAGGATAATAGTACTGAGAGTGTCCCCTTATCTAAGGTTTATAAGTGGGCCCTTAGCCTAAGGTTTTTGGGTGGGCCCTTGGTGTCCCAGTCCAACACTGTCCAGGGGTGTAACTACAGAAGCAGACCGTGCAGTTGCAGGGGGCCCAGGAGACTAGAGGACCCATTGAGGCCCTGATTAATTAGCAATTTCAATATTTGCCTTCCTGCCGGCAAGAATTTAAATCGTCGGGTGGGATTGCACTCGGAGTGCTTCGTTTTCTGAAGTTGCCCAACTTCGGACAGCTTCTTAAAACGAAGCACTCGGAGTGCCATCCCGACCGGTGATTTACATTCTAGCTGGCGGGAAGGCAGTCCGGGGAGATTAGTCCCCCCGAAGAAGAGGATATTTGTTGCAGGGTGACTAATCTCCCCGAATCTGCCCAAATCTTTTTTCAATTTCCACCATTGCTATAAAGCAGATTGTTTATATCAACTATAGTAGTGTTTCTGAAGCAAATAGTTTTACCAGTGCAGGGCAATACTACATGATATTTTCATTTTTTGGTGTTCCTGTTCCTTAACTCATTTTGGATTGGTGGCTCAGTCAGATACTGCACTCCGTTTTATATAGATCTACAGTAGTTTACTTAAAGTATGTGGAAGACACCGAAGATATAGCTGCTAATTAACAAATATTCTATTTAAAAACCTTTACATGGTCTCTTTCACACAGATTGCTTTTAATGATTCATTGTTCAGCCACATTATGTTAAATTATACTTCATTGTTACAGTACAGCAGCATTTTCCAACAAAGCCAAATCAACTTGTAATTTTACTTTTTTTTGATATCCAGCCTTTGCTGAACAGGTCTAACATCTATTTTTTTTTATCTGAGCCCCAGATGAAGCATCACCAGGGGCCTGGCACAATTAGATTTGAGTTTTACAGTTGTGCTGTATGTTAGAGGACAGTCACATATGCTGCTCCTTCTGGGGCTTTTAGGCTCAATACCCCCCTACCCCCTTTACCGTTCACCTTAAACGAACCAATAATTAAATAATCACACAGACAACTTGCATAGTGGCAAAATCTGTGGAGGTCACTTTATTTA
>CM044442.1:112962468-112979234 GCA_024363595.1 Xenopus borealis | reverse complement strand
AATAATTACCAGATTGTACTTTTATATATATTTTCCTTTTCCCTGCTGATGATTACCCTGGATTAAGGAATGAGACTGTGGTGTTTTACATTGGAATTTCCTGGGCCCTATCTAAAATAACTATTTGGTAACTATTCTGATCATTCCAATCTCTCATTGATTATCTCATCAAGATCACACCAGGGACCCGAGATCTTGTCAAATTTGAATTGAGATGGCCTGTTTTCATATGTTAATTTGTACAATGGAATTGCGTTGTCAATTAATTGTTTCCAGGCTTTCAGAGCTGGAGGTGTAGTGCCCATCCAATGCATAGCTACTGTTAATTTGCATAGAAAAGTAACATTCAATAGTGAGCTAGCGGTATTATGTAATCTATGACCCTCAGAAGGCATGTTGCTGGTGCAACCACTCTGGGGAAGGCCAAGTTATTTGCCAAGTAATCTACCACCTTGGTCCAGATTGTGGGCACGACCAGATCATATGGAAGAATTCTGCTGCAGGAGAACTGCATATAGGACAGGAGTCAGTGGGTAGTCTTCTCATCTGATGGAGTTTTATGGGTGTAACATACAAGTGATGGAAAGTTTTATATTGAACCAGTCTATCTCTGATTGAGACCAGGATATCCCCGTAAGTCCAGGGATATGAGAAGACCACCGTTGCTCTGCTGCTTGAAATGGTTTGGGACCTTTTAACAGTAAGTTTGATAGATGTTAGATGTTAATTTAGCAGAGGTAGGTGAATGGAGGATTTCCTCTATAGCAGGCCCGGACTGGCAATATGTGGGTTAGGGCAAATGCCAGATGGGCTGCTATAAGGTCCCATAGAAAGTCAGTATTTAGTGGGCTGGTGGGGACTGTTTGGGCCTCTATGTGAGCTGATTGGGCCTCTGTGTACCTGAAATGCCAGGGCCTATTTTTATTCTCAGTCCAGTCCTGCTCTATAAGAGAGATCAATAGTGGAGAGAGCAAGTGAAATTGGGCTTGGAATGCATATCTCAGTTGAAAATATTTGTAAAAGGACAATTGCGTTTCCTGGATCTTATTCTGCAATTGCATGTGTGTTGGGAAGGTTGTGTGTTCCATGAGATCCCTTAAGTGTTTAATGTTGTTCTTAGGCCAAAAAATAAAATCTTGTGTCTAAAATGTGGTAGATGGGAATTTCCCCATAAAGGTATGTATTGGGATCTTATCGGGGGGAATGTCCTAAAAGTTTGATAATTGTGGACTAGGCTTTGTATGGGGTAGAGAGTGTAGTCAGTAGTAAGGGAACATCCTTGGCATGTCGGTAGGGAAAGTTACGTACACCCTTGCTGGATGCTAAAATTGATGCTTGGAGAGGAGTATTGGGGTTATAGGCATCCGGAACAAAGCACGAGTGTAAATAATGTATTTGTGAAGCCAAATAGTAGAGTTGGAACTTTGCGTTCATTTTAATATAAACTTTGCCGTGGACATTTCAAATAATATATATAATAATCTGAGAATTGCTGGGAGTCAAAGAAAGTAAAATGAGAAGGGTTTACAGCAGGGGTGTCCAACCTGTGGCCCAAGATGGATATGAATGCGGCCCAGCTGGTTCCCGAGGAAACTTTTTATGTTGCAAAGGATATAAGAGAAGGCAGTCAGGGGGACTCTGCCCATTGTCCATTTAGTAGTATGAATAATGTCTATTTAATATCCAGGTGTCCCATATTCCAGTGTATAGCTCTATCTGGTTATCCAACTGGTATTGTAGTTCTTTTCTGTGCATTTTCTTTTTTTTACTTTTACAAATCAAAAGTGTTTCTTTATTTCATGTGTGGCCCCAGACAATTTATCTTTTTCCAATGTGGCCCAGGGAAGCCAAAAGGTTGGACACCCCTGGTTTACAGCCTCTAAGAGGGGGATTTCCAACCAATAAATATTTTGCATAATGAAACAAAATATAATTCTAAACTATACAGTAATTACAAATAATTTAAAGTCGTTGAAAATGTGCTACTGAAAGCTGCCTCTGTCTGGCAGTTTATACTCCAGTTATTGGCACAGTTAGCGTAAGGCAGCTGATTAAATGCAGGTAACAAAAAGGAATAAACAAATTACCTTCAATAGCAATTACATAAGCAAAACTCACTAAACATTCTTAAAAGGATTGTTCACCTGTGAGTTCTTTTTTAGTATGATGTAGCAAGTGATATTCTGAGAAAATCTGCAATTGTTTTTACTGTTTTATTATTTGTGGTTTTTGCATTATTTAGCTTTTCATTCAGCAGCTCTCCAGTTTGCACTTTCAGCAATCTTTGTTGCTATGGTAAAACTTACCCAAGCAATATGCATTGATGGTTGCAATATGAATAGGAGAGGGCCTGAATAGAAAGATGAGCAATAAAAAGTAGCAATAACCATAAAACTTTAGCCCTACAGGCAGGGTCGTACTACTAGGGAGGCAAGGTTTTGGGGGTGGCCCTTGGGGTGATTATTTGATTCACTCCAGGGGTGAGGGGTAGGGGGGCCGAGGAAGAATGCTGAAGTGACATCACCATACAGCACAATGGCATCAATTCCGCTGAATATGTACGAATGGCGCGTAACGTCAGCGCGCACAACACAGGGGCATGTTTAGGTCTGATGCGTAGGGAGGCATTGGACCTAAATACAGCCCAGCTTACAGGGTATTTGTTTTCAGACAGGGTCAATGACCCCCACCTGAAAGCTGGAAAGAGTCAGAAGAAGGCAAATAATAGAAAAATAAAATAATGAATGACCAATAGAAAAGTTGCTTAGAATTGGCCATTCTATAACAAACTAAAAGTTAATGTAAAGGTGAACTATTTAATGTATATTGGAAAGCTACTTGTAATTAAAAGGGGGGAAAAATCCAAATCCTTTTCTATCGTGTTTATTGAACAAAATAACACATTATACTTACACTGAACAAACTATTTAAATCTGGTTTCTAGAAATTCACAATCACAGCAAGCAGACAGGTGACATTTTGTAGACATGGTTAATAGGGCAAGTTTTACCTCATCCCATAATCATGTTTGTGCCAGAATTTGGGGACCCGATGCCCATGCCCAGGCTGCACACAGCTTTATGTGTCTGGGTGTCAGGACCCCCCTCCTTTTTTTTTTTTAAGACACGGGAAGAATTCATTAATAAACTAAGGCTAATTGCACCACAAGAGCTGGCGTTGAAGTGCCAGACAGCTTTAGCTTTTACTGTGAATGACACTTGGATACATGGGCCATGAATAACCCATAATATACCCTTTAAAAATGTTTAGTGAAGTCACCAGTTCATCAGTATTTAGTGATACAAAAGAGAAGCAAAGGTGAAATGATTGGGTGGGGTCAAACAAAAGGCCCTACTAATACCTTACACTTAGCCAAATGATAGCAAAAATCTAAAGCGCTGGTGCAATGCGAGCACATGGCACAATAGTTTTCTTTTTGCCTCTGTGTTCTTCAGTGGCGCCTGCCAGTGCTGTGGAGTGAAAAGGCTGGCTTTTTGCTTAGGCTTTGGGCACATGAGTTGAAAGCTGAGTATTTCTGCACCCAGAGAGATTCTCTTCCACTCTGGCCCCTGCTCTACACACAGTGGACTGGAAGCAGAGGTCAGTCCAAATATGAGAAAGGAATCCACCTCCCCTTCGATGTTTGGGTGCACATGCATGCAGAAGTGAAGTAGGTTTATGGAGCAGAACAGCTTCCAGCAGCTTGCAAAAACACTTGGGCTTAGAGTACTGGAGCCTTCAATCTGCATGCCCACAGCCTCACAGTTTAGCTTTTCACAATACTGTGCAAAGATGCAGGAATAACCCATTTTGCTTTTTCTAAAGTCCCCCGAGCTGGTGGAGCTTTCTGCAAAAGGAGCACTGGCTCAGAGGAATTATAACCACTGGAACGTTCCTATAATTTTCTTGTCTTTTAATTAGTGTCAGGTGACTCACTGAAACTTGTGTATTATTAGGAATAATGACCCCCTGTGGTAAAATATGATAATAATCAAGGCGCTTTGAAGTTTCATGACTTTGCTTTCCCCTAGTGCCTTTATAAGTCAAACGAATTCCTTCATGTCTTCAAATAAGTTTACTTAGGGAATAATGTACCCACACTTGTGAGTTTCATATGCAGGTATTATAGTTCACAAGCGCTCGCTAGTAACCTGTGTGACTATTAATAACTCCACCTAAAGAGAATGTGCTTAATTGTCCATTTTTCTCATTTAACTTTCCTTCCCATTGTTTTGATATTTACTCATGCAAATTTAATTTTCTTTAATAAATCCATGATCTTTTGTACATAGTGCAATCTATTTGGCTGTGAAATATCTTCTTTTAACTTCTTTTTGATTTCTTTTTTCTTTTTTTTTGAAACTGTAGCCTTCTGATAAGGAAACCTACAGCCATTCTGTTACAAGCCTGGGCACCGAGGCACCGACCAGTAGTTACAGAAATGGCGCAGTGAGTAATTGCGATGGTGAGTAACGGAAGCAATGCATGGACAAAGTGGTGTACATCATGACATCTTTGTTTGCCGACATTCAAATTTCCATACACAGCATGCAAAGAGACATTGTGTACATGTTCTTCTTATACACCTCAATCAGAATATGCTGAACATGCATGTGACATGATGATTGTTGTAGGCAAGGAGCACAGCTCTTCTCCCCCTTCTGACTACCGCAAAACTACAATTTCCATAAAGTAACACAAACCTTAAAGGAATTGTTCAGTGCAACAATAAAAACTGGGTAAATAGTGCAAAATAAGAAATGTTTCTAATATAGTTAATGTATCTAGACTGTAGTGACTGGATGTCTAATATAATAGCCAGAACACTACTTCCTGCTTTGCAGCTCTCTTGGTTTCCACTGATTGGTTACCAGGCAGCAACCAGTCAGTGACTTGAGGGGGGCCATATGAGTCAAACTGTTTTTTTTTTTAATCTGAGCTGCATGCTAAGGATCAATTGCAAACTCATTGAACAGTTATGACCCACGTGCCCCCCCCCTTCAAGTCACTGATTGGTTACTGCCTGGTAACCAATCAGTGGAAACCAAGAGAGCCACAAAGCAGGAAGTAGTGTTCTGGCTATTATGTTAGACATCCAGTCACTCCAGCCTTTATACATTACATTTTTGGCTAACTATATTAGAAACATGCTTTATTTTGCACAGCCTATCTATTTACCCAGTTTTTATGTTTACACTGAACTGTTTTAATATAGAGACATGGGTTACTGAAAAGGACATTGTATAGATTACGCCAGTGCTCGGTCTAACCCAGGTGATGTGGCACGTGAACTTACATATTGTGGCCAAAGTGTGGTACTAATACCTCATTTTTTGTAATGATTATTTTTAAAGGAAAACCGTGGGCTGGCAGCTTTTCTTTCTCATGGCATAGAGTTAACTTGATTTATTTTAGAAATACAGAATTCTCTAGAAAGTTTATTTCCATGATATTAAAATATAAAATTTGGTTTAGACCCCCTTTACTTTAGTTTATAAACATGATTTTGTGGTAATTGACTTAAAACACATTTGAATATGAATGTTGCTCTTCCTGCAGTTTCAGAAGACAGCAGTGCTGCCTGTATTCAGCCAAATGAAGATGCACAGGGCTCGCTCCCTGACCTATGTGACCTTCAGGACTGCACAGGGAAATCAACAAGGTGTCACCAAAGCAGAGAGCTTCCTAGAATCCCCCCGAATAGTAACCTAGAGACCATGGTCCCAGCCCAAGGGAATGAAAATGATATACCTCTTGGGAATGAAGGACCATATGAGGTGTTGAAGGATAGCTCCTCTCATGAGAACATTATTGAGGATTCTCTGTATGAAACTGTAAAAGAAATAAAGGATGTTAATGCACTGACCCATAAAGAAGAAAGGGATAGGTCATTGGATGTTGTTGCCCACCCTGTAAGTCCTAAGAAACAAGAATATAAAATAGAGGCTTGTGCAGAATACGCTTCTGTGGATCACAACAGGAAAAGCCGACACAGCATCAACACGCAAAGTGCCGGCAGCACCCCGACTTCCCAAGAAGAGGACGTTCCTCCTCCACTGCCCAAGAAACTATTAGATGAAAATGAAAATGTGCAAAGCAAGGAAATGGAAGCAGAACCAGGAGCCTCAGAGGAAAATCTAGAGGGAGCGAGTCAAAACGACAAAGTAAGTTTATTGAAAATTGACATAAAAATAAATGTATAGTATCTGTGCTGAGATGTTCTGCAGCCACTGGGATATAGCTGATGTTAGTTCAAGATGGGCCAGTCATGGTTAGGCAAAATGTTATGTAAGTGAAACAGTGGGAAGAGTATGTGTAAGCATGCACACTCAGAGCATAGAAGATTCATATGCAAAGTCACAGCATAGAAGATTTGCATGTATAGTCACAGCATAGAAGATTTGCATGTATAGTTACAGCATAGAAGATTTGCATGTATAGTTACAGCATAGAAGATTTGCATGTATAGTCACAGCATAGAAGATTTGCATGTATAGTTAAAGCATAGAAGATTTGCATGTATAGTTACAGCATAGAAGATTCGCATTTTTATTCACAGCATAGAAGATTTGCATGCATAGTCGGATCATAAAAGATTTGCATGCATAGTCAGAGCATAGAATATTTGCATGTACAGTCAAGGCATAGAAGATTTGCATGTATAGTCAGAGCATATAAGGTTTGCATGTATAGTCGGATAATAAATGATTTGCATGCACAGTCAGAGCATAAACGATTTGCATACACAGTTAGAGCATAAATGATTTGCATGTATAGTTAGTTACATAGTTAGTTACATAGTCAGATCATAAAAGATTTGCATGCACAGTCGGAGCATAGAAGATTTGTATACACAGTCACAGCATAGGCATGTATAGTCATACATTGAGGACTTGCATGCACAGGCACAGCATAGAAGATTCACATGCACAGTCAGAGCATAGAAGACACTAAACATTGAAAATGTACTACTATGTGCATGGTTTATATTAGCAGGAATGGTTGTAATTGGAGTCATAGCTTTATCAGAGGTACCACATTTTACCATGTTCCTTGTTGCATTAATAATAATTTTTAACGGAAAACAGATGATCTATAGCCCAGCTCCAGTTGTGGATTGGGGGTGGATCTTCCATCTTGGGACAATTAATTTCCTAGCACAGATTAACAGATTGGCCTCCTTTCCATAACATGATTAAGGGTCTCTGTGGAGCCTCTTATATAAGATCAAGGGTATTCAGGATCTGAGAACAATAAAAGCATGTAAAAGCATGCCTCAGTCCCAGAACATGTGGATCAGCAGCTTCATTGCGGTTCCCTCATCAGTCAGAAGGGATAAAAATATTTTACTGTAGGGACAGTGCAGGTGGAAGATTTTATTTATCAGAAATACTGTATGATGTTGTCCTCGTGCTGCTGAGTTTCATCCTCTAAATCTATGAAAACATTAGTATACGAGCAGAGAAATACCACCAGTGTTACAATCCATTAATCAACTGTCGTTAGAAACTCATGTGAAATTCACATTCAGGATGACAGAAGGTAATACATCTGTTTTGCAATTCACAACCACTGAAAACATACTCGACTTGACCCATGTTTAGAGGAAGGCATTCAAGACGTGGCGTACATACTCTATGGGGGTCACTTATCAAAATCTGAAATTATCATTCTTTTCTGAAATTGACTCCGGACAAATCTGCATGGGTTATTTTCCCAAAAAAATTCTGTACGAAAGTAAACATTGTGTGAATTTTTCGGATTTTTGCACGAAAACCACAAAATTTTAGGATTATTGCATGAAACCCAGCGCACAAGTTTTTTTTCTTCGAGGTTTTGGCATTCGGAGCTCGATAGATAATCCCCTATGTGTGTAGCAATCGTTTTCAGATTCTCAGTGAAGCCAATATGTTGTATATTTAAACCGTGTTAGCTGCGATGTAGTAGGAGGGTCCCGGCAAATACAAAAAGTATTTTCTAAGAATATTTTATTTAGTAATTTAGCTGATTGAAAACTGAAAACAATAGCCATACCAGCAACTGGATATTAATGGGGCTGTTCACCTTCAAACAAATAGTTGTTTTCAGATAAATCACCACAAATAATGACTTTTTACAATTACTTTCTATGGGTGACTGTTTTTCAAATATTAAAGTGTCATTTTTCACCTTCTAAAGCAGCTCTGGGAGGGGGGGTCGCCGACCCCCAAACTGTTCTAAATTGATACATTTAGTTGATACATTTCTTATCTTTGTCCCTGCTGAGCAGAATCTCTGAGTTTCATTACAGGCAGCTGTTAGAATTGATACAATAGTTGCTAATGCTAATACTCCAGAGATGCTGCTGAGAAATGTATCAATTGAATGTTGCAAAATTGTATCAGTTTAGAGTCTGCACCTGAATTACTGAGCTGCCAGAGTCAAACACCAGAGACAACAACATTCAACTTTACACTTCGATTTTGGAAAAACAGTAAGAAAACAAATAATGCAAAGTCATTGAAAACATTCTTTATTTTGTGGGAACAATCTTAAAACAACTGCACTGAAAAAGTGTTTGGAAGGTGAACAACTTCTTTAAAGGGGACTTGTTATCCAGGTACAAAATCATGTATAATAAAAGTCCTTTTCAAATTAAGCATGAAACCCAAAAGCTTTTTTTTTTTCATTAAAAGTCATAAAAGTATTTAGAAATCTCAGCTGTCAATCATATATTGCCTGCACTGCCTCTTTCCCTCAACAGAAAATAACTTGGAATTATTTCTTAGGGTAACAGGTACTGTTTAATTGGCTGCTAAGAGTGCTCCTATTCCGACTGGGACATACTCTCATCGGCTAGTCTGACGCTTTCATTTGTTCTTCCTTTTCAGAGACAAAGTTCTGTATCCTACAAACCTCGAGAAGAAGATCCATGTCTTGGAGAAGAGGATGTAAGTACTTAGATTTTAATCTAAAATATCCTGTGTAAATTAAGATAACGGTAATAGTGTGCCATTACATAGTTATTGTTAGTGATGGGCGAATCTATCCAGATTCGCCAAAAAAATTGCGAATTTGAAGCGAAATTCGCGAATTGGAGTATCGTTTTTGACGTGTGCCGCGTAATTTTTTGGCAAATTTTTGCAGGCTTTTTGCGAATTTATTCGCCGGCGATGAATCGCAGTAATTCGCCGATAATTTGTGGCTGGCTAATGAATTCGCCCATCCCTAGTTATTGTTAGTCTGGGTTTCTAAAAGACCTCCAAATGACCCCATTGTATATAAGATGGATAGACAGACAGATATACTAAACATTAGCTTGACTTTGTACAATACAACACCAGGGGGTGTTTCATCAACACTGGGAGAATTTGCACATGGTCAGTAACCCATAGCAACCAATCAGTGATTGCCTTTTTTTTCGGCCAGCTAGTGGTGGAATAACGAATAACCATAGCAATAACCATAGACTCCATTTTATCCATTTTTTTTTTAAATGATTTCCTTTTCCTCTGTAATAATAAAACAGTAGTTTGTACTTGATCCAAACTAAGAAGCAAAGCCAGCCTATTGGGTTTATTAAATTTTTAAATGATTTTTAAAAGATATGGATATCCAAATTATGGAAAGATCCATTATCCAGAAAACCTCAGCACGGCCGGATTTACCTAGCGGGTGCCCCTAGACCTGCTGTCATTTGTCGCCCCTGTCCCTTCCCTTTTATTTGCTCAGATTTTCATCATTGGGACAGAGCAATGGGAATTGGCACACAGGAAATTTGAATTTCTGAACCAGTGTGGGTGTGGTTGGGCAGCATGCCGCCCCCTAAAATCCTGCCACCCTAGGCCCGGGCCTACATGGTCTCTCCACAAATCCAGGCCTGAACCCCTGGTCCCAAGCAATCTGGATAACAGATCCCATACCTGTATTTATATTTATACTATACTAAAAATATATATACAGTATTACAGTCCCAGTTCCCTTTGCATACTTGTATTACAGGTCAGATTTAACACAGTAAAAAGCGTAGTGTGCTGCTGCCCTCAATGTACGGGTATGGGATCTGTTATCCAGAAGGCTCAGGATAAGGGGTCCTTCAGTAATTTGGATCTTCATGTCTTAAGTAGTGATGGGCGAATTTGCAGTGAATAAAACACCAGCGAAAATTCGGTAGGGTAAAAAAAACGAGTTGCGCGTGTCAAAAACGTGCCGTGACTCATTTCACAAATTTATTCGCAAATTTCGCTGGAAATTCGCAATTTTTTCACCGAAACGGGGTAGATTCCCCCATCACTGGTCTTAAGTCTACCAAGAAATCATGTAAACATGAAATAAATCCAACAGACTGGCTTTGCTTCCAGTAAGGGTTCATTATAACTTAGTTTGGATCAAGTACAAGGTACTGTTTTATTATTATTATTATTATTATTATTATTATTATTATAGGGAAAAAGGAAATTACACTTTATTTTGGATTATTTCATTATAATGGAGTCAATGGGAGACGGGCCTTTGTGTAATTCAGAGCTTTCTGGATAATGAGTTTCTGGATAACAGATGCCATACCTGTACAGGGAATGTTCACGTTTTCCATCTCTGCCTGCTGAGCCAGTGGAGCTAACACTCTAACTGACGGAGGGGGTCAGTTGTTGATAAAAGTCCTGTTAGTAATTTTAGGAACAAACAGGTGCACTGATTTCACTTTCCATGTTATTGTCACTTATTTCTATTCTGTCTCTGGTTCAGATTTCAGCCTTGTATTCTACAGTGTCTAAAACTGGCCAGTCCTTTCAACTTCAAGAGGAAACATCACATTATTCTTACGTTCAGAACACATCCCTGAACGCTTGCAATGGTACTTATGCCTCTGTTAGAGACCTAGATAAAAGGTCCCAAGCAATGGACAGAACAAACCAAGGGCCCGATCCGGAGTACGAAGCCATTGCTAATATGAGCAGAGAGGAGGAGAGGACTATGTTATACCCCAATGCTGGACAAGCAGCTCTTGCACATGGACTATCAGAGTATTGGGGATTTGGTACAAAATGAGGAATTCACAAGGCTTTAAGTCTGGGGTAACATTTTCTCTCTTGCAGCTTGAATAGCACACGTCTGTGAACCTTTTTTTTTTGTCATTGCAGAGTGAGGACAAGGAGAGAGAACTCATCTGCTTACTGCTGCCTTCCAGGCCTTTATAGAGACACAGAACACGTGTCAGGCATAAACATAATCTTTATGATTTGACAAATGGGGACTTATCTTGAATTCTAGGTAGTTTTGTATGTTTTTTTTTTTTTTTTTAACAAAACAAAAAGATATCGAGCACACGTGTAATGCTTCAGGGATTGCTCCCGTGTTTAATGTCTGTCCAACAAGACATCGTACGTCAGGTACGAACGGGTACACCCCCGAAACGTTGTCTTGTTGGACAGACATTAAACACGGGAGCAATCCCTGAAGCATTACACGTGTGCTCGATATCTTTTTGTTTGTTGCCTAACTGGAGGTGCCGTCCTCCTAATTCCATGCACCGTGCAGTATTTTGTTGGAGAGGCCAGGTGTGTGTGTGCATCCTTTTTGGCTAAATTTTGTTTTATTTTTAAGAAATCTTGGGTAAATGCAGCTGTACTTTCTATACAAATAATGGGATTCAACAGTAATGATAATTACAGTGAGGAAGAAAGCCTATGTCTGCAGCAGGATTAAACGTACATTATGTAGAATACCATTGGATATGCCAGAAAGTGTGTGTTTTTTTTCCTGAACAGCATCCAGTCAAGTTGTAAAGCAGTGAGTGCTATGCTTGCATTGTAAAATGATAGTACGCAATAGGTTTATGCTGGAGATTAATGGCAGAATAAATGGGATCAAGTCATGCTTTTGTGCAGCTGCTCAGTTTTATACTCTGTCCTTGTAATCAAGGTATTAAAATCTGCCTGGCTTTCTTTGAACCCAGTCCTGCCAATGTGGTGGGCCATGTTCAGGAATAGAAAATATAAATTCTAGCAAGAGTATTAACCCATTATGCAAACTGTAGTTGGAGTAGCTTTTTGCCATAATGCTGGCCACACATGTACACACTTATTCATACAGTTAGACTGATTTAAACCCAGACTTTATGGTCTTGCCGGTACCTTTAAAAGAGAACCATTAAAATCACCTACTCTACATAGACCCCCCTCCCTGCCCCCCCCCAGCCTAGGTGTTACTCTGGGTAGTAAATGCCCCCAAGTCTTTACTTGCCCCTTGTTGCAGATTCTGTGCAGTGGAGTTCACGGATGCCATATTCTTCTCTTCAGTAATCTTCGGTTCTTCTTCCGGCACTTATCTGTGGCTTTCGGGGCATGCGCAGTTGTTCGGGAATGGAAGACTGTGCCTACTGCGTATGCGTGATGTGCCCCTCACTTCTCCAAGATTACAGAAGAGAAGAAGATGACGCCCGTGAACTCTGATGCAATGAATCTGCAACGAGGGGTAAGTAAAGAGTTAGGGGCATTTACCCATGGTAACACATAGGCTAGGGGTTGGCAGGGAGGGGGTCTATGTAGATTAGGTAGGGGATTTTAAAGGACAAGGAAAGTCTAAAATAGAATAAGGCTAGAAATGCTGTATTTTGTATACTAAACATAAACATAAACTTACTGCACCACAAGCCTAATCAAACAAATGATTTATACTTTCAAAGTTGGCCACAGGGGGCTGTCATCTTGTAACTTTGTTATACATCTTTGCAAGACTAGACTACATACACATGCTCAGTGTGATCTGGGACACAAGACACAGGCAACAGAAAGGCACAAACAAAATGACGTAGAAGTTACTATACAGCACCATAATGAAAGAAAGAAAAAAGTTGAATAAACATGTGGTGTATGATTGCAAAACAACAATGATAGAGGGCAGCTTGTGTGAAGTTGCACAGTTATAAAAGTGCTGAAAGGCATAATCATCTTACCGGTAGCACTACAGTAGAAAGAGAAATTCTAATACCATATCTGCTTATATCAATCCTCCTTCCTGGCCAACATCAGTGATATTTCTTGTTGCCAAAAAAACAAAACAAAGAAGGGAGAAATGTCTAAATTAAATTAGAAAAGTAATGCAGTGAGACATTTTTAAAATTGGCTGTTTTATCCACAGGTTCTGCTGCCATCTAGTGGCCAATAAGTAGAACACGGTAACACAGATGTAAATCGCCACTGTAATACAGTAGAACCCCCCATTTTACGTTTTTCAGGGGATCGGGAATAAAATGGTGTAAAATCCAGGAAAATGTATTACGCATAATATATAGGTGGGACCGCAAAACAACAATGTAAAATGAGGGAAAACTTGGGGGTTCTACTGTATAAGGTTTTATGTTTATTCCAGTCCATTTGACTGAATCGTATAGCAACAGCCTCAGGAGCACCATCGTTTAGTTCTGATATGTCCAGTCCTGCAGGGTTTGCCAAGCAGAGTTTTTGAGGATATTTTTTAGCATATCTTGGAGACAAAAAAAAGCTGAATTTTGTAATAGTTTGATTTAAAAATTTGAGACCATGTTATAAAAATGTATATAATTTATATTGCAAACTTCCAGTGGAACAGTATAAAGATGAATATTTCATCAGTACAATACAATATGTTTATTAAATTGGGGTTATTAGGGCTCTGCTAACGAGTCGTATCGATCCTCTAAATTGCTCATTACCAGGATTATTAAACAGGACCCTGAACAACTATAGTGATTTCTGGGCATCTATAGTTTTTATATCATATAATATTGTTTTTGTGGGGAGGGGGGCAGGACTGGTACTGCTGTGTCGTGTGTCTGTCACTAATTGCTGCCCTGTATTGTACATTACTAGCAGATCATAAGTTTCACACCCCAGCTTTAGATCAGCAGCACAGTGCTTAATGTAACTACTGCTAACTAGGGATGCACCCAATCCACTATTTTTGATTCGGCCGAATCCATTGTGAAAGATTCTGCCGAATACCGAATCCGAAACCTGATTTGCGTATGCAAATTAGCAGGGGGGAGGGCAAAAGCGTGCTGCGCTCGCAGTGTGCAGAAAAAAATTTTTCACTTCCTTGTTTTGTCACTAAAAGTCAGATGATTTTTTTGGATTCGGATTTGGTTCGGTCAGGCACAAGGATTTGGCCGAATCCGAATCCTTCTGAAAATGACAGAATCTTGAACCGAATCCTGGATTCGGTGCATCCCTACTGCTAACTGCTGTTAATACGTTCTAGTAACTAAAATAAGTGTATTAAGGGCAGAACATATACCTGCTCTACTATACTGAACTCCTTCTGTATATAATGCTTTGTTGCTCCACTTTATTCATTGAGAAGTACATGAATTACTTTTGTCCAAAAATGTATGTGATATTTACAGCCCTCACACAGTTGTGAAGAACAGACTTCTTTAAGTAGGCTGGGAGTTGTAGCAAACATTATAGAGGTTGGTGCACAATGCCAGTGACTGTACCATTATTAATCAAAACGAAAGAGATATCCCAAGCAATTAACAAAAGGAGAAAAATATCTGAAACAGCAAAAAAAATGGTGAGTTTTCTCCAAAAGTAAAACCAGAATTATATTTTAAAAAGTCGTTATTAATTAGGACATACAGGGAAACGCCTAACACGTTTCATTCCTACAGGGGCACTTACTCATCGCCTCTTCTTTGTGGTGACTAATCTCCCCGAACCTCTTCCCCCTGCCTTCCAGCTGATTAATGAAGAATCGCCTGCGCCTATTCACACACGGCACTGCGTTTTCTGAAGTCGCTCGAGGTTGCCTCCTTGGGCAATTTCGAGCGATTTCTGGAAAGCGCAGCGCCGCATGTGAATATGCGCAGGCGATTCTTCATTAATCAGCTGGAAGGCAGGGGGAAGCAGAATCTTCTCATCTGGACTAGCCCTAAAGCAGCTCGGGGAGGGGGGGTCACCGACTCTTTAACTGTACTAAATTGATACATTCGATGGATTTATTTCTTATCTTTGTCCCTGCTGAGCACAATCCCTGGGTTTCATTACAGGCAACTGTTAGAATTGCTAGAGTTGCTAATATTCCACAGATACTGCTGAGAAATTACTAATTGTATCAACTAAATGTAGCAAACAGTTCAGAATCTGCTCCTGGATCACTGAGCTGCTGAAGTGGAACTCCAGAGACGGGAAACCTTTTGGGAAAACGGTAAAAAATAAAAGAAATTGAAAAAAAAGTCTTTATTTCTGGTGACCAATCTGAAAACAACTGAACTGAAGGAAGTGTATGGAAGGTGAACAACCCCTGTAAGTACTGTACATCCTAGTATGGCCTCTTCTATAGTATTAATCAGGTATTTTTCCTTTATTCAAATCCTGTAAAAATATAAAACCAAATGGAGTCAATGTAACGTTATGTAAAGCTGATCTTGAGTTTGCTTTATGCCGGTGATCTTAGAACTAGCCAGAATAATTATCAGAAAGTCAATAAGGGTTGAATTTGAGGGTTAAAAAACCCTTGAATTCGACCATGGGAATAGTAAGGGAATAAAAATTATTCGAATTCGAAGGATTTTTACCACAATTGGATTGGTTGAACAATCGAATATAAAAATTTGATAGATCGATTAAATTGTTTGAATCGATCAAATTGTTTTATTCGATCAAAAATTTTTAAATCCAATTCGGTAGGTTGAAACTGGCAAACTTGGCAGTCGAATAAAAATTTAAAGGGGAAGTACTTCGACTGTCGAATAGTCGAATGTTCAAATAGATTTTTATTCGAATCATTCGATTCGATCGAATTTTCAAAATTCACTGGTCGAAGTGGTCTTCAAAAACATTCGAAAATTTGAATTTGAAACTTTTTGAAAATTCGATCGAACTTCGTATCCTTCATGTGAATTTAGTAAATCTGCTTCAAAGTGTCCCAAAAAAAAAGAGAGAGGCTCAACTGATGGGAATTTTATCCAATACAAAAAATATGTATGCAATCACATTAAAAGTTTTAGAATACGGCCCAACGCGTTTCATGATCCAAATCACTTCATCAGAGGAATCCTCATTACTATTTCTGCGCATCCGCGGATTATATTATCTGCACAAAGTGATAATGAAAGTATAATTATTAGAAAAGCCGTTTTATTCATGGCTTGGCTGTGTCCATGCTTGGTCTATTACTCTGTGCAGCAAAAGCTGGTAAATATAGGGGCAATATCTACAAAAGCAATAGCTTGTATGTCCCAGTCAAAACCAAACATACTGTACAATCAAATGAGTCTCTCTTGTAAGTGTTTCAGTTTCATACAACAGGCTGAGGACACTTCATTTCTAAAAAGATGTTTATACAGTAAATATTTAATACATAATAAGACACAAATATGCAGCTGTACAGAAGCATAAAATCCAGTGCATTGTTTTCAGTATAAGAAAGGAAAGTACCAGTGCAGTATAAGGGGTCTCCAGTGCTCAAACGGGACATTATTGTATTAGAGAGGGTACAGAGAAGGGTAACTAAGCTGGTAAAAGATGTGGAATTCTCTTCTTAACTTAGTCATGATGGCTGATACATTAAATAGCTTCAAGAAGGGGTTGGATGGATTTTAGCAAGTAAGGGAATACAGGTTTATGGGAGATAGCTCATAGGAATTTTTTCTCCCTCTGAGGGAAAGTGGAAGGACTTGAAAAGGGTCTTTTTGCCTTTCTGGGTCAACTAACAATTAGGCTGGTTACATATAGACTTAAAAGGTTTAACTTGATGGTCGTGTCTTCTTTTTCAACCTAACTTACTATGTTACTATATTTCACAGG
>CM044442.1:112895687-112909220 GCA_024363595.1 Xenopus borealis | reverse complement strand
AGGATCAAATATTATTATGTATTTTTAGACAGCCAACATATTATGCAGCGCTGATGTTGTCAAGTTTTGATTGATGTATACATTTCATCAAATAATTTCAAACACAATATAATATTGCTATAATAAATACTCTCTCTTTTTTTTCTCTCTCTCTGCCAGAAAGCCTCGTGGGGAAGGTAAGAAATGCCGCAAGGTTTATGGCATGGAAAACAGGGATAAGTGGTGTACAGCCTGCCGCTGGAAGAAAGCCTGCCAGAGATTTCCTGACTAGGAGAACTAAAGCACAGATGAGTTAGTCACGGACTGAGATTGCGAGATGTTTCAGGCCCACTGGTCTTTCTTACAAGGTAGAAGTGTGAGCTTTTTGGGGCCCAATGCCTAACTCGATGTCTGAGAGATTGAACGATACTGGGCGAACATATGTCTTCTGAGAGACTGAGTCATAGTGGTTAGTATCTTTTTTCACTCTTTGGCTAGAACAAGGCATTCTATACCAGGCAGCTTTTTGTCTTGCTCGATGGCTTGTTGAGTAAGGCATAGTCACTATCTGGAAGAACAACTGTCTTTCCGAATGCCTTGGAGAATGAGTCATACTACATAATATACTACAGTTTATCGACTTAATTGTCTTCAGGCTCCTATTTCACTCAATGGCTGGGAGAGTGTTCCATACTGAGCAGCTGTCTGAATTACAAGGTGTGATATTAAGCCATAATGGCCAGTTATATGTTTTACTCACAGGCTGTGACAGTAATTCATGCATGGATTGTAAGAATCAAGCCATATTGGGCACAGGTCTTACTCACAAACAGCATCAGTATGTTATACTAAGCAGTTGTCTTACTCACAGGCTGTAAGAGTAAGTATGATAGTTGCCCCCCTGGCTGGAGAAAACAACCAATTGAGTGAATATGTTGAGTGAAAACAGTGAGACATAATGGTACAGTAGACAGATATTTGTCTTGACACTAGATGAGAGAATGTGTGTCAGCCTGTCCAAAATGTAACTTTGGTTACTTAAAGTGTAATAGGTACAGGTTGGATGTACTGGGAGAACATACATTTCGTAAAGGGCCAGAAACACAAAAAAAAAATTAAATTGCCCTACATGATTAAACACATATGGGGCAAATTCACTAAAGCGAGAAAATGCACTAGTGTTGCCTTCGCCGACGTTCGGCGCACTTCGCCAGCGCTACGCAAATTCACTAAGATGCGAATTTGCGCTCAGGGCGGCGACCGGTAACGAAGTAGCACTACTGTTACTTCGCCCGGCAAAGCGCATTTACGTTAGCGATGCCTAATTTGCATACGGCACGAAATTAAGCGTATAATAGAAGTATATGTTACAGCCACTACATTACACTACACAGGAAACCTTTAATAAATAAGATAAAGTTGTCCTATTGCCCTAAACATGTGCCCCCTGTATAGTTGGTTGCCATATGTTAGGAAATGTAGGGGGGAAGGAGGGTAACCCTAAAAAAATTTCACTGTTTTTAATACTATCACCCAACAAAAGGTAAGACGCCAGCGTTTCTTGGGACTTAGAAAAAATTTAAAGATTTTTTTTTTTTCAAACTCCGCGAAGTAACGTTGTGGTATTTATACAAATGGCCTGCAGGTGGCACTGTGCATACATAGGACTTTCTGTACAACTTGAAAGTGAAAGTAAGACTTACTGCTGTATGTAATGGCTGCATAAACCTGCTAATAAAGCACTGTTATACTCTCCTCATCCTCGGTTACCAAACACAACAAATGGCGACAAGGATGTCTCTTCTACCTCTGCAGCAGCCTGCACCTTTTCTAACAAACCCTGGAACACAACAAACGTCTAGCGTAAGAGGGAACATTCTCAAAAATATTCATCTTAGTGAATTAGCGTAGTTACGTCCCTTCGTTAGTGCGCAACTTCGCCTGGCATAAGTGTGCGAAGTTGCTCTAGTCGATCTCCTTCGCTAGCGAATTTTCGCCAGGGACACTGTTAGTGAATCGGCGAATTTGCAAATTGCCGTCACACTGGCGAATTAGCGCTAGCGTTAGACACTTCGCACTTTAGTGAATTTGCTCCTCAAGGGTTAGTTTACCAATGGCCCAGTCAAAAATGCTGGAGCCCCCTAGGGAAAACACAAGGAGCAAGGTGTAAAGTTAAAAAAAGGACACTTTATGCATGTTTTTGCCCCTTGTGTTGTGTTTTTTTTAACATTCCCTAATAAGTAATAAATGAGGCTGGTTATGTTCAGCGTTTAGAATTTTTAGAAATCACATTTTTAGCATATTTTACTTTCCCTTTCATGGGCTTTTTCATTCTACTACTTCTCTTTGTTTCAGTTCTTATTATTTTCCATTTTTGTCTCTTTGTTTTCCTATACATTTCAACTTCAGCTCCCCTTTTTCTTCGCTGTCACATATATACGTATAAACACATAAGGCCTAGTTTACCCATGACCCAGTCAAAAATACTGGAGCCCCTAGGGAAAACACAAGGAGCAAGGTGTAAACTGCAAAAAACAGGGCACTTAATGTATATTTTTGCCCCACGTATTGTGGCTTTGTTTTTTTAACATTCCCTAATAGGTAATAAATGAGACTGGTAATGTTTGCAGTCTTGAAAAATTTAGCATTTTTACAAATCAATTTTTTTATTATATTTTGCTTTCCCTATCATGTGCTTTTTCAGTCTACTACTTCTTATTGTTTCAGTTCTTCTTTTCCATTTTTGTATTTGTTTTCCTATACAGTTTATCTTCAGCTCCCCCATTTCCCCACTGTCTCCGTTTCTGATCTGCTTTCTTTTTGTTTGCTTTATTTGTAGCCCTTCAACAATTACTAACATTTACATGTCCCTGTTATGCTCATTATTCTTTCTTAAAGGAGAACTAAATCCTAAAATTTAATATGGTTAAAAATGCCATATTTTATATACTGAACTTAATGTGCCTGCCTAAAGTTTCAGCTTGTCAATAGCAGCAATGATCCAGGACTTCAAACTTGTCACAGGGGGTCACCATCTTGGAAAGTGTCTGTGACACTCACATGCTCAGTGGGCTCTGAGCAGCTTTTGAGAAGCTAAACTTAGGGGGCGTTGCAAATGATCAAGCAGAAAATCAGATTGGTCTGATAAGCTGATGCTACAGGGCTGATGATTAAATTCTGATGCTAGGTGTACTGGTTTCTGTGCTGCCATATAGTAATTATCTGTATTAAGTTCTAATCAGTCTTACATTGTGACATTTATATTACATATATACAGCATATTGTCCCTAAGCTCAGTAAGTGACAGCAGCACAGAGCATGTGAATCAGTGAATCAGCAGAAAAGAAGATGGGGAGCTACTGGGGCATCTACTGGGGAGACACAGATCTTTACTGCTAAAGGGCTGTGGTTGCCTTGGGCTGGTACACAAGCACAAAACATAATGTACATTTCTAGCTACTTCTTTAGTTAAGCTTTAGTTCTCCTTTAATATCTTAATATCCTCAGTTTTTCTTTTTATTATAAAGTTCTTCTCCATCCAATATTTAAATGCCCTTTACCATTATTTCTCGTAAAATGCCCTATTTCCATTATTTCTCCTCTTCTTTAGATCTTCCGTTTTACTCTTTCTTTTTGTCTTGTTCTTTCTACTTCATGATTTACCTTTGAAGCTTTACTTTTCCATCGTTTACATAATTTCCTCTATTCTCTTCATTTAATTTGTAAGTTCTTGAACCCTCCCCCAGGACTGTTCTAAACAGAAACAGAGAGATCACAAAGTACTTAAGAGAACACAAGGGCTGCTTGTTTCCTGTTATGGAAATGAAAATTGTGATCCAGGGGTCTAACTATATAAGCAAGATTTGCAACTGCCAGGTGTTCCAGGATGTGTAGGTTCCCAGTAAAGCACAGACTTATAAGATGTTTCATGAAACATGCCTTATTCTCAAAATTTGAAGTGGGTAGCTAAAACGATTAGGCTTTGCCACTGTTATGATATCTCTTTGGGGTTATGGCTATAACAACACAGTGGGAAGGAGATGTTCTGTGCTGTGGGCCACAAAAGGCTCACCCAAATACACCAAATGAGCTGCCAGTTAGACAGCCCATTATTAGCATACAAAACAACAAATTGCTACACTGCAGTCACTAAAGCTTAGTGGAATAAAAAGCAAATCTGCTTCATGAAAACATTATAAATACATTTAGAAAACGTTAATTGGTATGTCAATTCCAATATAGCTTTTTGGTGTTACTGGTCCTTTAAACTACTGGCTATGTGTGACATTAAAAGGTAAAGTGATGGTAAATCTTTGTGATGCCAACAAACCTTGGTTAGAAGCAGTATCTAGTTTAAAAAGAAATCGGTTTTACTGTAATACGTGAATCAAAGTAAAAAGTAGTATTGGTAGACTTCTGCTCATATTAGAACCGGTTCTTCCCTACCTTCTCTATATATATATAATTTGTGTGTACAAGTATTGTATTGGTAGTTGACTCTTTTATGTAAACATATAATGTATCTGTTTTTATATGTAATTGATGACAATATTTGGAATGTGGGTTACATGAAATTACAATAGAAGCATGCAGCATTGGCAAGCTTTCAAAACAGCATTTAGTGCACTAGATGAAGAAAACAAATTTCTAGTATTGGATCAGCTGTATAATCATTAGTCTTGTCGGAAAAAAAAAAGATTTTGACCTTGTTATGGATCCTTCTTCCGTCTGTAACTTAGAATACTGTGCAGTATTGTAGTAGTCTACATTCTTTTAACAGAAGGGAGCTTCAAGTGGTCTTTTTATGCAAGAAAAGCTGCCTACATACCAACATGTACAACATGAGGAACTGCAAGCTTCCAATTAAGAGTACAATAACACCAAAAGGCATTTTCTGTGCTTATTTCTGTCATGGAACATTGCTGAAGATCAATACGAGCACAGAGTTTGCAAGAAGAAGATACTGAAGTTAAGCTAATAATTGATAATAGACTCTAATATTTACAGCATGCAATGTTGTGTGCCATAACCAATAAGGTGTATAAGGATTTTGTGCTGAATTGTTTTCCTTTTTTAAAACAACCTTGTTGTCTTATCAGCTTGAAATTGCAATGCAATACCTGCCTTAAATCAATGTAACCCATCACTCACAAAGCTTTAACTCATTAAGGGTCAACTGTGATTCATGGATAAGGTTTTAGCTATATCTGAATATGTCCGCAATTTATGAGACGTAAGATCTATTTTTTTCTGAAGTCCATAAGGATGGAGATCTTCTATCATTAGGTTTACAGGTGTAAGCGAAGCAAGATTCACAGACATAGACATATATTTGATGATTTTTTTGGGGTTTGTCCTCCAGCTGTGAAAACTACCGCCCTGCAGTTATGACCCTGTGTATGTGCACCAGAAGTTCACTTAGACTAAAATGTATGAGCCCCAATGTGTAGCAGAACTAGCCAATAGCACAGTGTCATGAGTCATTCCACACAATGTAAACACATTATAATAGAAGACCATTCTAGCTCTCTGGAACAATTGTTTAATCGTATCTTACAAGATGTAACTGCCGTTTCACATGACTGTTGTAACTTAGCTATATATTGCTTTAAAGGGCAAGAAAAGGCAAAGACATAAAATCCCATTTTTACTTTCTTTAATGAAAAGAAATCTATCTCCATTATACTTTAATTAAAAAATGTGTACCATTTTTATAAGAAACCAGGTTTGTATTCAGTGAAATTCTCCCTTCATTTACTTCTGTGGATAGGAATTGTCATACATTCCCTAACTTCTGGCAGGGAAACAATCATACTTATGAACAGCAGGGGGAGCCCCTGCCTTACTTACCAGCCATGCAGAACTCCAGCAGCTTTGTTTTTTGATCATTTATGACAATCCCTTAGAAGCCCAGACCACACTGAGCATGTTTATGTAGTCTAGTCTTGCAAAGATGTATAACAAAGTTACAAGATGACAGCCCCCTGTGGCCAACTTTGAAAGCATAAATCATTTGTTTGATTAGGATTGTGGTGCAGTAAGTTCATGTTTATGTTTAGTATATAAAATACAGCATTTCTAGCCTTATCCTTTTTTAGACTTTCCTTGCCCTTTAATAAGCACCATATTCAACAAAAATTGATCACCTTATTTACAAAAAGTTTTGTCGTCCAAGAAAAGGGAAGAGTCTTATGGTAGGCAACTGGCCTGGGTTTAAAATAAATGTATTTATAAAACATATTTATTAATATTTAATTAATATTTGATTTCAAATAAACGTTCTCTTTGTTTGTTGTCTCAAACAGTTTTAAGTTGTCCATAGAGACAATATTAAATTAAGGGAAGTCTAAACCTAATAGGGTGCACCATGAAATACATTTATTGAAGACAGTTGTATTAAGCCTGTGTATAAACTGCAATGTGTCATTAATGAAAATGTGTTTTTAGAAAAATTAGTTCTAGAGACCACATATATTTAAAGCTTTAAATACAGAGTCTAATAAAGATTCCTACCACAAAAATATTATCTCACAAAACCAAACAGTGAGAGATTAAAAGGAACAGTAACACCAAAAAATTAGCGTGTCTGAAAGGAATGACAATATCACATCTTGTGGCCCTGCACTGGTAAAACTGGTGTGTTTGCTTCAGAAACACTATTATAGTTTATATAAACAAGCTACTGTGTAGCCATAGAGGCAGCAATTCAAGCACAGGATACACAGTAGATAACAGATACGTTTTGAAGAAAGTCATTGTATACTACAGAGCTTATCTGCTATATGTGCGTATCCTGTGCCTTTTCTCCATTTTTAGCTTTGACTGGCTGCCACTATAGCTACAAAGCAGCTTGTTTATATAAAATAGTGTAGTGTTTCTAAAGTAAACACCCGAGGTGTACCAGTGCAGGGCAGCAAGACATTATTCTTTCACTATTTTAATGTCCTTTAATTTTTTGGTGTTACTGTTCTTTTAAAAATTGAGCCACCGCTTTCTTAGCTAGACATTTTAGTGGATGGCTTCCTTCTCCACATCCTGACACTAACACTAAGGGGCAGATTTACTAAGGGTCGAATTCGAGGGTTAAAAAAACCCTCGAATTTGACCATCGAATTTAAAGATTGAAATTGAAATTCGAATTAGATTGCTCGAACTATCGAATAAAAGAAATTCGAGCGAACGATTGAATCGTTCGAATTAAACAATTTGAATGAATTTAACCATTCGATAAACTTTTTTTAATTTGATCTAAAAATGCTTTAAAACACCTATGGGAACTTCCCATGGGGTTTTAAAGCAATTTGGTAGGTTCCATCTGGCGAACTGGCCATCGAATAGTCGAATAGATTTTTATTCAATCTATTCGATTCGATCAAATTTTTCAAATTCCATGCACCTAATGTGCATATTCCAAAAATCGACCAATCGAACTTTTTCAATTCGATCGAAATTTGAATCCCTCACACGAATTTGATAAATCTGCCCCATAACGTTAGTTGAAATCCTGGTAAGTGCAATGCGTTGATTCTTAAAATGCCAACATTTAAAGCACATTCAACACATTACAAAATATGCAGTGGGCACTTACCAGTAAATAGTAAACATCTCATATCAGTCCATATGTGAACTCCTTCATTTGTAATAAGTTCTGGGCCAGCTCCTACAAAGACAGAAAATTTTTAGCTCTACATATATAAGTGATCAACTGCTGCAGTCTCATTGGTCGTGTGTTTCTTCCTTTAAACCTACATTGTTTAATTTTTCAATAAATTGCAGGATATTCTATGTAGTCATTATGCAGTACAAATGAAATGTTTGATTAAAGCTTCAATTAAGAAAAATGTGGGAGGACAAACTGTGGGAGGGGCTTCATTTTGTAATAAATCTCTCCAATCACCTGCTAAAACAAACAAATTGTTAATTTGGTTTGCCTACACGAAAGATAAGATATTTTCTTCTACAAGCTTGGATCTACCATAGAAAAACAAATGACCTGTTGGAGCCTTTTATTAGTCACTTTCCAACAAAAATGCAGGACTTTAATTGTGATAATGCACACTACAAACAAGAAAATGTAGATGACTGATAAGGAAACAAGGGCTTTAGCACTAGGACACTATAAATATAAGCAAAAAAACAGCACATTTTAATTAACTGAATTTTTTGCAAGCAATCTGTGTAATTCTATAAGTGTTTTTTAAACCTTTTAATACATTTGTATGCTGATTTAATAAACTTGTGTTTTTACTGATAACCCTTGGGTTTTAACTGTCTCTTCTTTTTTGCTCCTTCCCAGGGGCTAGTGTCCCACTGCTACTATATGCACCATCTCTCCCTATTATCCCACAGCCACAGTCCCTTCCAAGAGACTACTACCCCACTGCTACTGTAGCCACCATCTCTCCCTACTATACCTGCTATCCCACATCCACAGTCCCTTCCCAGAGACTATTATCCCACTGCTACTATAAGCACAAGCTCCCACTAATATACCTGCCATACCACAGCCACAGTCCCTTTCCAAAGGCTATTATTCTACTTCTACTACAGACACCATTTCTCCCAACTATAACTGCTATCCTACAGCCACAGTTCCTTCCAGGGACTATTATCCCCACTGTTACTATTGACACCATCTCTCCCTACTATACCTGCTATCCCACAGCCACTTTCCCTTCCCAGAGACTATTATCCCACTGCTACTATAGACAACATCTATCCCTACTATCCCACAGCTCCTTTCCAGAGACTATTATCCCACTGCTACTTTAGGCACTGTATCTCCCTACTGTCCCACAGCCACATTCCCTTCCCAGAGACTATTGTCCCGCTGCTACTATAGCCAACATCTATCCCTACAATCCCACAGCTCCTTTCCAGAGACTATTATCCCACTGCTACTATAGGCACTGTATCTCCCTACTATCCCACACCCACAGTTCCTTCCCAGAGTCAATTATCACCATTGCTACTACAGACACCATCTCTTCTTACTTCCCTGCTATCCCAGTCAAAGCCCCAGAGAGTGTACCATATAACCACTGCTGGGCTATTTCCCATAGATTGCATTTTACCCAAATAATCAAGAAAAGGCCCATGATGAGAGACATAGCAGCACAGAGATGGATGAGCACAGTTTTAGGCAGCCCTGGGCAGTCTGAGCAAAGTTCCAGTTGCCAACATCAACATTTAGCAGATTATTGGTGGATCAGGGTAATTTACAGACTGGGTGAATCTCCATGATTGCTGTTGTTGGATGATGGACTCACTGCTGCTGTTGGGTTTTCGTGGAGCATGGTAGTGACCAGCGAGTGCAAGGTGAAAAGTGCTTTGGTCCGCAAAGTTTTAAATACATATAAATTAGAATCAGCACATCCAGGTGGATTATAAAGATTTTAGAAGGATTCATATTATGTCTCCATCCTCAGCCTTGTGTGTGTTTTCCTAGTAAAAATAATAAATTAACGGCATGAGGTCTACAGGCACTACACGCTCAAGGTGATAAATGCAGGAGACATTTTTTTTTCTAAAATGTAAAAAAGTAAAACAAACTAAAAAAAGAATAAATAAATGAAATTGTAGAGCTTTTCCAGATGATAAAATTAGGGGGCTGCCATTTCTACTCTTTGCTTCATTCATTAATGTTTATAAATGAAATGGTTGATGGTGGGCAATTGCTTGTCTTGCCCATTTATTACGGTGGCTCAGGTAACCCCTTTAATATCTCCTACTTCTGTCTACTTTTCAAATATCCAAAATTGATTTTATTGTTCCCCACATCAGATGAAATCAATGACCATCAGAAGGTTGAATATGGTGTGAAAGGTAATGTGTGCTAATTATACATAGTGCAGCAAGAATGCTCCACTTACTTTACCCAAAAAGCTACACAGGCTTTATTACTATACCACTATCCCAGATGAATGCCCAGACCGACCAATGGAGGTTTAAAACTACAGTAGAACCACTATTTTACTTCCCAAATCGTATTCGATTCGTACTAATCAACTTTTTCTCCGGAAAAAAAACTCAAATGTCAGGAAGGCTAAAAGCATCTCCAAATGTCTTAACTGACATCTGCCATTGACTTGTACATGAATTCAGCAGGCTTTAGGCAGTGAATATTCAAATTAGGACTGTTTCCATGGTCTGTGCACGGACAAACATGGCATTAGCCTGTTAGTGCACAGACAAGGTTTTGGCACGGAAAAGTGTAAATTTTTGCAACAAAATTTGCACTAACAAGCTAAAGCCATGTCTTCCAATACATTGGGATTTAGCTAGGGTCCAAATTACCTTAGCAACCATGCATTGATTTGAATAAGCGACTGGAATATAAATTGGAGAGGCCTGAATAGAAAGATGAGTAATAAAAATTAGCAATAACAATACATGTGTAGCCTTACAGAGCATTTGTTTTTAGAAGGGGTCAGCAACACCCATTTGAAATCTGCAAAAGAAAAGGGCAAATAACTATAAAACTATGAACAAAAAATAGTAGAAAACTGCAATAGCTTGTAGATAGAGACCTATACAGGGGTCTGACTAGGTCAGTGTATAGAGTTAACTTTAAAACAGAAAGAGAAAAGTACCATGTATAATAATAATAATAATAATAATAATAAAAACTTCTGCGTGTATTGGAGTTTGCACCAGGACACAATGAGGTCACACAATCTCGGGAGGACTTGCATATCCACCAGTCCATGTCCAACATGGGGAGGGCTCCAAACTCGCTCCTCAAAGAGGCTAATCTCGTGGGATTTCGGATGTAGAACTGTTTTTAAAGGGCAAGGAAAGGCAAATAAATAAAATCCCATTTTTACTTTTTTTAATGAAAAAGAAATCTATCTCCAATATACTGTAATTAGAAAATGTGTACCATTTTTATAAGAAACCAGGTTTGTATTCAGTGAAATTCTCCCTTGATTTACTTCTGTGGATAGTTATTGTCAGACAGTCCCTAACTTCTGGCAGGGAAACAATCATACTTACGAACAGCAGGGGGAGCCCCTGCCTTACTCACCAGCCATGCAGAACTCCAGCAGCTTTGTTTTTTGATCATTTATGATGATCCCTAACAAGCCCAGACCACACTGACCATGTGTATGTAGTCTAGTCTTGATGTATAACAAAGTTACAAGATGACAGCCCCCTGTGGCCAACTTTGAAAGCATAAATCATTTGTTTGATTAGGCTTGTGGTGCAGTAAGTTTATACAAAATACAGCATTGCTAGCCTTATTCTATTTTATGAAATAGTATATGAATTATTTTCATTAATCCCTCTGGGGGAAACTGTGTCTATCTTACAAATCCACAGGCTTTCTCTTCTCTTTAACAGGGTTTGTTCCAAGTCTCCCTTCCTAATCCCCAAATTGATTTTCTCCAAAGCCCATACTTTTATCTTGTTTTCAACTATAAAACTATAACTTTAAGGCTGGGGACAGACAAGGAGATTCGGGGAGATTCTGTCGCCTGGCGTTTAATAGCAGGCGACAATCTCCCCGAACTTCCTTCTCCCTGTCTGTCGCTAGTTTAAATGAAAAAGCGCCAGCGCTGTGCACTAGCGGCGCCGCAATTTCCGGAATCGCCCAAAAAACGCCAGGCGACAGAATCTCCCTGAATCTCCCTGTCTGTCCCCAGCCTAAAGGTGAACCAGCCCTTTAATATGAGTACCACGTGGTTGGAAACCCCATGCCTGTCCAGCTACAGGTTGCACTTAGAGTGAAGGGAGGGGCAGGAGCTCTTGTCCCTGTCTCTGTGCAGTGTGTCTGGCAGATACCGGAGGGTGTCACAAGGTGTCGCTGCTGCACAATTAGTTTGATATAGGCAGAGCCATGTGCTCACAGCAGGGTTGGCAGGTTTAGCGCCAAATTGGGCTACTTTTAAAATATGGTGGGGGGTTTTTAAAAGTACAAAACTGCCAAATACAGATTTGAGCTAGTTTAGGTATTTGCCGCGGGTTTGGACACCCACACACACATACATACACATTCCCATCTGTTTAGGATGTGCAGTCTCAGATAAACAATATGGAGGTGGAGCTACGCATCAAAGAAGCAAGAATACATTCTGTGAAAAGAGTCTTTCAGGAAATAAGATTCGTTCTGACTGCTGTGCCTCTTGCATGTCTGCTCCTTAATGAAAGGGTTGCCAATGGCTCGATGCACATAATATACAGACGCCTGGCAGAGAAACTTCATCTGTATGATTTAGTTTTAGTGGGTGTGTTTTGTAATGTGGGAAACCCTCACCCTTTTTTGTTGTTTTTAAACAGAATTTTCAATTTCAATTTAATTCAGTGTCTATATTGATGCATTTTTTGGACCGTTCAAGCTTAGATGATTATTTGAGAATGTGTTCTAATCTTAAATAGCAGTTATCAGGCAAAATGGGAGAGTGAAGTAATGTATACAATACATTTTTAGCCAAACAGATAAATTATAAAACTTGAATTATTAAAGAATTATTAAAGAATTTAAATGCATTGTTTTTCCACTTGCAGCATCATCTGTTTGCCAGGTGTCAGATCTTTTCCATAGACAAGAGAATTGCACCATCTGCCATGTTTTCCACCAACAGTACTACTCATTTTCTCCTCCAAAAGCCATTTTTGTCAATCCACAATGTGTGCCAATCAGAACACAGCTAGAACACACATGTTTGAGAATAGTGAACAGGACATAAATCAGAGCTAAAAAAAAAAGGGGTGTGATTGATAAGGTTTTTGTCAAAATAGCAAAATTTTGGATCTAGAAATCAGGAAAAACCCACTCCGTGCGAGTCAGACCATAATGAGGTAATAATCATGTACATCATGTAAAATAAAAATAAATTATTTTTGGAAGGTTTTTACATAAACCCATGTCAAAAGGGGGTATTTTTGCCCTTTAAAACTTTGTGTAGCTCATGTGTATTTTTGTACACAGCACAAGGGGCTCTGACAACACCCAGGAACCAAGGGGGTCTAACAGAAACAAACAATAAGGCCTTTCACCAAAGGAGAAGAAAGATCTTTTGTGAAAGGAGCCTGCATACAATCTTACATTCATAGGGTGAGGGATATGGGTGGGTTAAGACACTACTAGTGACTTTCTGTTGGAGAGTAATCTGAGCTTTAACACCTAAGCCCATGAGTTCTAGTCACTGAACATTGGCTGTAGGCAAAATACAATTTAGCTTCTTCCTACCATAGCAACATTTTACCCAGATATTGTTGATCTAGGTAGTATTTCCTCTGTGACCAGAAAACAATAAAATGAATCTGCTGTTACTCCCAGGTAGGGTTGCCACCTGGCCGGTATTTTTGATGGTTGATCCCAATGTTATTAATAGGAAAAAATGATAAATATATAGGAAGGCTGGTATCTTTTTCAAGAAAAGGTGGCAACCCTACTCCCAGGCCATATCTTTTGTTTATTGGTGTAGGACTATTTTGCACTATTTTGGATTCGGACGAACCCGAACCGAATCCGAACCCTAATTTGCATTTGCATATGCAAATTAGGGGTGGGAAGGAGAAAATATTATATCCTTCATAGCTGCTAGAAGC
>CM044442.1:112870221-112889215 GCA_024363595.1 Xenopus borealis | reverse complement strand
TCCGATGATGTCACTTCCGGTTTACAATGACAGCACTTCCTTGATGGTCAGCAGGTCCGGGTTGTGGATTGCGAGTTGCGGATACGATTCAGGTCAAGGGTAAGAATGCGGGTCGAGGGTACGGGTCCCAAAAAACTGACCTGGAACTCAAGTCCATTTTATTACATCAGCACAGTATTGTATAACGTGTCAGTATTCATTATTGGTTTAGGCAGATCATATAATTATATGCACTAGCTTGACTGATCAGAGAAATCATAGCATCATCTTTTGTAGCATATTTGCATTTTAACAGAAGAGTGTTAGCTGCTATGTTCCTTGCCACCTATAGAACTGCAAAATCCAGACTAAACCACTAGATGGAACTGCCTAGCTCAGCCCTGTATAGAATTCATTAGCCCAGATCAACAGTGAACAGCAGCTTATATTTATAGATACTAACATTTATAATGACTTATGAAATATTTATAAATGGAAAAACATTTCTAAATGGAGCAAACTTTCCTTTGAAGAACAAGCCTTAGTTCAGGCCTGGCTAAATCCTACAAATCTTCTGAAAATTGTAATTCTCTACATGCAAAGAAACAGAGACACTAAGATACCAACTGAAGGGAAAAAAAAGATGTCTGTAGATGAAGATAAATATTTACGAACCAAAATGGCAGAAGCCGAACCAAAGAAAATGGCGACTTACAATCTCAAGTTTTGGAAGCTACTGAGCTGCTTGAAAAGGTACTTTTAATTTGTGTTTCTTAAGGTGGTCATACATGGGCCGATAAAAGCTGCGACAGACCGAGTCGAAACTTATTTGCCCATGTATGGGGTAGAGTTGCCACCTGGCCGGTATTTTTGATGGTTCATCCCAATGTTATTAATAGGGAAAAAACTTAAATATATAGGAAGGCCGGTATTTTTTTATAGAAAAGGTGGCAACCCTAGTATGGGGCCCTACAACACTCTTCCCCTATCGATATCACAGACCGCATCTGTTCGTTGATGTGGTCCCACGATCTGACCAACCATTTACCCATTATGATCTGATCATTGATCGCTGATGGGATCAGCCTGATATCACCCACATAAAGGTGGGCATATCGGGGAGATCCGCTCGTTTTGCGACAATGCCAAACGAGAGGATTTCTTCATGCATGGCCAGCTTTATACATACAGTGCAAGTATAACACCCACTGGCATTATGGTAGTGACACACAGGCAAATTCTGGGAGATTTAGTTGCCTGGCCACTAATCACCTCTTCATCTGGGCAACGATCTCCCTGAAGTGCCTTCCCGTGCATTACCGCGGGCTTGAATGTAAAGCTGGCCATAGACCTAAAGATTTTTGAAAGATCCAATGGTTATTGTGAGACCACGATTGTCTCAAAACCATTATTTAAATGTCTGATGTGACCATCAACTAAAAAGACCATTTCAGGCGATAATGCCAGCAAAACTGAAGGGTCGCAGCCTGCTTGGCCCTGCAAACATAGGTAGATTGCATGGGGACCGATAAAGATTTTCTAAACTTTCCGATCAATCTTCAGACCGATGTCGGAAGAAAAATCATAAGATGTACGATCGTTGGTATCCCACTAACCGCACGATAATTTGGCAGATTGGCCGGACTTCGCTAAGATCGGTCGTCCGGCAGAGAAAGAACGTTGCGTCTATGGGAACCTTAAATCGCTAGCAGTATGGCACTCGCACTTCATTTTCCAAAGTCGCTCGAAGTTTCCCCGTGAGGCAACTTCGGAAAATGAAGCGCCTTGAGTGCCATACCTCTGGCAACTTTTCATTCAAGCCAGTGGTATGGCATGGGAAGGCAGTTCAGGGAGATTGTCGCCCAGAAGAAGAGGCGATTAGTCACCAGGCGACTAAATCTCCCCGAATCTGCCCGTGTCTCAGTACCCTTAAACTAAAATCCCATACAGTCTCTCAAGTCCCTAATGATACAGAGCATACAAAAGTGCATCTTCTTCTCCATTGTTGTGCTCAAAGTCTCCTTTGTCTCTGTGCCTTTTCAACTCTTGCTTAACTTCTCACAACCGTGGTTATTTATTTTGTCTTGGGTGGTGCCGCTAATCAAGCAAGATAAACTATACACATGTTAATTAGTTCCAGCCCAGAGACTGTTTGTATTGTAATGACCAGACACTATTTTTGCATAAAGACTGAGGACTGTCTGTCCAAGAGCAATGTAAATGCAAACGCCAAACATCACATCCCATTCATGCAAGCTTTCAGCAGTGGTAAGTCATCCAAAAACAAATTTGACTTGAGGCTAGTGTCGCATTTTGCTGTTTTTTTGCTGGATGAGAAAACACCAACTGTTACATTTTCATAAAGGCAAATGCACGCAGAGTAATATTGGGGGTTTTAAAGTGGATAAGGAAACTCAGTATTTCTCCTAACTTCCTGCGGCTAATGTCACAAATGGCACCAGTTGGCATTTTCTCTGCCAGAGTATTTACAATGGTGGAGAAAATGCCATGTCTGATATTAGCGTACAGGCTAAAGCTTACCCACTGGGTTTTAAAGCACAGCCAGGGCAGTTGCTGAAGAGATCATCCCCTATATAAATGTGCCGACAGAGAAATCACCATTTGTAACATTGGTTTGCTAATCCACATTAAAACCTCCAAGATATGTTGATAAAACATGGTATCAGAATACATTAAATTACCCTTCTTTGTGTGAGCATTGCAGCAATATCACTGAGGCAATGAAACTGGGTGGTAGTTCCAATTATGTTTAGCATTTTGTTATGGGAGATGTATCCATGTGTGTTATGAAAGAAAGCCATATGTAAATTGACTTCTCCTCCTTAACTGTCTGTCCTTAGTCTTGCTTTGTTTAGGGCATATGCTCCTAAACACTGGGGCTTAACCTCCCCCATGGCAGACCAAAGAATAGGAGCTAGATACCAAATAAAGGAAAGCTAGGGTGAAATTTGGGACTGATACTTATTTGATATCTAAGGTATTAAAGATGAACTAACAACTGACTATTTTTACATTAATGATTTTTATATATCTGTAACTAGGGTTGACACCTTTTCTGAAAAAAAAAAAAAATACCGGCCTTCCTATATTCTTGTTGTTTTTTCCTATTACTAACACATCAAGCATAATTTTTAATGACATAATAATGACATCATAAATAATTTTTACCGACCAGTCCGGTAAAATACAAGCCAGGTGGCAACCGCATTTGTAACGTGTCATGATCTAAAAGGGTCCTGCAAAAATGTTGTGTTGCACAGGGGTTTAAACCTAAGGAATCATAAACATTCACATTTAGGGGATAAGTTGGATAGTAAGACAAAGCTATAATAGGATACATGGAAGAATAAAGCTGGCTGTACATGCCTATATTGGTGTGGCAGTTTGGCCAAATTCTACCATACTGACCAACCATCTGGGCATGTATAGATATTTTATTTGAAATGTATGTGGTTTGCGATGGAATTTGCCTAAAAATATTACTTTTTTGGCCAAAAATCTAAAAAATTCAGGATTTTCAGGAAGAAGCCAGAAAAAAATTCAGGAAAAATTCAGAAAACGATTACTATTTTCACTACATTTTGAGTTTGTCCCCAATCGGATTAAATTGGGCTTTTTTAAATAATAAATAAGGTCACGTTGTAGATTCTAGTTTGGTCTGACTATTTTTATTTTTTTTTTAAAAATCAGAATAATTTGGATTTTGATAAATAACCCCCTTAGACAAATAATCTTGTGATCCTGGTAGACAGAGAAAAAATCAGCATTGGGGAAGTAAAGAGGATATGCAGTGGAACAATACAAAGGTGTCCATATTCATCTAGGGTTGGGGCAGACGGGCAGATTCAGGGAGAATCTGCTTGAATGAAGAATCACATGCGCTAATGCACTCGCTTCGATTTCAAAAGTCATCTTGTTTCCTCGTGAGGCGACTTTGGAAATCGAAGCCCTGCAAGTGCATTAGCGCAGGCGATTCTTCATTCAAGCAGACGGAAGGCAGGAAGAAGGCAGTTCGGGGAGATTGTCGCCCCGCAGAAGAGGCGATTAGTCGACAGGCGACTAAATCTCCCTGAATCTGCCTGTCTGCCCCAACCCTTTTTGTCCTTTGTTTGGTGTCTGTTTGCAGGCCAGGACTGGCAATCTGTGGGTTCTGGCAAATGCCCGATGGGCTGCTGTAAGTTGCCATAGAAAGTGACTATTAAGTGGGCTGGTGGGGGCTGTTTGGACCTCTTTGTAGCAGGAATGGCAGGGCCTATTTTGAATCCCAGTCCAGTCCTGTCTGTTTGTATAACCCATGGGCAGATTGGTCAGAGTTCTATGTGGGTGCCATGTTTAGCCACTTTAACTTGCAGCAACTGCAACATAATACTAAGGCAAAACAAAGTCCATGTGGAGAGTTGCAAAATGGGAGAGAAGGGAATTATACCCCATGTAAGAGAATTTATATAGTTTAGTTGCTGGGTTTTAGGTTTAGCATTACCATTGGTGGAAGCAGGCCCTGCCACTGCTGGGGGGTGAGGCAATGGGGCACTCACTGATAAACATAAACACTGATAAAAAATGTCTTATTCACAAGGTTTAGGGGGCTTTACTTTGGAATATATGAGTATAGCCAGTTTTGATTTGTTCAGGTTGGAATATAGGAAAAATGACTCCCATAGCATTAATTATTATAGTAGTTAGGGCTAATCAGGAATGATGGGCTCCATATTACTAAGGGCCTTAATTATAACCCACTGGTCACATGGGTCCCTGAACGAAGAGCCGTGCCAACAAGTAGGGTTGTCACCCAGCCTAGCCGGTATAACACCTGCTAAGGCCAGTGCCAGCGTTACAAATTTACCGGCAATATAACTGCGGGTAAATTTGTAATTCCCCTAACAAAAGTCCTTGGCTCGCCCACAAGTGGAGCAGGGACCTTAATGGAAAAAACAATTGCATCACAGTGCCCCTGATCCACCCCAGTCAAACTTGCAGCCCATAATTCACACATTTATGACTGCAGAACTCCCAATGTAATTATGGAATACACTGTATTATCACATACACTTCTTTTTTAGTGGCCACATTCCCGGATAGTTGGCAGAGAAGCTCCATTGACTTCAAATGGATAAGTGCTTCATCACAAAGGAGCAAGTGTGTGCAGTTCTTAAGGTGGCCACACACAGAGAGATCCGCTCGTTTGGCGATGTTGCCAAACAAGCGGATCTCATCCCGATCTCTTACCGATATGCCCACCTTGATCCGACCGCCCGAGGAGATACGGGCGGTCGGATCGCGGGACCGCATCAACGAACAGATGCGGCTGCGATACAACGGAATTTTTAGTCCCACTCGATCGACATCTGCCCGACTTTCGGCCAGATATCGATCGGTAAAGCCCGTTGGAGGGCACCATACACGGGCCAATAAGCTGCCGACTTGACAGGCCACCTTAATACTATTTACCTGCACTGTTGTGCCTTCGTATGTGTCCTGTAATGTGAACCTTCAGATGAGAAACAAATGCTACTGGATTTGTAGGAGCAAGCAGCAACATGCCCATCTGGATCTCACTGCTGCTTCCTTAGTAACAGATTAGCATCAGGAGTATTGCCGTTCTCCCTTTGGCATCATTTGTGTGAATCTTTTGTGCAAGCAGTGGGAAATATATAATTAATCTCTGACTTCTGGAGCCCTAGAAGATCAGCAGTCACTCTGAGGTTTACCTTCTTGTAAAGTGCAAAATGAACAGTACAATGTCAAACCTACCCCATCCAGCAACATAATAGCATTTACAAATAATGAAAGCAGTGGTCTAACTAGATATCACTAGGCCCCACAGCAAATGATTTTTCAGGCCCCCAAAATGTTTAGCAGATGACTTGTTTTACCAATATTTATTGAAACTGTGTATGAATTAGGGCTTCATGGGGCCCCTTAAATGGATACTGCCATGGGAAAAAAATGTTTTTCAAAATGCATCAGTTAATAGTGCTGTTCCAGAAGAATTCTGCACTGAAATCCATTTCTCAAAAGAGCAAACAGATTTTTTTATATTTCATATTGAAATCTGACATGGGGCTAGACATTTTGTCAATTTCCCAGCTGCCCTAAGTCATGTGACTTTTGCTCTGATAAACTTCAATCACTCTTTACTACTGTACTGCAAGTTGGAGTGATATCACCCCTTCCCTTTCCCCCACCCAGCAGCCTAACAACAGAACAATGGGAAGGTAACCAGATAACAGCTCCCTAACACAAGATAACAGCTGCCTGGTAGATCTAAGAACAGCACTCAATAGTAAAAACCCATGTCCCACTGCGTACTATTCAGTAACATTGAGAAGGAAAAACAACAGCCTGCCAGAAAGCAGTTCCCTCCTAAAGTGCTGGCATGAGTCACATGACCGGGGCAGCTGGGAAACTGATAAAATATCTAGCCCCATGTCAGATTTCAAAACTGAATATAAAAAAATTTGTTTGCTCTTTTGATAAATGGATTTCAGTGCAGAAGTCTACTGGAGCAGCACTATTAACTGAAGCGTTTTGAAAAAAACATGTTTTCCCATGACAGTATCCCTTTAACCTCTTGGGCCCTCCTGCAGCCACAGGGTCTGCTTCATCTATAGTTACACCCATGAACGAAGGCACAAAAATTATCACAGGGCAAGGAAAGTCTAAAATAGAATAAGGCTAGAAATGCTGTATTTTGTATACTAAACATAAACATGAACTTACTGCACCACAAGCCTAATCAAACAAATGATTTATGCTTTCAAAGTTGGCCACAGGGGGCTGTCATCTTGTAACTTTGTTAGACATTTTTGCAATATAAAGACTCGCACATGCTCAGTGTCGTCTGGGCTTCTTAGGGGTCGTCATAAATTATCAAAAAACAAAGCTGCTTGGGTTCTGCATGGCTGGTAAGTAAGGCAGGGGCTCCCCCTGCTGTTCATAAGTATGATTGTTTTTCTGCCAGAAGTTAGGGACTGTCTGACAATTCCTATCCACAGCAGTAAATGAAGGGAGAATTTCACTGCATACAGTGAGGTTTCTTATTAAAACGGTACACATTTTTTAATTAAAGTATATTGGAGATAGATTTTTTTTTTCATTAAAGAAAGTAAAAATGGGATTTTATTTCTTTGCCTTTCCTTGCCCTTTAAGTTATTATATCAGATAACGTCACATCTCCCCATTACATAAGGGGCCATACACATTGCAATTACAAACCTTCATGAGATCGTTGGTGGCAGGAAAGACCGTTTGTTTTCACTACAAACGTTAAGAGCTGAAACGTCACATATGCAGGTAGAAACAATAGAATTCTACCTTTATCTGACGATTCATCAGTAACCCGTTCTGTTTTGGCTGATTGATGAGGTGAGCGATATCCAAGGCTTTTGCTTATATCAGTCTCCCCGTCTCCCAACATACATGCAGAAAATATTGTACCAATGAAGTTTTATAATATCTGTGCGTTAATTGGTCATCATGATCTATAGTAATAATTTGTCCTTTTCTTCAGACTCTTTCCAGCTATAAATGTAGGTCACTTACCCCATCTAAAAAATGCTGTTAGGCTACAAATGTATTGTTATTGCTACTTTTTATTACTTATGTTTCTATTCAGACCCTCTACTATTCATATTCCAGTCTCTTATTTAAATCAATGCATAGTTGCTAGGATAATTTGGATCCTAGCAATAGGGTTGCCACTCAGCCAGTATTTTATCGGCCTAGCTAGTTGCCGATAATTTGTAATACCCTTACAAAAAGCCCTCGGCCCTTCACTTTCAACTTATTTGCTCGCCTACGCTGTGGTGGCTCCGCCCCTTCAGCGCCACGGCCGCTCCCCTTTTGCGGCGCATTCACATCATCCTGCCCCTTTTATGACGCTCCATTTTGTCCCCACCCCCCAGCACTAGCCAGTAATTTCTTTTTTTAAAAGGTGGCAACTCTACCTAGCAACCAGATTGCTGAAACTGCAAACTGGAGAGCTGCTGAATAAAGAATCTAAATAACTGAAAAACCACAAATAAAAAATTAAAGCCAGTTGTAATTTGTCTCAGGATCCACTCTGTACTCAAAGTACAAAAAGTACTTAAAGTTAACTCAAAGGTGCACAACCCCTTTAAATGTTGTTTCATGTAAGAAACATAGTTTGATATTTGCAATTAATGCTTATTATCTTTGTGTTGCTCAGACTTGTCCCCATTGGAAATGCTCATGAGCATGTTTGCCAACAGAACGCCAGTGCTAGTTGCTCTTTATGTGCGCTACATGTATTCAGGGTAGATATGTCACTCGGCAACTGACTGTTAAAAGTTAATATTTCCACTGATGTGTGTGTTCCAAGGTTCACTGACCATGAGAACAATCACGGAAACATCTAGAAAATCCAGGGAGAAGGGCTTCACATATTGTTTTTGTCGACCTGACTGTCCCATCTCAGTCTTTCGGTTAGAGTTTATAATGCTAGCCGACTACTGCTGCACAAATATGGCAGCCCCCTCATGGAGGAGCAATGAGGGTTAGAAAGGTAATGTAAAAGCATCAGGCAAATACCTCTATGGCAAAATTATAAATAGCATTCAAAGATAATGTTATGACGGATTTATTAAAAAAAAAGTTATTTTCTGGTCTCCGTATATCATTAAATTAAATTCAGCTTGCAGTCAGGACAACCCAGCAACTTGCAATTATTAGAAACATCTCTAAGTCATCTGGTAACTTTAGTCTGGGTGTATCATTCCTGTTAGGGTGTGGTGGTGTGGGGACTTTTGAAAAGCAGTGATCGAAACCCTGCTACTTGCCACTATTTCCCATTGACATTTAAGGCATGTGTTGTCCATTGCCCAAATTGTATTTAACACCCAAATACGCATAATTGCAATAGCTCAGGGTAGGAAAAATCTGTTCCAGTTGTAAGCTCAATTTCAGATATACTACTACTGCTTAGTAATTGGTTCCCAAGTCTGTGGCATTTGCAGTGTTGAAGGCATGAAGCATTTTATATTCATTTGTATTTTGCTCCATCTGTATTGAACCAACTTGGATTAACTTGGTTCCAGTAATAAAGAGGCCATTAGGTTTAGGTCGACGTGACATATGATGTGTTTAGGAAATTTACTTACCGCCACAAAAATAAATGTATTTTGCTAAACCAAGCTGGCTGGATTAGTCACCATATTAGTGGCCTGAAAGACATCTGGCACCTTTCCAATGCTTTTTATGCTGGGATAATGACATAATAGTTACAGTAACTGCAGTTACCGTTGGCAGTGCCTATGCACTTCATCGAAAACAAAACTCAAGTAATGTGGCAAAATTTTTTTTTGCAAAACTATAAAATGTTTCTAATATAGTAAGCCAAAAATGTAATGCATAAAGGCTGGATGTCTAAAGCTGGCCATAGACGCAGAGATCCAATCATTTGAATCCTCGAACGATCGGACTTCCCAATCTCCCAACCAGCCACTAACCTTTCAGATCAAATAAAGTAGTAAAAGAACAGAGCAAACAATGCCCCACAGCAGTCGTACAAAAGTTTATGTCCGACAAAGCTAGTGACAGTCTCCCACTGAAAATCGTATGATCGGCAATACACGCAGAGATATTATCTGCAGCCGACAGACAGAAATTTTCTAACCTGTCCGATCGACCAAACGACCAATCTCCGCCGGACGAAAAATGCCGGGACTCTCCACACATGGCCCAAAAATCGTACAAATAATGGATTCGTATGATCGGATCGTTGTGTCTATGGCCAGCTTAACATAATAGCCAAAACACTACTTCCTGCTTTTTCACTGATTGGTTACTGCCTGGCAGTGTCGGACTGGCCCACCAGGATACCAGGAAAACTCCCGGTGGGCCCAATAGTTTGGAAAAAAGTGGGCCCACAATCTATGGTTTTCCAGTGGGCCCACGGTCTAAGGTTTTCTGGTGGGCCCCTGGCACCCCAGTCCGACATTGCTGCCTGGTAACCAATCAGTTACTTGAGGGGGCCACATGGGTCATAACTGCTGCTTTTAAATCTGAGCTGAATGCTGAGGATCAGTTTCAAACTCACTGAACATTTATGTCCCATTTGGCCCCCCCTTCAAGTTGTTCACTAACTCATAGTTAGAGGCTAGTTTATTTTGCACATCCTATCTATTTACCCAGTTTTTATGTTTATACTGAACTCTTCCTATAAATACAATCAGTGAATCTATTCTACCTGGATTTTCTACACGTGTCCCTGATGGTTCACACGGTCAGTAAACCTGAAGATGGCTCCTTTCTTGTATTTGGGCTGACCTCAGCTTCACTGTGCACACGCAGGCTGATTGTATTCAAATGAATGGAGTAGGGGCAAAAAGAAGATCCTCTTCTCTCCATCTGCAAAAATGCAGTGGCGTAACTACCAGAGGTGCAGTGGGTGCAATTGCACCAGGGCCCCATCCCCTTGGGGCCCATCTGAGCCACAAAAATGGTTATGGCAGGTGGTTATCTAGGGGGAGATTTTACAGCACACGTCATTAACACTACAGCATGTGATTTATAGAGGTAAGGGCCCGACAGGGGGGCCCAGGTTGTAGTTACACCACTGTAAAAATGTACAGGCTGAGAGCAGCTGAGCTCTTCAGCCTGTGTGCCCACAGACTATATAGTTTCTGTATCCCACATAACTTCATAAGAATAAGTTTGAACTGGGCCATACATGGGAACGGCCAGGTGACACCATTCCTCTTTATTCTGTCCAACTGCTGAAAGAGCAGCTCAGAATTTAGAGAGAGTGAGGCAGAGACTGCACTTATATCTAGGGTTGCCACCTTTTTTTGGAAAAAAAATACCGGCCTACCTATATATTTAGATTTTTTCCCTATTAACAACATTGGGGTCAAGCATCATTTTTACCGGCCAGGTGGCAACCCTACTTATATCTTTGCAGAGTATATTGTAATTTGCTCCTCATGGAGTCCTGCCCTATAACTGGATCCTTCTTCCTTTCCTTCTTTTCAGCCATGCAGATATTCTTGTAACATAAAGCAATGATTGTAGAATTGCTTTTAATGCTGTTAGGCAAAGGACCCCCTATCCCCTCATAGTCTGTCCCTACTAATTGAAGACACAGACACATTATCTGTGGAGGTCACAGCTTTATTTAATAATTTAGGCAAAAAAAGACTAGATACACACTGACTCCAGCTGTGACTCCTACTATCAAACATGGGCTCACTGCCCATACCAAAAAATCGGGGGAACAAAGAGCAACAGTAAGACTGTCTGCAAAACTACCTACCTCCCCTAAAAGAGATACTGACACCAGAAATTAAACTCTTTTTTTTTCCATCTATCATAATATTGCATTTGAAAGCTACTTAAAACTTTGCCACAAAGAATTTGCATGAAGCTTTCATATTACCTGACTGATGCCCCATGTTCCTGTATGAGGGGGCTGCCATATTTGTGCAGCAGGAGTCCATTAGTATTAGAAACTCTAATTGACAGGCTTAGATAGGGCAGTCAGGTTTAGAAACTTCAACTAATAATTACTTACAAAAATAAACCTCCCAGCAAAAATGATCAACATGACCTATAGGTAGGGTTGTCACCTTTTTAAAAAAAAAAAAAAATACAGGCCTGCCTATATATTTCTTATTAAAATAATTAATAGAAGCTTTGCGATTTTAAAGTCTAATTTGTCTTGGTGTCTTTTTTTAAATGTATACTAACCAAAGATTTTTTTTTTTTTTTAATTTTCATGGTACAGGTCCTTTAAGAATCTTGCTCCAGCAACCAACCCCCCTGGCTTTGCCCCCAGGCACACCCCTCTTTTTCCCACAGCTGGGTACTCCATTGTTCTAGGGGGGCAGCCAGGTACGCACCTGAGGGAAGGGAGGGGGCTCTGCCTAATCTCATCTCAGCCCTACACTGACTTCATTCCCACAAAGGCTTCTACTGCTTTACATAAATTCTCATGTGTGAACCTTTGTGTTGAGTTGTTGAGGTCAGTACTGTCTGGGGATCCAAGCACATTTGTAATTTGTTGCTTCCACTCTTAGTTCATATTTGACTTACTTTAAACACCCATTCTATCATATATATATATTAACGTTGACTACATGTTTGCGTATTATCCCCAAAACAGGTCTGGCCTTTAACTATTGAGTAATAAATAATAAATAAATAAATAATGTGTTGTGTGATTGAGTCACTGTTTAGATCTTCTGTAGAGGCTCCGCTATACTGGTCACAATTGCACAGCAGATGTCAGTGCACAGAGCCTAAGGGGCTAAAGAGCCATGGCTCAGGAAACATGTGGTCTCCACAAACCTGAATTTCTAGTTTCCTCTCCATGTAATCCATAGGCAGCTGCTCCATTAAGGCAAAGTATGGGGGAGGGTAAGAACCTAACTGGACTGCCTGCTCTTTGTGTCTCTGGCACAGGCCTAAAAAGCATTGATAAAGGCACTCTTAAGGTGGCCATAGACGTACAGATTACCTGCAATATCAGACAAACTAGTCCCCATCTCCCGAATAGGGTTTCCACCTTTTCTTGAAAAAAATACCAGCCTTCCTGTATATTTTTCTTGTTTTCCTTTTAATAATTGGGATCAACCAACAAAAATACCAAACAAGTGGCAACCCTACTCCCAATCTGCCACTAACCTTCAGTTTAAATAAAGTAGTTCTGCCGATGTTCTGCCCCTACATCAATCGTATGAAAGTTTACAAAAGCTTGTGACAGTCTCCCGCTGAAAATCATCAGATTGGCAATACACGCAGAGATATTATCAGCAGCCGACAGAAATTTTCTAACGTGTCTGATCGACTGAACGACCAATCACCATGGCATGAAAAATGTCTGGACACTCCACACACGATCCGAAAATTGTACATATCGCAGATTCCAACAATTATATCTGTACATCTATGGCCAGCTTTAAGCTCTCCATGTTTCTTAGAAAAAATACTTGAAAGCTTGTATCAAAGTCAGTAATACAGCCTAAGGGCAGAGACACACGGGCAGATTCAGGGAAATTAGTCACCCGCCAACAAATCTTCTCTTCTTTGGGGCGACTAATCTCCCCAAACTGCCTTCCCGCCAGCAAGAATGTAAATCTCCGGCAGGATGACACTCGAAGCAATTCATTTTCAAAAGTCGCCTGAAATTTCCCCGCGATCAACTTCAGGCGACCTCGGAAAACGATACACTTCGAGTGCCATCCAGTAGGGCATCAGAGAATCTCTTCAAATTAACCTAAGTGTGAGAGTACTAACAAAGTCTCGTTAGGCAGAAATTAACTGTAGCAATACTTCGCTATCAAATGCTCGAACTGCCAAAGTAAGGGCTCCTACACACGGGCGTTTTTTCCTGCGCTCCCCTGCGCTGCGTTTTGCTGCGTTCAAACGCAGGTATAGACGCACTCAATTATTTTCAATGGGGCTGTACTCACACGAACGCATGTGAGCGACGAACGCAGGAAAAATGCAGCATGTTGCGTCTGAATCTGCGTTCGACGCTTACACGCGTCTCGTGGGTACAACCTCATTGAACAAAATGAGGTGCGACTAGACCTGCGCTCCCCTGCGGCTGAACGCAGCCAAACGCAACGCAGGGGAGCGCAGGTCAAAAACGCCCGTGTGTAGGAGCCCTAATGCAAGTGAAAAGTCGCCTGGCGTTCGACAGCCGAGATGCAACTTTGCATTTTAGTGAATTAGCGTAGTGGTAAAGTGGAGCGAAGTGTGGTGAAGCCCTTTAGTGAATCTGTCCCTTTGAGTACCTAGTATGAGAGAGAAGGGATGGACTGAGAAGCATGCTAATAGAATGACAGAAGTAAGAAGATTTAGGGGGGATGAACAAACCACCAGTAAAAGCAACCTGAAGCTAATTAGTTGTTCTGGTACTTCAACTCCCAACATTCCCCACCTGAATTCCCAGAGATGAACTGTTATTTCAGCAGGGCTATAATTTTGGTGTTTTGTGTGAATGCACATATGCAGCTGATTCTACTTCTTCATAGAAAGCAGTAGAGAGATTTAATGAGCTGTTGAATTATTTGAAGCCAATGTAGGAAGAGCTGAAACTGGTGCAACACTGTTGTTAGAAAGTGCTTGTTTATCTGAAATTAGAATATAAACTTCTGTGTACCCAAATTATCCACGTAGTTCTCCCAGCACTCTTTTCTCTACTCCTCATTGTTACTGAGGAATTCAGTACTGGAAATGGGGGTTGGGGGGGTTCTCTTTTTTTTCACCCTTTTGTTTTTTTTGTGGTAAAAAGGTCACAGGCTCCAGGTCATAAAACACATGGGAGGCAATTTTCTTTGCCACCCTCCCTTGTTTTTTTACATGCAATAGAGTAAAACACCATTGCCAAGTGAATGAATAAAAAGTAAAGCTTGAAAAAAACTATCAAGGATAAGTAAAGGGGCACATTTGTTAATAAGGCATTATCAGCGTATCACTACGCTAATTCACTAAAATGCGAAGTTGCACCCTGGACGCCGACCGATGGTGATATTTCTCTAGCGTTACTTAGGCAGTGTGAGGTTTTCAAAGCGAAATTACGCTAGTGCTCGCTTCTGCCTAGCGAAACTTAATTAGTCCTCTTATGCTTAGGTCAATTAGAGATGTTGGTGCCCACTTTTTATTAATAATGTTCAAGGAACCTGAATAAAGACAAAAGAGATTCTCTATTGCCCTACACATGAGCTCATCCTAAAGCGAATGTTCCATGCCCCTCAAATATCTGGGGAAAAATGTTAACACAAAAAAGTTTAATAGTTAGGATTTTTGCAGGCAATCTCTTCCCAATGATTACCGAAGAGAAGAAGATGACACCCGTGAACTCTGATGCCCTGAATCTGCACCAAGGGGTAAATAAAGGAGCTGGGGCATTTACCAGGGGTATCAGCTAGGCTGGGGGGGAGCAGGGAGGGGGTCTATGTAGGGTGGGGGGTTTCATTCAGCAAGTGATTTCTAGTCCCTAAAAACACAGGCCCATTCATCAAAATTCTAATTTGTATAGTTTTAGAGGTTTGGGAAACCGCAAATAAACTCATTGGGGGTCATTTATAAAGTTCATACATCACATGTTTTTTTGCAACCAGTTTCATTGCGCGTTCTCTCCTGAACTTTAAAATATTGCACTGCTGTGTCATCTTTTGTTTTTTGCGAATTTGCATTGTGCACAAATGGACTCGCGCATGAGACGGGCGTTTGTATGAGTGCAGCCACTGTGCAAGGTTGTTGTTCATGAAATTAGCGTAATTTCAATTTGTGATTTGCAAAATATTGCAATTATTTCTCCGCCTCCAAAGTCGTAGCATTTTGCAATTTTTGCTATATTTAAAAAACTCTTGTGGACATTCACATTGCTAAAAAAAAAATCACAATTCTGTTTCTGCAAATATATTCACTTTGCAAATCATTCTGCCCTGAGTAAATTATAAATGAGTCCCATTTTCTGTAAAACCATGAATGCCATGAAAGTTATTCAATGATTTAAATCAAACAGGGGGCCCCAAACTTTTTCTACCCATGAGCCACATTCAATTGTGAAAAGAGTAAAGCAAACATTGAAAAAAACCCTGGAGGTGCAAAATTCTGACTGTTATCTATGTGGACAGGCAGCCTATAGGAGGCTATGTTTGGTTGTACAGATGTATTTTATGCAACTAAAACTGGCCTCCAAGCAGGGGCGTAACTACAGAGGAAGCAGACCCTGCAGCTGCAGGGGGGTCTAGATAAATGAGCAATATCAAAATGTATTGGCTAGGGATGCACCGAATCCACTAAATTAGGGGTGGGAAGGGGAAAACATTTTAACTTCCTTGTTTTGTGCCAAAAAGTCATGTGATTTCCCTCCCAGGCCCCAATTTGCATATGCAAATTAGGATTCGGTTCGGCCAGGCAGAAGGATTCGGCCAAATCCGAATCCTGCTGAAAAAGGCCGAATCCCGAATTTGGTGCATCCCTAGTATTGTTAAAACAGGACAACCTGTGGATATATTGGGGGCCCTAAAATTAATTTGCTGTGGGGCCCAGTATAATCTAGTTACGCCACTGCACGCTCCAAGCCTGGAATTTAAAAATAAGCACCAGCTTTGGGGCCACTGGGAGCAATATCCAAGGGGTTGGTGAGCAACAATGTTGCTCATGAGCCACTGGTTGGAGATCAGTGAATTAGAACAAGCACAAATGACACTACTATTGCTGAAGAGACTTTGCTGCAGATATGGGTCTCTACAGCACAATGCTCTAGAAATGCATCATTACTAGAAACAGCTTGTTAACGTTTTAGCATGTGGTTCCCTCACGCTTAAAGTAGAATTCAACCCTTCCTTAAAAAAAACTCTCCTCCCCCCCCAGCCTTCTTGCTACCCCCAGGCAAGTGCCCCCTAACTTTTTACTCACTCCTCGCGGCAGATTCAGGCGTCGGAGTTCACTGCAGCCATCTTCTTCTTTGGTAATCTTTGTGTCTTCTTTCAGCTCTTTGGCGATTCCTGTGAGTTTCGGCACATGCACAGTTGTTCAGAACCAGGAAAGTACTCCAACTGCGCATGCGTCCAATTCCAATGAATACACAAAGATTACCAAAGAGAAGAAGATGGCTGCCATGAACTCCAACTCCATGCCTGTACTAGCAAAAAAATAGATTAAAATGGTACAGTCGGATCAGCACAGCTCCCATTGATTTCTATAGGGCCACCACAGTTTTATACACCGTCCCAGGCTGTTAATCATTCAGTTGTACTGGTTTCATTCCCTAGAAGTAGAGTATATACATCATTAATTCAGCTCCTGCAAATCAAGCGCATCTGAAAATGATTTAAATATGGAAATGTGGGCAATTTCTCAGCACTTCTGAAAATGTTCTAAATATAGAAACATTGTGGGCAATTTCTTAAAACTGTGTCTATTGAGGAAGTGTTTGTGTAATTAAGCCTGATCGGATGAATTCTAACGAAATTATAAATAAAAGGGATGATTCTTAAAACGGAACCGAGTGTAATTAGTACCTTTAAATAAATACATTACATTGAATTCTAACCGCATTAGTTCCAAAATTGGAATTGTTAGTTTCAGTCTATGTGAAAACATGTGAGGCAGCAAAGAGTTAACAACTGAACTTAAATGTTTTTAATTATAATTGCTGTGATTGTTGAAGGTATATCCAGGAGAGCTATTTTTAAAAAACCGTTAGCTAACATTAAAGCTGGCCATAGACGTAACAATTACGATCTTTCTCTGGAAAGATTTGGATTTGACGGATGCCTTCTGCCCATCTGAACCAATTTCAAATTTTAATTTGCATATGCAAAATAGAGGCGGGAGGGAAATCGCATGACTTTTTGTCACAAAACAAGGAAGTAAAAAATGTTGTCCCCTTCCCATCCCCAATTTGCACGTGCAAATTAGGATTATGTTTGGCATTTGGCCGAATCTTTCGCAAAGTTTTCAGGGGTTTGACTGAATCCATAATGGATAGGTGCATCACTAAAATATACACACCATCACCTTTGTGCAATAGAAAACACGAATGTCTTTATTATTCCTATATTGCTGATAGAGATAATGCAAGGTCACGTGGACAGCTTGTGCTACGATATATCGGAGGGATGTGAATGAGTCTGTCCAGAAAGAAGCCTGGAAACACCTCTAATATCACTCAGAGCATCCAACAGCCTGTACAAGAGATGGGCCTCAAGTAACCACTGGCTCAAGCAGCCGATTTATACTAGTTGCAGAAAGTCTGTTTTATATCAGGTTATTTTTTGGAGAGATTGAGTTGTGTTGCCATATGCAGAAAATAGTATGTGTGTGGGGTGGGAAGCTACTTTATTATTATTATTATTATTATTATTATGTATGATAGCCACTCTGGTGTGCTTAAAGGACAAGGAAAGTGGTTTCACACTTGGGGGTGTCCCCACTACCCCCAAGTGATTCTCCGGTGCTCCTATCAGCAGAAAACTGCACCGGCCCAGGGTTATTCCAGTGAGCACCATGTAGCGATCCTCTTCTGGCTTCTTCTTGCTTCAAATTTCCTGGGACAGACGCATGCGCATGGGTTTTCACTCTAATGCACCTGCACTACCACGAGGAGCAAGAAAAAGCCAGAAGAGGATCGCTCCATGGTCCTCAGTGGTATATCCCTAGGCCGGTGCAGTTTTCTGATGATAGGAGCACCTGCCCGGGGTTTCAGGTAAGTCATTACATTCAGTTGGGGTTGCACCCAGTACGAACTGGCACCCCAGTATGAAACGACTTTCCTTCTCCTTTAAAGGAGAACTAAACCCCACACTGAACCCCCGCCTCCACCCTGCATAGTGTTTCCCCAGAATTGTGTCCCCTCTAGAAATACTAGACTCATCCAGAATCAGTACAGAGGAGCTCACAAGCGCCATCTTTCCGCACTTCAGTATTCTTCAGGTCGTCATCCCTTCTGCAATTTCTGTCACTTTTGGGGCATGCGCAGTTGTCACAAACTAGAAAACTGCTTCAACTGCGCGTGGGCCAAAACAGCGCTCACTTTAAAAGGGTTGTTCAATTTAAAATTAACTTTTAGTTTAGCATTGATATTCTGAGAGGATTTGCAATTGTTTTTAATTTTTTGTGTGGTTTTTCAGTTATTTTGCTCTTTGTTCAGAAGTTATTCAGTTAGGAATTTCAGCGGTCTTGTTTAGCTCAGTAACCAGGAATAAGAATAGCAGAGGAACTGACTATAAAGATAAGGGGAAAAAAGTAATAATAATAAAATTGTAAGCTCACAAAGCAAAAGTATTATGGCTGCCAGAGTCAGGAACCCCCATTTGAAAGCTGGAGAGAGGTACAAGGGGAAAGCAAATAGAAAAAAAAATAAATGAAGACCAACTGTAACATTGCTAGGAATAGAATATTTTATAACATATGTGCAGCTGCATTGTACTTAATGATTGGCTAGGCAATGCAGTTATACAATAAAAGAGACTCTATCTATGCACTGAAATGAATACAAAATGTGCTATATAGTATA
>CM044442.1:112687280-112710063 GCA_024363595.1 Xenopus borealis | reverse complement strand
AAAATCTATTGAAAGCTTCTGGTGTACCATAGAGAGAGCACTCCCTGCAACAGCTGAGGGGGCCCCAAGAGGAGTATGTGTGACCCTGTTACCTGTACGGAGAATAAAGGAATAAACCGAATCTCTTGGTGGCCTACTGGAATGGATGCATTACACAAGGCAGTGTTGTACCCGTGTGCTTGTGTTGTGACTGTGTGTAACCTGCTGGCAGCTGTTGGGGATTTGTAAGTGAGAGATGAGCGCTGATAGATGCTTTTTGGTTGGGGATGGGCCCTAAATAGGTGCTGTCAGCAAGAGGAATGACGGCTCAGTAACGTGCATGCAAACTGACTCCCTCCCAAACTCTCACACCTGGGCCTGCTCACACTCCAGCCTATACCCTGTTAGATGAGTCAGTCCTTATCCCTGGTTTCCTCGCACGCTCCCCTTGTGTGCGGCACATGGACCTCACAGCGTGAAGAGCAAGCATGACGTGTGCAGTGTTACTTTCATCTGAAGGGACACGGGCAGAAAGCCTTTAAAGGGGTTGTTCACCTTCAGTCAACTAGTTGTTTTCAGATAGATCACCACAAATAACTTTTTCCAATCACTTTCTATTTTCTATGTGTGAAATTGAAGTGTAAAGTGACATTTTTCACCTCCTAAAGCAGGGGGGTCGCCGACCCTGTAAACTGTTCTAAACTGATACATTTAATGCATCCATTTCTTACCTTTGTCCCTGCTGAGCAGAATCTCTGGGTTTCATTACAGGCAGCTGTTAGAATTGATACAATAGTTGCTAATACTCCAGAGAAGCTGCTGAGAAATGTATCAATTAAATGTTGCAAAATTGTAACAGTTTAGGTTTAGGGCAGATTCAGGGAGATTTAGTCACCTGGCAACCAATCTCCTGCGGCACGACAATCTCCCCGCACTGACTTCCATCAGCATGAATAAAGAATCACCTGCGCTAATGTACTCGCTTTGATTTCCGAAGTTGCCTCACAAGGAAACTTTGGGGCGACTTCGGAAATCAAAGCGCCGTGAGTGCATTAGAGCAGGCAATTCTTCATTTTTGCAGACAGAAAGCAGTTCAGGGAGATTGTCGCTTCGCAGAAGAGGCGATTAGTTGCCAGGCGACTAAATCTCCCCAAATCTGCCCGTCTGCCCCAACCCTGGGTTGTTGATGGTTTTCCATGGTAATATACAGGTGCGGTGCTGGGCCAAGGTATAAAAAGTATTGGAATGCCTTCATTTTACACCTTTATCTGGTGTACCTAGAACAGACTTAAACGTACACAAATCTGTCTGAAAAAGGATGCCTGGGAAAGGTGAATAAGATGGCATCTCTGTGCTGCATTTATTTCCCTAAAAGGAACCCTAGTCTGGGCAAGTATGGAAGTAGTGTTAGCTGATCTGTTACTGTGTTTACTTGTGCAAGGGGGTCTGCTAGTGGTAGAAGAGCCCAGTAAATCTAGAGATCTGATTAGGTCTGGTCAGGCAGGAATCTTACCCAGCCTGGACCCCCTGATCCACATCCCCCAGCCAACATGTCCTCCTACCTAGACTTGCTGTCTAACCCAGCCCGCAAATTGATAACTTACCATCTGACCCAGTTATGCCAACTTCAATTGGAAGCAACGTACATAAGGAGAAAAAAATTGTGCATCCCATATGATGGGATGGATCAGTCCCGCTCCTTAACCAGGTACCCAGGCTGGTTATCAACAGACTACCCACAGAGTCGGGGAATCGGGGGCTTTTTACCTGAGCTGATGGTGGGGCTCTAAGCCAACGTCATGCAAAACGTCATGTCCCCAGCATGTCCGATAAGAGATCCTAGTCCTTGAACAATATGCTTTTCTTTTTTTTTTTTAAATGAGGACTCTAAATATGTTTGGGATATTTCTACATAGATGCTCCTGTATTTTAAACAGCATGTGGTCCCTGCTGAGAAGCTCCATTCCAACTGGTTTGGCCCCCGCTCTGCTCACAGTCCCATCAAGTTTTTGCTTGTGTTGTCGGCGTGTAGCAGTTTGCATGCCGCATGCAGTTGGCATGAGGGAAATAACCGCAATATCAATAAAGAGAAGCCCTAAACAATGTGACAGCGGCCTGCTAAGCTGAAGCAGCTGCCATGTGCTGTCTAAATTTGTGAGAGCACCTTCCCATCAAGTTCTCATGGTCGGGTGTAAGGTCAGGCCAGGATTAGTGCAGGGAGCCTGCTTTCTCCATACTGACAGCTGCACCCGGTGACTTCAGCCTCGGCGCTTGTGAGCAATGCTAACAGAACCGGCGTCTTCAGACCAGGGCCAGTCACCTGTGTTTGCATGTTTTACAAATACCTCATGTAAGGTTGGCTATAAAACCAACTGTTGGGCACACTCGGGTATATATTATTAGTATAACCAGTTTCATCTCGAGTGAAATTCCCAGCTCTGTGACTTAGACTTCAGATCCAGAAGGATCAAGAAAAGTCCTTGGAAATGTCTATCCAAAATAAAAGCCCCAAATTTACAGCCACTCTTGTAAATCCGTATATGTATGTAATTTCTGTTAAAGGGAGTATCCGGCTGTCCCTTGTTGTTCTCGGCATTGCTTGGCCTGACTTTTGAAGCAATGCAGCAGAAGCCAGCTGATTAACAGACTTCCCCGCAGGAGAGCAGACGTCATCAAGCTGAATTTATCATCCTTTATTCATCGTCCTCGTCATCATCAATTATTTAAATAGTTCCAGCAAGTTACACAGCGCTTTGTGAATTTATAACAAACCGTGATCCTCAAATAATTAAACAAACAAAGGTTACAGAATAAAAACTCAGAGGAGCTTACCACGTCTGCTGCACAATCTCAAGGGTTCGAACCCGCAGTAATGAACTGGATAGACAAATACTGCTTTCAATTGCAAATACAATTAAAGTACAAGGAAGGATTTATTTTCTTAATTTATTCGCCCTCTGTGATTATAGTTGCTGACTTTGTACCCTGGCCTGATGCTTCTCTTGCTTCTAACAAGCCCCCATCTTCCATCACTTCCATTGGCCCTTTGGCTGTCTCAAACCTTGTGCCTGTGCAGTATGGTAATGTTTCCCTCCCACCCTCTGTGATTTTCTATTTCCTTGTCCTGAAATTGTATTTTAGGCTTTGTATTCTCTTTATAACACCAGTAGCGTAGTTGGCACAAGTCTGGTGGCTGCCGCAACTGCCCAGGTAAAGTGCCAGTGCTTTTGGTGGAGTATAGAAAATGGCATTGTGTTGGGTAAAAAAGGAACAAATATTTAGGGAACCATTGGCGTTGGTACCAAAGGCTGGTTTTTATGTTAATTTGTGCACTTAGCCACAGGGTGTTTGCCATAATTGCATGTTGTGCCCTTGTAGCCCCTAGTTACTCGTCCGATGGAAGGATTTATTAGGTTTCATAGCTGGTGGGACATTAGCATTCTTACTGCTCGTACTTAAAGGGGCATTAACACTTTTTTTTTCTGGATCAAGAAGGGGTTGCACCTGGATGATATGGGGCTGAATGAACAGTTAGGCCATTGTTACTGGTAACATGAGAAGGCTCTGGAGGAAATAAACCGTTCTCTAGAAGTAATTGATAGCCTGTCTCACTGATTTGCATTGTCCATGAAGGAAAAGCTGGAGGCTGCTACTGACATTGAATTTCAGGCACGTGGAATGTTATTGCTTGGGCAACAGATTCTTAACCTTCTGTGACCCAGAAATGCACCCCCTTTGCGAATCCCCATTTATACATCAACATTTTTTCCTACAATAGGTAATAGAACTAAACACATGGCAAATGCTAAACCAACTGCTGGGTCGCAAAACCGATTCCCAGAAGAATTTGTCTCTCCTGAGAAACACTACTTGTAGCCTCATGATACTGAGAATTCTGGGAAAGCATTGCTATTGTATTTTTGTCCTACTGTATTTCCATTGCTTTGGACATGGCTTTGCACGGCTTTTGGTACATTTGTTAAAAATGAAGCGTGAGGTCACTTAATACAAGCACTCACACAAGTGTAACCCATAACCCAATATAGTGAGTGTTACAGTTGTGGTTACAAGAACAAGACTTTTCCAGCGTTGGCTTTCCTGGTATCCATAAAGCTTTTAAACCTGTCTGTGATCTTGGTTTGCCGAGCTTCCCGAGACAATATTGCTGTGCCAGGAGCATTTTCCCACCAGTAGATTAAATGGAGTCAACTGAACTCCCTGGAGCATGGTCCCTCTACATGACCTATTGACGAATATATCTGTATGCAGTAATCCTATGGAGCAGCTTCCTCCTTTCCCCGCACACAATCCTTGCTCCCTCATATTTCTGATAGGATTAGGTTTACCTTAACTGTAATAAATCTGTTACAATAATAATAGATCATATACCATTCCTTCCAACTATATCTTAAAGTAGAACAGGGGCATCATCCTACTGGCAGGTAATTCAGCTGCAAGGCCAATTTAAGATCTTGGGCACTTTTTAAAGCACCCCATGTATACAGTTGTGCTCATAAGTTTACATACCCTGGCAGCATTTATAATTATAAATGTGTAAGTAGCAGGTAATCAAGTGAAATCAGATCCAAGGGCAGAGGTCGCTGTGACGTATCTGGTAGTTTGGTTGCTCGTAACCTGATGAGGGCTTTTATCGGTAGAGTATTCTTTAAATAAATACTGACTAAAATATATTCTTGTCAAAATGATTCTATTCATATTTTACTGGACAGGGCCTATAATGTAAACATTAATAAGTTAGATTGCATCCTAGTGGTATGTGCCACCAGCTAATAGCCCTTCTCACACCCTAATAACTGTGAATGGCAAACATTCCTGACACTGCCGTTTTGAGGCTAAATCTGCCCACTGCCTCCCAGTCACTTGTGATCCTAAAGTTCATCTCTAGTGGGATAGGAGGGTGAAAATGGAGTAAACAGGGCAGTGGAATAGGATCAAAGGCAGCTATTATAATCCGTCTATTATTTTTGTTGGCAGAACCTTTGGATTACAGGGCAGATTCAGAAATTCTCTACCTCCCTCATGTCCCTACAGGCAGCACTTACTAATGAGAGTTGTCCAATAAAACCCAATCCACTCCAATATAGCTGCACTTCCTCTCCCACACATCAGGGTTGCTCCTAGCTGTGGGTAGATAACATTATAATGTTTTAATATTTTCATTACAATTGTCATTTTCCCCCATGAGCTTTTCTCTGGGTTGTGTATTACTCTTTCTGTGCCATGTAGCATTGTTGATTGTAGGGTTCGCATCTCTGATCGTGTCCCTGACCTGAAGCTATATATTAGTGTATGGGGCTGGTGCAGCTTTGCTTCCCCTACCTTCCCCTAATTACAGAGTTACAATTGTTCCTACAAATCCACCCTTTTAGGGCACACTTGTAGTACTTGTAAGCTCAAGCTCAACCCTGTGGATGGTACTTCCGTGACCTAATACTTTTAGTGATTTGTTATGGATAGTTTAGTGGTCTCCTTTAAGGTCCTTTCTATGCTGGTAACTGCTTGTATGACTCTCTATAGATATGTTGAACAAATTGGTAAGCTTCCAGGGCCTTCTACCCCTGGTATGACTGGCTTTATGTCCTGGACCAAAGATACTATGGGGGTAATGTAATAAAAGACACTAAGATTGCCTAGGAGCACTAACTCATAGCAACCAATCAGCTGGTAGAATTTAATGGTCACCTGTTTAAAAGCAAACATGTTATTGGTTGATGTGGGTTACTGCTCCTGGGCAAACCGAATTCCTTTTATTACATATGGGGGTATGTCTCAAACCCTTGAATCTTTTTAATCTTCATTTGTTCGTCCCACGGTAGAACATTCTGCATGTGAAAGCCTTATTGAAGCAGCTATTTCTTTAGAAGAAGATGAAGGTACACCTTTTAAAATGTCCGTTTCAGAGGAATGGGAATGCTATGACACAGGTTTTTTTTATGTTAATGACTTGGGGCTCCTGCTTAATACTATTGGAGATGCTATTGGAGAAACAGCAGATCCTGGAAAAACTAGAATACAGTACTACTCTCTTTTATTATGAGACCACAAGAGTTGGGATTCTTTACCTCAAGTTGATTTCCCGGGCTCTCAAATTGTTATGCCCATCACTGTTTCCCTAGAGGTCTGTAAGGATATGGTTTAATCCACTGTAAAAAAGAATAAAGAAAGATATTTCTCTTGACGGCATCTGATTTTTTTGCTTCTTTTAATGTTTGTGCTAGAACAACAGTTTCCGGATTCCAATCCCAAAAACGAAGTTATTTCAGGGAGTTTTTTTTTTTTCCTCCAGTTTTCCATCTTCCAATGCCAGGAGGAGATTTGATTCCTCAACCAAGTCATCGACAGGTTCAAAATGTAAAGCATCCACTCATCAATAAACTTTCTTCATACTGGTGATTACGTTGTCCCCTTAGACCTCAAAAATGCCTATGTACATGTGCCAGTAAGAGATTCTTATAAGAATACTTGAGGGTTGCTGTTCAGAAAGACACCATTGTAGAACACCTGGAGTTTTCAGCGTTTTCATTTGTTATAATACTATAACACTCCATTTGGGAAAGGTATTCTCTCCAGACAAGGCCTGTGGGAGTATCAAATAAATAAAAAAAATCATTCTACAAACTGGAGTCATCTAATGGGATTTTCACACCTCCCAGGTTATTTGTTTTTAGGCCGGATATCGGTTGAGTAGGACTAGTAGTGGAACCCATACATAGAATTCTATCTGTTTATGCCCTCAGATGTGCTGCCTTCTGACAATATAGAACAAAGAGAAAGCTGTAGGCATATATTACATTTCTTTAGTAAGATGGATAAATGGAACAAAAGCTAATGCTATTGCAGAGTGAATGAGCAGCACTCTCTAGTTTAGGGGAGATACGCAAGGCTCAGTTCAATGTGGGGACTTTTTTCTTAAATTTATCACTAGGCACACCCTTACCTGCCTTAAACCCACTAAAAAAAAATATATGTATATGTAATGTTCAACGAAGAACATTTTACTTTATTACTAGGGTCCTCAAAATGTATAATTTAAAAATAGGAGCATGAGGGAAAGAGGCACGTTTCTGAAAATTGAATCTTTGAGCCCAAACTATGGAAAACTACCAATATGCAACATTTAAGAGAGGAGCCCTATACATTAGCCATGCAATATATCTTTGACCATAAGCATAAAAACTGCATATGGCCCCCATTTATGCAGAAGAAGATGAAGCAACAAACCCCGGACCTTACACAAAGGCAAATAACTGCCGTGTGAATAGGCCCTTAGGGATATTTCGCAATACAAAAATAAATCGGGGCTGGCGTGATGTTTTACAGGTATTTAAGGATTACCATTAAGGATCAAATAGTTTTGGAATCTCGTAGCGGAGGAGTGGGGAAACCCCAGAGGAGGGGCAAGTATCCGTACTAGAATTGTATGCTTGGGAGGGGAATGACAGCCACTTTAATGAGTCAGGCTGTTAAGCCTCATTGATCCCCATCACCTGTTTGTTTCATCCAGCAGATCACGTTATTTCCCAGTTCCCAGGGAAGAAAAACAAACAGCGCCCTTCAGTGCAAGGATTCCACAAATGGCTGAATTATCTTATTTCTAGTTTTTTATTTGAGTAGCAGAAGGCAGAAATATCCCTTTAGTACTTATTACACACGTGATTAGCAGGGAAGTGGGGTGACACTTTGCATAGACCTGGGGTTGTAACAGGGGATCTAGAATGTTGGGGGGGAAGAAACCTCTCACACTGGGCTGTGTTTGGAAGCATTAGGTGATATTTTGCAGCAACAGTCCTGTGTTAAAGCTGAGATGTGGAAGGTATAACACGTGAATACAACCTAAGATAGGTGCTAAATTGCTTGGGTATCCAGAGTTCAGATAAGCGGCCTGCTCCTACTCCTGTTTTCACCCTCTACACAGCTCTGTGCAACGACACTGCTGTCCTGCCTTTTCATTAATACACTTAGGGTAAGGCCAGATGGGACGATTTGGGGAGATTCGTCGTGCGGCGACTAATCTCCCCGAACCACTTCCCCCGCCTTCCGATGGTTTAATGAATAATCACCTGCTCCTATTTGACACGCGGCACTGCGCTTTCCTGAAATCGCTCGAAAATTGCCTAAGGAGCGGTTTCGGGGAGATTTGTCGCCCCAAAGAAGAGGTGATAAATCTCCGCGAATCTTCCCATCTGGCCTTACCCTTAGGGGCAGATTCGAAGTTCAATAGAATTTTAAAAAAAAGATTCAAATTAAATTTTTCGAATGTTTTTGAAGACCACTTCGACCAGTGAATTTTGAAAATTCGATTGAATCGAAATGATTCGAATAAAAATCTATTCGACAGTCGAATTACTTCCCCTTTAAATTTTTATTTGCCAGATCAAAGCTACCAAATTGGGTTTCATTACATTTTTATCGAATAAAAAAAATTCAATCGAATGGTTAAAATCGTTCGAATTGCGGTAAAAGGATTTTACGTCCCACACTATTCCCAAGGTCGAATTTGAGGGTTTTTAATGTCTGCCACAATGCTAGTGCTGCTTTCTGAGCCAACCGCTTTGCACAAAATGGATCAATCCAACAACATTGCATACATGTGCCATTTAGCAGGGTCGGGTAAACTTTGATCATGTGCTCGATGTAAAGGAGCACTAACCTGGTAAATGGCACATTGTATTGTTTGAGTTTGTATATAGTATTTATTCTATTGAACTCATTTGTATCTCTGGGGAGAGTGGCAGTTTATCTAGAAACCTACAGATATGCGACCTATTATCCAGAATGCTTGGGACCTGAGGCTTTCCAGATAATGGGTCTTTCCGTAATTTGGATCTTCACACCTTAAGACTACTAGAAAATCGTGTAAACATTACATAAACCCAATAGGCTGCTTTTGCTTCCAATAAGGATTAATTATATCTTCGTTTGGATCCAGTACAAGCTACTGGTTTATTATTACTGTAAAAAAGGAAAGTTTTTTTTTTTTTTTTTTTTTTTTTTTTTTTTTTTTTTTTTTTTTTTTTTTTTTTTTATATTTGGTTTATTTGATTATAATGAAGTCTACGGCCTTTCCGCAATCAGAACTTTCTGGATAACAGGTTCCCAGGTAACTGATCCGATACCTGTATAAGTATAGCATGAATTGGGTAAAACATGATGCCTACATGTCTATATTCACAAATGTGCATGCACCCCATTCAGTTTTGAATCAGGATCCCATATGCTTTTATCCTTCACAACCTTGAGTAGTGATCATAATGTCAAAGAATTATTCAAGGGTTGTTAAAGACCTGGTAAATGTTATGTGGGCTCATGATGCATACATGATGAGATGTCCAGATATTTTATGATTGTAATACTACAGAAGAGCTTTATCAGAAATGTAGACCCTCAAAGTAATGCTGCTGAGTCATCTGTCTAAAGAAACAGACATTTGTTTCCTTCTATTGTGTACACATGGGCTTCTCTATCAGACTTCCTGTTTTCAGCTTAAACCCCCAGGACACTGGCTGGAGCATGCTCAGTTTGCTCCTCTCTCTCCCCTCCCAGAGCTATGAGTGAGCAGGGAGAGACTCGGGTAGGAAGTGTTGTCACACCAAGCTAATATGGCAGCTGCTATTCTAAACAATGGGAGCTTCTATAGCTATTTACTCGGTTGTGGTAAAGCATTCATCAAAATAAATATTGCATTCTAGTTTGCACTAGTGTTGCCAATCTATTGTCAATAAACTGCTTGGGCAGCTTTCCTTCTCCTTTAATAATTTGTAGGTGATTGCAACATTTGCTTATTCTGTTTCTGACTTTTGAAACCATGTAGGGGGTCAGTTCTCCTCCAGGTCTGTTAAGCAGGTGCCCTCTGCTGCATTGTTTCAGGTGTCCCTGAACCCTGAAGAAAATATAAATAACCAGATGGATACTATGTGCAATACCAGCTAAAATACGTGATGAATGTGTCTAGTAACGTTGCTTAGAATTCATTTTCTTTATGTAAAAAATGTTTTTAGGTGGAGTTTTTCTAGAAGTTATTTTTTTTTTTCCCTTTCATCTTTTTTTTTTTTTTATCGTGAGACAAGTGATTGCATATCAAAAGGGTCTTTAGTTTCTCACACTTAAATGATGGGGAAATAGCTTTATTTTTAGCAAGACACTTATGGGAAAATTGCCGAGCTGAAGCAAATGCATGCAAGCTACATTCAGAAGTTCTAAATGGTAAAGTGCTAAAGTATCAGCCCTGGCTTGTCATGAAGGAACTATATTCTATGTATCCTAATGTGCTTGCCAAGCCACCTCCAGGGTTTGTGTCCACCTCTGCTCTGTAGTGATCCTTAGGATTCACCTCCCAGAGAGAAAGCACATCTATCATATCCACTGCGGCTTAACTGCAGTATCAGTATTACCGTTCACAGATTATTAAATCTCTTCATTAGCTTTTCCCTGGTTTCTCTAAGGCTGGGGACAGACGGGGAGATTCGGGGATATTTGGTCGCCTGGTGACTAATTGCCTCTTATTTGGGCGAATAATCTCATTGAAAAGCCATCCCACAGGCTAGAATCTGCCGGCGGGATGGCACTCTTGAGTGCTTCACTTTCCAAAGTCGCCGGAATTTTCCTCGTTGGGCAACGAAGCGCTCAGAGTGCCATCCCTCTGGTGATTTAAATTCTAGCTGGCGGGATGGCTTTTCGGGGAGATTAGTCTCTGGGTAACTAAATCCCTCCGAATCTCCTAGTCTGTCTCTGCCCTAAAGCAGCCACCTGAATGTTTTCTTAGCCAGCTTTTATTTTCCAGTCGTTTTGACAAAAATGAAATGTGCATAAAGTGACTTCCGTAATAGCGGCCCAGCTTTTGTACATTGCGGAACGTCCAACCAAATATCCGTTGGGTCAGTGTAGGCACATTTTGCACTACTTGTTCTACCGTGATTGTAATAGATTTAAATTGGTCATACACAGTCTTGTTCCAGTGATATTCTGGGCATGTGGATGGTGGAGCTGTAAACACTAATGACGGACCATTAAGTAGAGATGTGTGGCTACCATAGTCCTTTGAACAAGCATCAGGCTCTCCAGTGGAACACATAAGTCACCAGCTGGTGCAACTTTTATTTTTGAATGTTCAATCTGATGAGATAGCGCCTTTGAACAATATTGGGGAGAGTCCCCACACACTGAGAATGATCGGCCAATTCTGTTAGGTTTGCTATATTTTCTATTGTATAGCCACCTTGAAAACCCACCAGTCAATAGCTTACGTCAAGGCTGGATGTGGCCCTCCAAAAGATTGTTATGGCCCCCTGTTTGCTATAGGGTTCCATAAATTTAATTGTATGACATTATTAGATTAAAGTAATCTGGCTTTCAAAAATGCTGGATGGGAACTGTTACAGTTGACAATTTGGGCAGCACTACTATGCACCAACCGCTTTATTTCTACAGTTTCTATACCTTAACCCTATACTCGGCACGCTTGCAAGATTTGATTCCGACAAATCCAAAATCGAATCTAGAATTCATGTCCTTCATCCTACATTATCCTCCACTCAGTGCCGTAACCGCATTGCACCGTGCTCTGTCCCTGCACCGGGAAGGCTAAAACCGGAAATCCTTAGGCCAGGGATCCCCAATCTTTTGAACCTGTGAGCAACATTCAGAAGTAAAAAGAGTTGGGGAGCAACACAAGCATGAAAGACATGACAGATGGCCCAAACTGGTCAACATCTTTCCATATATTCAGAGCATCGTTGTGCAGATTCTGATCAAATGTGTTTGGCTGATGTAGATCGCGATTTTAAAAATCAGACATGGGCTCTTCTTAATGTGATTGTTTTAGGACTGCTAGGCAACTGGAGCAAGACCAAATTTTCCAATTTGATTGTCTGAATGTTCAGGAGATGTTGGTGATTGATCTCTCCTCGTACGTGTAAACTGTACAAGCTTATGCCATTGCCTCCATGCAAATTCTACAGGAATAAAACTGTATAATGCTTCATAAGCAGATGCACTTTAATGTGTGGATGTTGCTTCATGGCAGGTACATTGTATTCTTAAGGTGGCCATACACGGGCTGATCAAAGCTGCCAACAGACTGAGTCGTGGGGCCCTCCGATGGGCTTACCCAATCGAAATCTTGCCGAAAGCCAGCCAGATGTCGATCAGATGGGACTAAAAAATCCCATCGGATAGTAGCCACATCTGTTTGTTGATGCGATCCGACCACCCGTACCTCATCCATTGATATGATCGTTGGGCCCTAGGGCCCACAATCAGATCGCTCACCTCAACAGTGAGATCCCCTCGTTTGGCGATGTCACCAAACAAGCAGATCTCACCGTGTATGGCCACCTTTAGTCACATGTTCTTTAGTAAGGAATGTAGATACGAAGTCAGAATGGTAACGGATCCCCTAATAAAAAGACTCCTAAGTTTTACACGTGTTCTCTTCCATCTGTTTTAGGTTGTACATTTACAGCATGCTTACATCATTTATTTTCTGTAGTGTTGCACGAGGGGTCACCGATATTCACTACCAAACGAGAAGACTTTTTATTGGGCTTCAGTCGTCTTCTTTTCCCTGTCTTACTTTTCACTGTAGAGTTCTCTTCGGCTCTTATTGTTTATTGTGAGATGCCGGACTGTTTTGATGGCCTGTGAGTGTCGCCAGGCTGAAGTTCCTGTGCGACACATTCCCCCCGTTTTATTTTTCTGTGAGAAAACTCTGCTAACAATCCCTTCCACCCTCGAGAGGACCACAGATTGCTTGCACTGTCAATACATCTCAAGAAGCCTTTGTGCAATACAATAAACCTCCCTGTCTTTTTTTCTCAGGAGAGGCGGTAGAATTTCAGCCACTATTTCAAATGCAGATAATACCTTGTTTGGAGAAGTTTGTTTGAAAAAAAAAAAAAAGCAAAAGTGGTTTAAGTTGGAGTGAATTATCACCTAGGCTGGCTGGCAGCGTGCGTGTGTTTGTAGCCGCAATACGATACTGTGGGAAAGTCTGGAGCCACCTTGGGAGAGGGTGAGAAGAGGAGATCCATATACATTCATACAATGACTGTTCTTTGCTGTGGCTTTTAATTGGCCATGTTGGCTATTTCAGCCAGCTTTATTGTGACCATTTAGAGACCTGCCTTGCCCAGATCTATATGATCTGTGTGTTTGCTGCACATTATAGGCAAGTAGAATTTCTCAGTTGGAGACCAAGCTGCTAAGGAGCAACATAAGTTACATTTTTACTTAATTCTATTATCTTTTTTACGTAGCACTGAAACAATTACTGTCTTGAGCCTTAAGACATCATTTATAATACCTAACAAGAAAATAGGTGAGACCAACCAATCCATACCCCCGGATTGGTTGGTATCAGCTACTTAAAGCTGGCCATACATGATAAGATCTGCTTGTTGGGCGACATCACCAAACAAGCGCCCACTAAAGTTAAGGCTATATTGGGGTAATCCAAACGTGTCCCTATGGCTGAACGATTGGATTAGAATCGGCAACAATTGGCTCCAACGGGTCGGTCGTCGGAAAAATGAAACCACCTCAATCTATATCGTGGCCAGATTTCAATCCGGGAGGCCTGTTGGAAGCCCCCATACGCAGGCACATAAGGACCAATATTTTACTAATAAGTCATTGGCAGACATAGAAGCTTGATGAGAGCTACGGCAAATGTATGAGTTTAAGTATTGGGGTAACAAACCTTCAGCAGCTTTGAACAGGGACAGGAGTGAGAATTTTTCATGGTACAAGAAATTTTAAAAAGTGCAAACCCAGACTGGCAATAAGATGTCAGACATTCAGTTTATTGGGCTGGTGGGGGTAGGATTACTACAATATGATTTGTGAACAAACAAGTGCACTAATGACAGCAGCTCCTAATCGTGCCTTCCCTTCTCCATTTAGATCTTTTATTATTATGATCATTTACAAAAGCAATATTCTTGTATATGTGATGTGTATTTACTGGCAAGGCTAGGAGAACTTTTACTGGAAGTTGTCATTTTATCCTATAATCTCATGCCATTTTGCTAACGTGACTGCTTCCCAAATAGTGGCGCCACTTCGCATGTTCATTTGCGTCTCATTATTGGTGACAATGACGATCTGTATCCTAAAAGAAATCCATATATTTATTTTTCAGCAGAACACATTCAACCTTCTGGTGTATTCCTTTTCTCTAAGTGCATATTTATATCATTCCTTCATAACGTTATTAGCATGTCTGCTCCCTTTGTTGCCTAATGCTGATCACTACGGCCTCAATACACAACATGCTTTTCTCTACTAACAGGCTTTATATTACTGTCCCATAATGATAATTGTCACATTTCTATGGATGAGACTTGCAATATGGCATTTTAGAACTTAATCAGCTGAATTCTCTCCCTCTGTTCTAGTCTTCTACATCCTGTGTTGTGATTCCCCTTAAATGGTCGTGTATACCCCGTTTATTTTACTTATGGTGTAAGTTTGGGAACAGAGCACTTAATAGTATTTCTGCATTATGAAGACGTCCCTTAACCTTAAAGGAGAAGGAAAGGTTAAAACTTAGTCTTATCAGAAAGGTCCACCTAAATATACCAGTAAACCATCAAAGTAAAGCTGCTCTGAGTCCTTTGTCAGAAGAAAAACCACATTTCTTTCCTTCTATTGTGTACACATGTGCTTCTGTATCAGACTTCCTACCTTCAGCTTAAACCTCCTTGCCCCGGGCGTGAGCATGCTCAGTTTGCTCCACTTCTCCCCCCCCCCTTTCTCTCCTGTAATCTAAGCCCAGAGCTATAAGTGAGCAGGGAGAGATTCAGGCAGGAATTGATGGCACACCAAGCTAATATGGCAGCTGCTATCTTAAAGAAACCGAGAGCTTCTAGAGCTTTTTTTTAGAGCAATCTAACTTTCTATTGCAGCTAATCTATTGACAATAATATGCCTTCATAGCTTTCCTTCTCCTTTAAATAGAAACTAAATCCCTACTACACTGCTCAATCACACTTTACTCTAAACATACTATATATTATCAAGGTTAAGGCATTCTGGGAGCATTATGGTTATATTCGTAAAGCAATTTTGCTCGTCAACTTTTCCCCAGCTCTCTGGGCCCACAGCTGCATTAAAATGCAAAATTATCCTCCAATGAGAATCCCATCTGTGAAATCTGGCTCCATGTTTTTTTGTTCCTGCATTTGGAGTTGGAAACATTAAGTGGCAGATTCACTAAAGAATGAAGTGGCTAACACTAGTGACCATTAGCAGGGACATCGCCTATTCACAAACAGGCGCAGGCGTCAATTCACCAGTGAAAAAGCGTTCCGGCCAGATCTGATGCAGCTCCGCGATCTGACCGCCCGTATCTCCTCCAGTCGCCAAACGAGCGGGTCTCCCTGTGTATATGTGTATATGGCCAGTTATTGGTCAGTTGAATTGTTATTGGTGAATTGGTTTCCATGTGTGATTATCATTTTTGTCCTCAACTTTTGAAGAGAAGTAGAAAGTGATGTAGGACGGCTTTATTGTTGGGTTTAGTGTCCATATAAACCCCTCGTCTGAAACATTCACGAGAATAGATCCCAGGCTGCTGCACAGTTTTCCACTCACTCTCTTTGGTTTAAAGGGCAAGGAAAGTCTAAAATAAACTAAGGCTAGAAATGCTGTATTTTGTATCCTAAACATGAACTTACTGCACCACAAGCCTAATCAAACAAATGATTTATGCTTTCAAAGTTGGCCACAGGGGGCTGTCATCTTGTAACTTTGTTCTACATCTTTGCAAGACTAGACTACATACACATGCTCAGTGTGGTCTGGGCTTCTTAGGGATCGTCATAAATGATCAAAAAACAAAGCTGCGGGAGTTCTGCATGGCTGGTAAGTAAGGCAGGGGCTCCCCCTGCTGTTCATAAGTATGATTGTTTCCCTGCCAGAAGTTAGGGACCGTCTGACAATTCCTATCCATAGAAGTAAATGAAGGGAGAGTTTCACTGAATACAGTCAGGTTTCTTATAAAAACGGTACACATTTTTTAATTAAAGTATATTGGAGATAGATTTCTTTTTCATTAAAGAAAGTAAAAATGGGATTTTATTTCTTTGTCTTTCCTTGCCCTTTAAGTTAAAAACAACCAAATCTCACCTTTGTACAAACTCTTTGCGAGTATAAAGATGACAGTATTTTGTGGCATTTCCTGATCTTTAATAAAGAGAGTTCTTTGCTCCCGATATCGGAACAACATTTATTGCTTGTCAGACTCCATAGGGTTAGCATGTCCCACTTTAAAGTTTCCACTTTTAAATATAGGCCGGGCTGAGTTGTTTTAGGGATTATTGCTCTGGTGCCGGAGTATAATCATGGATTTATGTGTGATTACCCTGCCTAAAGCAACCTATCATTTACGCTTGCTTCTGAACTCGGGCTGACGGGAGCCTGTGAGAGCAGCGTGCATGTTTCCGCTCGGCACAGGCTTTGCCAATTCATCACCACAAATGCTTGCGCTCCGGGGGATATCAGTCATAATGTGCAACACTTATTCCCCATGTTACCTGACGGGAACGTCACAAGTTTTGGAGGATCCCCTTATACACAGGTGCAACAGAGGCTGCCGAACAATCCCTTTAATACTCTAGATTAAATGTGATTAAAATACCTGGAGGTTTGTGTTGAACTAAAGGAGCGGCAGATCTAGTGACATCATGGTATTATGGCTTAGCAGCTTGTTCTTCTCATTAGGCTCGAGCTTCCCTGGGGGGCACATATAAATAAAAGTGATGGGACAGGATTAAAAAAAACAAAACACACAGGATCGATTAAGGCCTGACCTCAATATATTCTTTCCTAAGGACAGAGGCCTCAAACAGTTGGCCTTGCGTAAACGAAGTGCAGAAAGCGTAGACTGCAAGGATTTATTTGCACTGTTTGAACAGGTTCCCACTCATAAGGGTAAAGGCACACATCAAGATGCGGGGAGATTTAGTCGCCTGGAAACTAAACGTCTCTTTCCGAAGTCGCCTGAGTTTGCCTCATGAGGAAACTTGGGGCGACTTCAGAAAACTAAGCGTGAAAAGTGCCAAACCGCTAGCGATTTCACCAGGCGACTAAATCTCCCCGAATCTTGCTGTGTGCCCTTTGCCTTATACACGTATGGAACCTCTTATTCGAAAATCCGAAATCCAGAAAGCTCCAAGTGAGGCAACGACCATCTCCCATAGATTCCATTGTAAGCAAGCACTGTAATTAAAACATTTTAAAAACACGTATTTCCCTTTTCCCAGTAATAAAAATAAAAAACCTTGTACAGTTCTTGATTCCAACTAAAATGCCTTTTAATCTTTGGTGGCAAAACGATACTCTTGGTTTTATTTAATGTTTAAATATTTTTTTATACAGATCCAAATTACTGAAAGATCCCTTAACTGCCAAGTCCAGGTACTGAGCATTCTGGATAATAGATTCTGTGCCCGTACTGATGTCCCTATAGAATAGTAGATAATATTCTTCATGCAGTGATCAGCTTGCACTTCTACTTACTAAAAACTGTATTTGCTAACATGGGGTTCATTTAAACCCTCTTTTTGCTACATAAGTGAGTGTGTGTATGGGCGCTGGGTTTCATTCGGAGGGGTTTTCAACCCAACTTAAAGAAATGCTGTTTTGTTTTTTTTTGTTTTTTTTTAAATGCATCAGTTAATAGTGCTACTCCAGCAGACTTATGCATTGAAATCCATTTCTCAAAAGAGCAAACAGATTTCTTTATACTCCATTTTGAAATCTGACTTGGGGCTAGACGTTTTGTCAATTTCCCAGCTGCCCCTGATCATGTAACTTGTGCCAGCACTTTAGGAGAGAACTGCTTTCTGGCAGGCAGTTGTTTTTCCTTCTCAATGTAACTGAATAGTACGCAGTGGGACATGGGTTTTTACTATTGAGTGTTGTTCTTAGATCTACCAGGCAGCTGTTATTTTGTGTTATCTGGTTACCTTCTCGTTGTTCTGTTGTTAGGCTGCTGGGGGGAAGGGAGGGTGTGATATCACTCCATTGAAGTTTATCAGAGCACAAGTCACATGACTGGGGCATCTGGGAAATTGACAATATGTCTAGCCCCACGTCAGATTTTTAAACTGAATATAAAAAAATCTGAGATGGATTTCATTGCAGAATTCTCCTGAAACAGCACTATTAACTGATGCATTTAAAAAAAAAAAAACACTTTTTTTCCCATGATAGTATCCCTTTAACATTATATTAGAATATTCTCTTGTTATATATTGGGATTAGCTCTACCTACCTGGCTTTGCCCACTGAGAAGCTAACTGTAAACCAATCACCGTTTTATTCATGTATTATCCTCCCCATAAATAATCATTTGTTACCCGCTGGCAGGATGGAAAAATGCAGTACAGGTATGGGACCTGTTATCCAGAATGCTCGGGACCGGATAATGGAAAATGGTTTTCCGGATAATGGATCTCCGGATAATGGATCTTTCCATAATTTGGAATTCCATGCCTTCTATCAACTAGAAAATCATGTAAACATTAAATTAATCCAATGGGCTGGTTTTGCCTCCAATAAGGACTAATTATATCTTAGTTTGGATCAAGTACAAGCTACTGGTTTATTACAGAGAAAAAGAAAATAATTTTTAAAAAGTAGGATTATGTGGATAAAACTGCGTCTATGGAAGATTTTCGTAATTCAGAGCTTCCTGGATATCGGGTTTCCGGATAATGGATATGGTTATTCTTACAAAGAATATTTTTTCTTTAACTGCTTCGTGATTGGGCCATATCTGGAAACATACCAAAATCATATGAAACACACCAGTATGTATGGTCTTAAGGGTAAGATCAGACAGGAAGATTCAGGCAGATTTGTCTTCTGGCGACTAATCTCCTCTTCTTTGTGGCAACTAATCTCCCCGAACCTCTTCCCCCTGCCTTCCAGCTGATTAATGAATAATCGCCTGCGCCTATTCACATGCGGCACTGCGTTTTCCAAAATCCCTTGAAGTTCCCTCCTTAGGCAATTTCGAGTGATTTCGGGAAAGCGCAGAACCGCGTGTGAATCGCAGCAGGCGATTATTCATTATTCAGCTGGAAGGCAGGGGGAAGAGGTTCGGGGAGATTAGTTGCCAGTCTGTAGTTGGTCATAAAGGAAGATCAGCCTGATTTACACATATGTTGGCCAAATGATTGTTTTGAATTGCACCTTACTCTAAATTGATTTGGAAATTCAGAAATTTTTTCTTAACCTCACTCCAAATCGATCATCTTGGGTCAAATCGATTATCAACATCTCACTTGGATGTCCCAAATCTCTACAATCCCTTTTTCTTAGGGTTTTTTTTCCATTTCTTTCACTCCGTACCTAGTAGGGTTTTTTTTCCATTTCTTTCACTCCGTACCTAGTTCTTGATGGCACCAATATTTTGACAAATCCTTTATATCCTGACTGTTTTAACTCTGCTCTAACCAGGCCCAGTAAGCACAGAACAGAATAATTTCAAAACAATAAGAAAAATCAACAGAATGATATGAATATAATAGTAATTATTCCAAGATAATAAGCCCAGGGGCTCTAAAAGCTAAACGTCTCCAAAGAAGTTCTGGCAACAACAACCAATCCATTCAATACCAGTAGACTCTGCTATAAAACTATAATGACATATAAGAGTCATGTCTGCTAATTAATAAGCAGGAAAATCACCAGTCTATTATTCTACATCTAAAATGAAAATACTTTCTAAAGTTTCATTCCTAAATAAATATATAAAAAAAAGTAAAACCGTTTTTTCCCCCTTTCATATTGATTCTATATACTTTAGGGAACATTGTCCAGAGGTGAACTCTATATACTCTCAGTATCAGTTTTTAGTTCCCAAATGCCTGAACCCCACCCCCATTGGTCACTGGCAAGAGTCCTATTTATAAGGGTAGGGACAGACAGGGAGATTCTGTCGCCTGGCGTTTTTAGCAGGCGACAATCTCCCCGAATTTCCTTCTCCCTGTCTGCCGATTGTAAAAGGGACAAAGCACCTGTGCAGACGCGGCGATTTCCGGAATCGCCCGAAGATACCTCTTGAGGAAACTTCGGGCGATTCCGGAAATCGCCGCGTCTGCACAGGCGCTGGCGCTTTGTCAGTATACTAGCGGCAGACAGGGAGAAGGAAATTCGGGGAGATTGTCGCCTGCTAAAAACGCCAGGCGACAAAATCTCCCCGAATCTCCCTGTCTGTCCCCAGCCTAAGAAGAAAAAGAAAAGATCAAAAGTTGATTTGAGATATATATATATATATATATTTTTGAAATGTAAATGCATGTTTTCTCCAAACCTTAAGTGCTGTAGATCTCCAGGGGGTTGAATAATCCTTTAATGCGCACCCTATTGCGTGTGATTCCCTGCTTGTGGATCAAAGGGCTTTGATCAGACACCATTAAATGCACCTTCTGGGTGGGGGAGATGTGGGGTAATTGACACACAAATGCTCATGTTGGCTTGCGGGATAGTCATGTTTTAATCAGAAAAATAGTGTTTCATAGTATTCAACAGCAGAACTTTGCTGAAACACTCTGGATAAGGAGATAATTGTTAATAAGTGTTTCTCGTTTTAATGGTCATTGTACTTTTATACAGTAATTTTTCAAATTAACCGCATTATATTCATGCGGGAGGAGTAGACCCAAGCATTGTTGTTATTCTTCTGGTATCCACCGAGTCTGTTGGATATTTAACCACATCCAGCTTTCCCATTTGGGCCTTCACATTAAAATATCCTGCTGACTATACAGTTAACTTTGGTACCAAGCCGCCCCTTATGCTCTGTATAAGGATTTCAGCCTCTTGGGATGCTGGGTAAATAGGAGACATAGATGGCAATGCTAGAAGGGCTTCTGTGGGAAAGTTTAAGGGGTAGAAAGCTGAAGAGGGAAGCCATGGTGTTGTCCAGGAGCCAAGGAGAGCCTGAAAAAATATAATCTGGTGAGATCAGAGGCTGGGATGGGGAGCGGGTGCCTATATAGTTGGGTGCTGGGAATGTTTGAGGATTTTAGATGACGCTCGGTGGGAAATGTATCTGCTGTGTAGGTTACATTTTCTACTGTACACTCAGTTTCATGGAATCTGTGCATTTGGCACAAACACAGTGCTCCATTGTCTTCATAGGGTTAAAAGGACAAGCTCAGCCCAAGGTCTCCTGTATTTACTGTATATGTCCATAAATTAATTTCAGCTTCATTCTGGTGAAACGGTCAGATATGGATATTCTGTAAATGTGTCACTAAACAGATAAATATGTTGGCACTTTATAAATATGTGTTAATTATAATAATGATGTAGCCGGCATGCTAATTTCCCATCTGGTTTTTCCAACCTGCCTCAGCACAAACATTCCCCGTATTTTGACAGCTGGGTTGGTATGAGAGCAGTTAAGCCAATGAAGAAAAATCCCTCGTTATCTGTCTCTAATGTAACTGTAAAGAGTAATCATGTCCCCTCACAAGCCTATTTTTTTCCAGAGAAAATAACCCCAACCATGACGCTCTACCTTTAGGGTAAGGCCACACGTGGAGATTTCGGGGAGATTTGGCGACTAATCGCCGCGACGAATCTCCCCGAATAGCTTGGTAGCGGTGCGCACCCGCTACACGTAAAGTCGCCTGTGCTTATTCACAAGCGGTGACGCGATTTTTAAAGTCGCTCAAAATTGCCTGGTGAGGTGATTAGTCGCCAGGCGACAGCTCTCCCCGAAATCTCCACGTGTGGCCTTACCCTTATAATTGTCCACTGCTTTAACCAGTTTAGTTGCACGTCTCTGAACTCTTTCAAGCTCATTAATATCCTTCTTAAGGACTGGAGCCCAAAATTGCCCCCCATACTCAAGGTGAGGCCTTGCTGGGGATCTATAAAGAGGTAAAATGCTGTTTTAATCCTTTGAGTTAATGCGGTTTGCTATGTAAGACCGTGACTAATTTAGCAAATAAAGTACAGAGTGACACTGCCTAGAGTTAAACAGGTTGTTATCCACAGAAATCCCCAAATCCATCTCCATTAAACATACCCCCAGCATTCTTGCATTTGAAAGTACAGTTTCTATTTTTGCAGATGATACTAAATTGTGCAGAACTATAGGTTCCATGCAGGATGCTGCCACTTTGCAGAGTGATTTATCTAAGTTGGGAAACTGGGCAGCAAACTGGAAAATGAGGTTCAATGTTCATAAATGCAAGTTATATACTTTGGCAAAAATAATATAAATGCAAGTTATACACTAAATGGCAGTGTGTTGGGAGTGAGAAGGATCTTGGGGTTTTTGTAGATAACAAGTTGTCTAATTCTGGGCAGTGTCATTCTGTGGCCACTTAAACAAATACTCAAGTACTCAAAAGTACTCGAGGCGAAAACATAATTTATGGCTCTTTATAGGTCTCTGGGAAGGCCTCATCTGGAGTATGCAGTGCAGTTTTGGACTCCAGTCCTTAAGAGGCATATAAAGGAGCTGGAGAGAGTGCAGAGACTAAGTGCAACTAAACTGGTTAGAAGGGGGGAAAAGGGTAGACTGTCCAGGTTGGGGTTGTTGGGGTACTTATCAAATGAAGTAGCCACTGTACCATAACATTTTGCTACTTGCCAGTGCTTAGTGCAGATGGCTACTAGCCTTGGTAAAGTCATAGGTTCTAACTTTGTATAGTTCATACACTGGCACACTTTCGTTTTTTTTTTATTTTTTACTAAATACGGCTATTTGTCAATCATTCTGTCACTCGCTGTTCTATACAAGATGATATGGAAGCTTTGT
>CM044442.1:112613592-112624394 GCA_024363595.1 Xenopus borealis | reverse complement strand
GTTCTGGCAAATGTTAGAGGGGCTGCTATAAATTGCCATAGAAACTATATTAAGTGGGCTAGAATGTCAGGGCCTATTTTGTCTCCCAGTCCAGTCCAGTCCTGTACCCACCCCCCCCTCCACCAAGTCATTTGTACTTTTATCAAGAACTTGTGGGGCCCACATTAGTCTAGGTGCTTATTACTAATCCCCTCTGTATCCTGCAATAAAGCCGAACCTGGGAGAGGCCCAGAAAATGGACAGATTTCGGCTGTATCCTAGCCACATCTCAAATACAATACCAGCCCATTTTCTATTTAGTCTTATCTTGTATTCTACATATCTTGAACCACCGGGCCGTGAACAGTCATGAACTGGGCCGCCTAGCCTGCAAATAACAAGGCGCACTGAATTAGTCGCCAGTGCACCAAATTGGACACTGACCCCCCTGTCCTTGAAAAATGTTTTGCCTCAACACACCAAAAAAGGTTGGGGACCCCTCTTATAGAGTATGTCAGGGGAAAATGTCAGAGGAGCTGCTATAATGTGTCATAGAAATTTAGTATTTAGTGGGCTGGTGGGGGCTCTTTGGGCCTTGGCTGATTGGGCTTCTGTGTACCTGAAATGCCAGGGCCTATTATGACTCTCAGTCTCAGGCCTGGTTAGCATAATGCTACAGTCTTCCCCCATCCCCTAGTGCTGTATATTGCACAAGGTGTGTATTTCAATATAAAGTCCAACCAAACTAGAATTCAGGATTGGACCATATTTATTGTTAAAAAATCATGATTTAATTTGATTGGTGACAAACATGAATCGTAAGTTTTTTCACCCGAATCTCTCAAGCTTTTTTGTAAAGCTCAGTTATTTTGGATCTTTGCCCAAAAAGTCTTATATATATACAACCTCGGCAGGTCTATGTTGCCGGCTTTTCAGATTCAGACTTTTTCAATCCTTGGGGTATAATAATTCTCGAAAAAATTGTGGGGGTTTTTTCCCACTAAAATCAATATTTTATAGTAAAATAAACTCGTTTTTGTCATTTGGACTTCAAATAAATAAAATAAAAAATTAATTAAATTAATATTATGTGCACACACCCACTTGTTCTCCTGGGTCAAAGCAGCTCCACTTTGTAAATCCTAGTTAGAATGTGAAAATGACCGTTAAAATAATACATGCCCACATGAGCATCCTTGTATTGTTTTGAGGGGACATTCATAGCACATAAGGGGTTAGGAGCGAAGAGAACCATACTTCCATGGCGCAGTTTGTCAGAATGGTACATGCTCTTTTTTATTCATGTGCTTTGGTGCTTTAAATGTCCCTATTTATGCCCCATGAAAAGGTTTTGCCTATGCAGGAAAATAGATCTGTTCTGCTGACAAGAATAGAGAGGCTCTTTTCTCTATCAAGGGCAGGACCTCTTAACAACACTGTGAATAAGGGCCAGAGTGTTCAAAGAAAGCAAAGTACCATCAAGGAATGATACTGGTGCAGCTCCTTCAGCAACATGACAACTGTCAGCAGAGCGCATGTATATCAAGATGCAACAGAGCACACAAAGGCCCCTGATTAGAATGAATGAAAGATCCCCCGCATCAAGTGGATTAGAACGTGTGCGTCACATAACAGAAAGGAGACTGGAGAGTAGTTTGGTGGACTTCGCAGGAGCTGCGCATAGTGAGGGTTTTGTGTTGGACAATGTCACAGTATCATTTCTATCCATGTACATGTAGTGATGTCATAATCAGCAAATACAACATGAATATTGACCAATGGAAAAGATATGGAAATGTTAAAATAATAATATTGAACTATTTCCACTACATATTTTTTGCTTATTCTGCAGTCTATTGAGACGGTACATGGACCTGTAGGACCTTTTCTATCTCTGTCTTGGCTCAGATATACATTGTGTCAGACGGAACACCATTGTGGTCTATAGAGTCTGAGCTGATGTAGTAATTATCTGTATTATCAGTTTTATATTGTAGCTGTTCTGTATATACAGTACATTGTGAGTTGGTCCCTAAGCTCAGGTAACTGACAGCAGCACAGATACGGTTGCCACCTGGACGCTATTTTACAGGCCTGGCCGGTTATTTTGATGGTTGATCCCAATGTTATTAATAGGGAAAAAACATAAATATATAGGAAGGCCAGTACAACCCTAAGCACAGAGCATGTGCAGTAAATCATCAGAAAAAAAGATGGGAGCTACTGGGGCATCCTTGGAGGCACAGAACTTCCCTATTAAAGAGATGTGGTTGCCTTGGGCTGCTACGGAAGCCCAAAACATAATGTACAACATATCTGACCTACTTCTTTAGTTAAGCTTTAGTTCTCCTTTATGTTGGCCATACATGGTCCAAAAATACCGTTGACCTGGTCCCTCCAGAATGAGTTGGCAGCTATTAGCCATGTGTGGGGGCCACCAACTGGCCTATTCCATTGATATCTGTCCAAAACTGAGCCAGGTGTTTATTGGGCAGGTCTGAAAGTTCTACTGGTCGAAGAACACATTGATGTAACCTGCAGCCAGTGGGTCTACATAGGCTCTGCTGCTTGAGCCAGGATTCGGTTTCGGTATCTGGCCAGGATTCGGCCATTTTCAGCAGGATTCGGATTCGGACGAATCCTTGTGCCTGGCCGAACTGAATCTGAATCCTTAAAATCATGCGACTTTTCGTCACAAAACAAGGAAGTAAAAATATTTTTTGACGAGCACTACGTGCGTGGCTGGCTTTTACCCTTCCTCTCACTAATTTGCATATGCAAATTCTGATTCGGTTCGGTATGCGCCCGAATTTTCCGCAATGGATTCGGGGGTTCAGCTGAATCCAGAATTCGGTGCATCCCTATTAATAACAGTTTTCATTATGGCTGACCATAATTATGCTTAGTGTAAAGCAGTTGTTTTTTATTTGGTAGTAACAGACTTTCAGGTTTTAAAACATTTAAGTCAGTGTACTGTATGTGTATATATATATATATATATATATGTTGGCCTGGAGTTATGACTTTCCTATTACTCATGTTAGAGTACAAAAAGATTAACAGACTCTAAAGTCTCCTGTCACGATCAGTGATCTTCTATCTGAAAGACACGTTTACTTTTAAGTCAATGACGTATGTGTTTTCACCCACAGTTTTTTTTTGAAAAGACAAACACAGCAAAGACTCCCACGTATTGCCTCAAATCCCCATGTAATGGGCATTGTGCCCATATGTGTCTTGGGATTATGTATACCTGGAACATGAACTCATTTAAGACAGCTATTGGAACATAATGCAGGATTTGGCCGATAAGCAGGATAATGAATTGGAGGCGAGTATTCTTTAAAAGGCTGGTGGAATATACCTTAGGTTGAGTTGTCTTATAAATCTGCAACTTCAAGTACAGGTATGGCACCCATTATCCAGAATTCTAGGGACCTGTGGTTTGTCGGATAACGGATCTTTCCGTAATTTGTATGTTAATACCTTAAATCTACTAAAAAATTATGTAAACATTAAATAAACCCAATTGGCTGCTTTTGCTCTCAATAAGGATTGATTATATCTTAGCTGGGCTCAATTACAAGCTATTGTTTTATTATTACAGAAAAAAAAGGAAATCATTTTAAAAAATTTGAATGATTTCATTAAAATGGAGTCTATGGGAGATGGCCATTCCATAATTAGGAACTTTCTGGATAATGGGTTTCTGGATAAGGGATCCAATACCTTACATGGGAAATATAGAAAAATATAGAAAAAACGCATATAAATGAACACTAGTTTTGCAAGAAAATATCCAGCGCCCAGAAGAGTGTGTCTGGCTACTTTCTGTACCCTGTGCCGGATAAAAAAAATAAAAAATGGATACTTTTGGCAATTCTGTGAAATAGGAAAACAGTGAGCACAAAAAATTTCCTCTCCATATGACTTCTCGCTATGCACATTCTCTTGAAAGCATTCCCTCTCAGTCCCCTTATCATTCTTTGTGTGCCATGTAAATCAATTTGATTTAGGTTTAATATTATGTTACCACTGTTTAAGTTGTCCAGGGATTCCCGAATGGATAGATTGCATTGATTTGGCTCCAGGAAAGTCCTTGGTGCAGACTGAAATATATATGTGTAGAAGAATTTACTGCAGTTAGAATTTCTGCTCCCGTCTCTGAGCTAATCCTGTACTGTTTGCCCATGTTATAATCCCTGCCACCATCTATCACTTGTGTGCCACTTCATTATTTTAGATCCCTTTAAGAAAGAGTTCGCTAAACTGCATTGCAGTGCAAAACTATAGAATTGTAACCTGTAGCAATGAACCAAGATTAAAGGCAATTATCAAGATACAAGAGCATGGTGGGGGCTGATTTAAGTGAAACTGCAAACACGCTAATATTTATATTTAGGCCACCATACCTATATTGAAATAAACCCTTCCTACCATCAACGTCAATTAAAGGTGGCCACACAATGAGAGATCCGCTCGTTTGGTGATGTCGCCAAACGAGCGGATCTCTCCCCGGGCGGTCGGATTGCGGGACGGCATCAACGGACAGATGCAGCCGCGATCCGACAGGATTTTTAATCCTGCCCGATCGACATCTGGCCGACTTTCGGCCAGATATAGATTGGAGTAACCCGTCGGAGGGCCCCATACACGGGCCGATAATCTGCCGACTCAGTCTGTTGGCAGCTTTTATCGGCCCGTTTATGGCCACCTTAACTTCATGCCAGTAAGGAGACAATAAGCCAGAGGCAGCATTTTTACATTCTTATTGCACTAAATCTTCAGATAAAATATGGTCTTTAAATTAATGGACTGGATCATTATCATCCAGTGTATATATTTTATAAGACCAATTACCAATTTTATTAAAATACACCATAATGAAAGTTATTTCACAATACACGTTTTGGCAGTGCTTCATTTTCAGTAAAGTTTTTTTTTTTTGCTTATATACTGATCTTTTCAACTAATGCTTCCACTTGGCACGCACACCACGACTCAGGAGGATACGGTGAATAAAAGGCTGAAGGAGCGGTGAGTAGCCTGCAATTACACAGCATTTTCTTTGGAGGAAGATTTGGGGAAGCGATAGGTCCGGGGCATTTGCACCCGGGCCCACCTTAATTAAGGGTGAGCACCGTGGGTGAAGGACGGGGAGCCATACCTGCGGCCCGTTTATTAAGAAGGACTGGAGCTTACTAAAAATATATTATATATACTGATCTTAACAATCTGTAAATTCTATAAAATGATATGCACACTATTTTACACCTTTCTAGTCGATCCATTACTACTATTTTATACTATTTCCAAGGGCCATCAATTTTGATTGTCTCATTAGACCAGGGATCCCTAAACTTTTGATCCCGTGAGCAACATTCAGAAATAAAAGGAGTTGGGGAGCAACACTAGCATGAAAAATGTTCCTGGGGTGCCAAATAAGGGCTGTGATTGGCCATTTGGTAGCCCCTTTGTGGATTGTCAACCTACATTGAGGCTATATTTTGCAGTGCACCTGGTTTTTATACAACCAAAATGTGCCTCCAAGCCTGGAATTCAAAAATAATCACCTGCTTTGAGGCCACTGGGAGCAACAACAAGGGATTGGGAGCAGCATGTTGCTCATGAGCTTCTGGTTGGGGATCATTGCATTAGACCTTTAATTATTCAGGTTAAAACAATTCCCAGGTTGAGAAAATGTTATGACCCCCATAACTTTTCAGTCTGTAATTGTTGCTCTGTCTCCCCTCAGAAACCACAGGTTCTGCTAAATATCAACAAATCCTAGGTCATTTGTTCCATTGTTATTAAAGAAACCAAGTGGCTGAAAATAAAAACAACATATCCAGCAGAGAAAAGGAAAGAATTCATTTTTAGGCTCTGCCATTATGATTGGGACCTCAGGGTTTCATGTTGATATTAAATAAGCCCAATAGGCTGGTTTTGCTCCAATAAGGATTAAAGATGGCCAGCACCAGAGGCCACCCCTTCAGACTAGAAGAAAAGGACTTTCATTTGAAGCAGCGTAGGTGGTTCTTCACAGTCAGGACAGTGAGGTTGTGGAATGCACTGCCGGGTGATGTTGTGATGCTGATTTTGTTGATGCTTTTAAGAGGGGCTTGGATGATTTTTCGGACAGACATAATATCAAAGGCTATTTTGATACTAAACTCTACAGTTAGTATAGCTATGGGCATACAGGTATATGGTTTGTGTTTGAAAGAGTGGAGATGTGTGTGTATGTATGCTGGGTTTTTAATTTTGAGGGGTTGAACTTGATGGACTGTCTTTTTTCAACCCAATTTAACTATGTAACTATGTAACACAGAGAGATCTGCTCGTTTGGTGATGTCGCCAAACAAGCGGGTATCTCCCCAATATGCAAGGTGGGCGATATTGGGCTGATCCGATCGTGGGCCCTAAGATCGGATCATAAAGTAAAGAATACTGGTGGGCGGATCGTGGGATTGCATCAACGAAAAGATGGGGTCTGCAATCCAACAGGATTTTTAACCTGCCTGATCGACATCTGGCTGACTTTCGCCAGATACCATTCGGGGAAGCCCGTTGGATAGGGTTGCCACCTTTTCTGAAAAAAATACCGGCCTTCCTATATATTTATCTTTTTTCCCCCTATTAATAACATTGGGATCAGCCATCATGTTTAGCGGCCAGGCCAGTAAAATACCGGCCAGGTGGCAACCCTACCGTCAGAGGGCCTCATACAAGGGCCAAGAAGCTGCCGACTCTGTCTGTCAACAGCTTTTTGTATGGCCACCTTTAATAATATCTTAGTTGGGATCAAGTACAAGGTACTGTTTTATTATTACGGAGAAAAGGAAATCATTTAAATTATTTGGATAAAATGGAATCTATGGGAGATGGTCTTTTTGTAATTCGGAGCTTTCTGGATAACGGGTTTCTGGATACAGATCGCATACCTGTACAAGAAGAGAAATAGATTAATTTAACGTGCCCCAATATTATTAGCTGGATCATTCTATTTTTGCTGTTGTAGTATCTTATAACCCACTGTCTTTGGCTTTTGTATAACAAATAATGCTTGGGACTTTCCTGATGTACACAGGTTTAAACTTTTTTCCTCTTAGCTATTATTTTAGCAATTCAACCCCCAGGTTGATTCTATGGAGAATATATAATGTTACAGTGCGGCTGCTGCCGGGACCCTTAGCAAGCAGAAAAACGATCCTTGAAATGGAACCATGTTGTGTTTTTTGTTTGGTCAATACGGCATGCAGGAGCTTGTGCAGTCTGTCTATCAAGTCTGACAAGCTGATGACATCAAGGAGCTATGAGCATCCCACAGCTGCCTTTTTCTGCCTCAGATCAGATATCCTTACGTCTCCTTGAGGAAATGTGGGGTTAAAAAGACACAGCTTATCAAGCCTAAAATCTTTTCCTAATATTGACTGTGTCTACTACTTGTGTGGCATGGGCCTTTAAACCTCTTTGTACAAAGAACGTGCAGAAAGGCTGAAGTGTGCTGTACAGATAAAACACATTTGTTGGCTGTGTGTGCTTCTTGCAGTAACCGCCACCTGTTTAGTGATGCCCGTCCAGTTCCCAGCAGTTGGAAAATGACTGCTGGATATCTCTTTTCCCATGGAAAGTGACAGCGCTGTTTGTGTGCGAGATAAGAGCAAGGGATTCACAGCAATGCACCCGGGCTATTTATATCTATTTATATCTTCTCTTTTACATATTTGCTGGGAACATTTTTATGGAAGAGATGCCTTATGGTATGGAATGTGCTTGGCTCTGAGCTTAGCACAATTTTCTTCACCAGAGGCTCTGTTAAAACTGGAGGCCAGAGGTCGCACTAATTTAGTGTGTCACAAAAAAGGGATAGTTATATTTATGTCATGTGCCAAGTTTCTCTAACTAGAATACACCGTCTCACAAGGCAGGTTATGGCAACCAGTTGATCTTTAGTTGTTGGTGAACTACTACCCCTATCATCCTTTGTGAGTAGTGATGGGCGAATCTATCCTGTTTCGGCAAAAAAATATGCGAATTTCCAGTGAAATGTGTGAATTGGCGAAAAATTCGCAAATGAGACGCGTAACGTTTTTCGAAGTACGTTGCGTCAATTTCGGCGCGTCAATTTCATTTTTTTTCAAAAAAAATTTGCTGGCGTTTCGTGAGTTTATTTGCTGACGGCGAATCGCGGGTATTCGCCGCGAATTCGCACACCTGGCGAATAAATTTGCCCATCACTATTTGTGAGACAACTGTGTATATATATATATATGTTATAATTGGGTATTTAGGGTGGTTTATGTTTTATTGCACTTATTCATATGAGCTAAACTGGTTTGACCACAACATTATCCAGTTCTCCTAATATAACCAGAAGCTATATATCTATATATATATATATATATATATATATACGTTGCATTTGTTAAAACGCTTTGTCGGGCATAAATACGCCACTGAAACCACACGCAACATGTTTTTCATGCGTTTTTCACCACGTAGGTTTCTTTTCCCAGCATGCACTTCTCATTGTTCTCGTTCCTCATAATTCTGCTGGCTAGAAATAGAAAATAGAAAAGCTATTTACATGCAAAATGGAGCAGGAATTATTGTCAATACGTAACGTAATTACGCAGTAAAAACGTATATGCCTCATTTATCTCGTGAGAATTTGGACTCCATATTTAAAATATGCTGCGTTTTTAAGTAATGTGTGGTTTCAAATGTGCAGATCCTATTGACTTGGGAGTTTCTTGACTTATTGGCGTTAACATTGAATAAACCAAATAGGCAGGTTTTGCTTGCCTATTAATTATATCTTAGTTGGGATCAAGTACAAGGTACTGTTTTATTATTATAGAAAAAAAGGAAATCGTTTTTAAAAAAATTTTTAATTTTGTAAACCCTGTAATTCAGAGCTTTCTGGATAACAGATCCTATACCTGTACAGACCAGTTTAAGAAGTGAAAAACACCCTGCTCATTTTTGCTCATGATGTAGAACATTGATTCTTGACAAAAGTTGGGACCTCATGCTGTTTAGGGAGACCACTAAAGTGATATGTTCTTCTACAATAAACAATAGTAATAAGGAGTTTTGCTGACTTTGAACCCTTTGTTTGAATAGGAAAGTTCAGTCCCAGACTTTATTTGGGTTTGATAAAAAAAAAAAAAAAAGGTTAAACCCTGATCTAGAAGGAGACGCTAACAAGAGAGGAAGGTTGGGCAAAGTCTGTAAAAATAGTTATGAAGAATATGGTAGTGAGGGACAGCTGGTTGCCAAGTTCTTCATTTTAGAGAGGAATAGCAAGAGGGAAGGTCAGTGTCGGACTGGGACACCAGGGGCCCACCCAAAAACCTTAGACCAGGGGCCCACCATAAAACGTTAGACCAGGGGCCACTCTCAGTACTAATATTCTTCATCTCCTCAATCAACCTCTATTCTCCTAGTTTGTTTTCTTTACATACTATAATCAATTATTCCATCTATTTAGCCTCTTTGTTCTCATAGAAATAGGGAATGGCCATGAAATAGGCCAAAAGTTTAGCAACATGAGGGCCCACTGACACCTTGGCCCACCGGGAGTTTTCCTGGTATTCTGGTGGGCCAGTCTGACACTGGGGAAGGTAATCATACATGGGCCGACCTTGTACACCCTACAACTCATCAGCCCATAAGCAGAGACCGTACAAGGGACCACACAGGTTATAGTTGCCTCTCTGTTGTTCCAATCACTTCTCTTCTTTGCACAGCAGGGATCAAAGACGACTGCAGCTCCTTGTTTCCAATAAAAGTGAAGTAATTCCAAAGAAGCAGTGAAATTCTTGAGAGATGTTCAAGGTGTGACTTTTAAGGCTTCATCCAAATGAGCAGATTCAGGAAGATTCGGTGAGATTCTAGCAGATTCGGGGGGGATTAGCCTCTTCTTCGGGGCAACAATCTCCCCAAACTGCCTTCTCTCTGCGGCAATTCACACGCGGCGCTTCATTTTCTGAAGTCGCCTCACGAAGAAACTTCGGGCGACTTCAGAAAACGAAACGCCGCATGTAAATTGCCTCAGGCGATTTTTATGTTAGCCAGCGGAGGGCAACGAGAAGGCAGTTCGGGGAGATTGTCACCCCGAAGAATAGGCGATTTGTCACTGGGGCGACTAATCTCCCCGAATCTGATTGTGTGGATAAAGCCTAAGAGATAATGAAACATTTGTAAAGCAGTAGAACAACAGTCAAGCTGGCCATAGAAACAAAGACAAAGTCGGACGGTGTGGATCGTCCCAACATTTATTTGTACCATGGCGTTCGGTTGCTTAGTTGATCGGACGAGTTAAAAGATTTCTGACGACTAAGGATAATTTATCTGCCTGTATATCTGATGATATCAATGGGTGACTTTCGTATGATTGCTGATATGGCCAGAACACCATCTGATTTGTTATTTTACTACTTTATATAATATGAATGGTTAGTGGCAGGTCTGAAGATTGCGATCATTTGTTGGATTCCACTGGATTCCAGCTTACAGAACATACAGACACCAGTGCTATTAATTTAGACTTAATGATGCCTTAAAGTGGCCATAGACGTAGAGATCTGCTCGTTTGGTCCGATATGGCCACATTGAGGCCCTAGGACCCAACTATTAGATTGTAATTAGATTGTAATGGAAGCTATATGGGTGATTGGATCAATGCACAGATGTGTCTGCAATCCAACAGGATTTTTTAAAGAGAAACTGTTATGGGAAAACATGTTTTTTTAAAAAAAACACATCAGTTAATAGTGCTACTCCAGTAGACATCTGCACTGAAATCCATTTCTCAA
>CM044442.1:112580362-112599953 GCA_024363595.1 Xenopus borealis | reverse complement strand
GTGCACCCAAAACACGTCAAGCAATGTGGATGTGCACCCAAAACACGTCAAGCAATGTGGGTTACCTGTCAGTCTACTTTTTAATGGACAAATAAAGTTTTGACTTTTTAAAGAAATTTGCAGACCCGCTTCTTCCTATTCTTCGTATCATGAAGTCATGACTTATTCTTAACTATATCTGTAACCATTTTACCATAGGCTTAGATAAGACAAGGATTTGAGCACAACCAGTTGCAAACTGAAAACTTTATAGGTGTGTGTAGGTTTTCATCTTAAGGGCAGAGACACCCAGTGACAAATCACCTCTTCTTCAGGCAACTAATCTCCCTCAATAGCCTTCCTTCTGGCTAGAATCTAAATCGCCAGCGGGATGGCACTCGGACAGCTTCGTTTTCTGAAGTCGCCCAAAGTTTTCTCGTGATGCTAAATCTCCCCGAATCTTCATGTGTCTCTGCCCTTAAGGTGAAAAACCTATACACACCTATAATGTTCCACTTTGCAAATGGTCCTGCTCAAATTCTTGTACTCTTTGAACTCCTATATGTGCACCCCTCTTGTAGAAAGCATTTCTTTCAGAAGATGCAAGCTTGGGAGCATAAGGGGGTTACAAAGGGCTGGTACGGGTCCCCATTGGGCCTGATATTGCTGCAGAAGGGTGCACAGTGCAGATACAGTACTCAAATAGCTAGGTGCAAGAACATGGAACATGTAGGTGGGATTAACACACCTACCCTAAGGGAGAATGTAAAACGCGTCGGTTTTCAAGTGGTGTGGTTTATTTACTGATTTCAGACTCAGAAAACTTTCTGGTCCCAGAAAAGTCTGGGCTTTTTCACTTTGGGTACTATGTGATCTATGATCTGGCTATCCTTGTGAATAGAAAATGAATTGCTTTATGGTGATTTTAACATTTATTAAAGCAATGCTATACTATATTTTGCTTTATATTTTTAGTCCATTACTTGGTGGATGACTGGAGGAAACTATAAGGCAAAGGATTGACATCAATACTTTGAGAAATCTTGTGAGTATAAACCCAAAAGGGGGAATGCTGAAAAGTATTGCAGTGGTGGATCTTTTGCAACATGTTTTTCTAGGCACCTCTTTAAATATTTTGTGCGTCTTTGGGTTTTACTATAGACGTTTAATGAATGAAGACAGTATTAATATATGTGTGTACTCCCTCTTGCAATCTATTACTGACCTAAATGTGTTTGGTTTCTTCAACCATGATCACGGCTGGGGATATGCAATGACAAACGTGTTTCAATACTCCTAAGATACTGTTGAACCCACATTACCAATCGATGGGTATAAGACCAAATATAGTGCAGTGAAAACAACTTAAAGCATTTTTGAGGCGGATTATTTATTCGTTAGCAGTAGTCTGTTTTGCTTGTGCCATTGAGAACTTCTAAAAAAAAGTCACAAAAACACGTAATTTCCTACAGATGACTTCCTTTGTATTTTTTCAAAAGCTGAAGAAAACAAATATATGTAATATATACATGTATAGATGGGATCCATTATCCAGAAAGCTGTTATATACTATTCAGTCTATTTTAAGCATATAATTCAAATGTATTTTTTTCTCATTAATAATTAAATAGTACCTTGTACTTCATCCAATCCAAGCTGCATAAATCTATTGAGTTTATTTAATGTAGGGATGCACCAAATCCAGGATACAGTTCGGTATTCTGCCAGGATTCTGACATTTTCAGCAGGATTTGTTTGAATCCTTGTTCCTGGCCAAACCGAATCCTTAAAATCAAGTGACTTTTTAATCACAAAACAAGGAAGTAAAACATTTTTTGCCTCTTTCTCCATCCCTCTCACTCATTTGCATATACAAATTAGGGTTCGGATTTGGTTCGGTATTTGGGGGTTTGGCTATATCCAAAACAGTGGATTCAGTGCATCCCCAATCTAATGTTTAATTGTTCTTTGTTAGACAAAGTATGGTGATCTAAATTACAGAAAAATCTGGAAAACCCCAGGTCCTAATCATTCTGAATAAGAGATCCCATGCCTGTATGATAAAAAAAACTTGAAAAATGATCTATTTTTGGTGGGAAGTGGTACAGTACAGATGCATATACCTTGGGAACAGCAACAGCTACGTCAAGAAAAATGACAAACAGAAACAAGGTTTCAAAGAATAAAAATTATTTTTGTGGCAAAAAAACAGCTTTTAAGTGTAAAGCTTAGAGTGTGGGCCACCAGCAATTTAACTTTGAGAGGCTACAGGCTGTCCATCCCTGATACTTTGATGCCTGCATGTAATCTGACCTGTCTAAATGTGCCATTGCTCTATTCATCACTCTCCTCCAGGAATAACAAGCCCATCTAGTGAGGAAAGAAGTCAGTAAAGGTTAAGGGCAGACAGGTCCAAGACAAGGACATCTCCCCGTCAGGAATCTGTCATTCTCAGAGAAAGATCTTGTAGTCCTCTCATTGTCATGGCATTTTTTTTATCCCACAGGAACATGAACAGGAACAATTACCTCCCATCGTCACAGAAGGCCATGTCAGAGCTGATTCTTCATTCCGTGTGTCTGTGCTTCAACATGTCGTAAGATATTCAACTTTTTTTGCGCTGTGTTTCTTTAACAAGTTCCTGATTAAGTCATGCAGAGCGAGAGGCTTCAATGCGGTGCTCTTCAGTCTGAAATTGCTGCCACCAACATAAAGGCAGGTTGCCTAGGCATAGAGGAGTGGCAGACAATATTTGATTGACAGCTGAGATTTTTAAATTGCTTAAACCAGCTATGAATGCTTTAATAAAAAATTGAAATGGGATTTCATGTTTAATTTGAAAAGGACTTTCATTATACACATTTTTGTGTCTGGGTGGCAGGTCCACTTTAAAAAATATACCGGCCTTCCTATATATTTAGCTTTTTTTCCTATTAATAACATTGGGATCAGCCATCAAAAATACCGGCCAGGCCGGTAAAAAGCCAGCCAGGTGGCAACCCTACCTGTACTGCCGACAGATAGAGTCAGCAGCTTATTCACCTGTGTATGGAGCCCTCCGATGGGCTTTCCCGATCGATATCTGGCCGAAAGTCGGCCAGATGTCGATCGGGCGGGACTAAAAATCCCGACCATCCATTCCCCTTTGTTATGATCCAACCGTTAGGCCCTAGGGCCCACGATCGTCTCAGCACAATATCGCCCACCACAAGGTGGACACATGGGGGAGAGATCCGCTCGTTTGGCGATATACGAGTGGATATCTCTGTGTATGGGCACCTATTTATGTCTTCTACAACTTCAGAGAAGGTTCAAAAGACCCCCTTCCACCCAATGGCTCATTCAAACATTTAAACACAAGTCAATATGTTTGTTTGTTGGTTAAATTGAAACAATATTCGAAAGAATGCACGCACTCCTGCAGCCAGTCAGCTTTATTCCATAAAGTTAAAAGTTAGCGTCCTAACGCGTTTCGTATCTTTCGATACGTAATCATAGGCCTCATTATGGAAGTTAGACAGTTTTACATTATTTGTAACCGTCATTGCAATTGCAAGCAGCATTTGTGCATCCCTTTCTGTTTTCTGGTTCTGATGCTTGAAAGAATATAATGTTCTCCTCCAGATTGATTCGGCTAGATTGTTTCAGGAGTCAGATCCAGTAGTGCAAAGAATATATACTGTATTACTTCTTATTGAACTCTTTTTTCCATTAGCAGTTACATTTTAAAATAAGATTAAAGTTGTTAAGTTTAATGAATATTGGAAAGTTACTTTGAATTACATGTTGTTAAAGGTGGCCATAGATGTAACAATTATTATCTTTCCTGCGACCATTGGCCGTGTTAAAACTGAATTGTCAGATATACATGTAGAAACAATAGAATTCTACCTGTATCTGATGATTCAGCAACAGTGGCTGATGTTCAGTTGCCTTCCAGACAGCCTGTTCGATGAGCCAACCAATAGTCAAGTCTTCTGCCGATATCAAATGGCTCATCTCCTGCCATACACACTCCATATATTATTGGTGTGTCAATGGCCACCTTAAGTGCTAAGATCTGATCAGGTCTATCCTTAAGATGGCCATACAGGGGCAAATAAAGCTGCCGATATCTGTCGTTTAGACTAATTTCTATCTGCCCGACAGGTCTTCCTGACCGATATCTGGCCACAATATCGATCGGGAAGGTTTGATTTTTTCCCCCAAATGACCTGACGGAGCCCATTGCCCTTCGGCCATAGGGCCGAATGTTTGGATTACCCCTGATATAGCCCGGGCTGTGGCATATGGGGGAAATATCCGCTCGTTTGGATGGAACTTATAGTCTATGGCCAGCTTTAGACAGAGAAGAGGGTTAGATATGTACAGATATTTCAGCAAGATAAAGGGAACTACTACAAGGATTGGAAGAGAGGCACAGTGCAGGAGAAATAAATGACAAGTCAATTACAGAATTGAATAGAAAGGTGATGCAGATTGGCAGATTTGCTCCTTAGAGCTGAGGACTGAATGCCTTAGATATTTACTTTGCGCGTGTTGGTGGAAAGATCAATTGATCAGTCATTCAAAATGTATTACGGAAATAGTAGATCCATCAGCGCTCAAAAAAAGCAGACTCCAATACCATGCACAGCTTGAGGTTCAAGGGGCTGAGTTATGCTTTTCAGCAAAGGGAAACTGGCTAACCTGTCCAACGGGCAAATATGGCTAAGGAAGGAATTACAACTGTTAAAAATTTCTTGTGAAGGGTCATATTCTAGAATACACAGTACAACATTGTTATTAACATGACAGTTCCATCTTTTAGGCTAAGTCCAGACGGGGAGATTCGGGGGCGATCCGTCGCCGGGCGACTTTTCGCCGCGACGGATCGCCCCCGAATAGGTAGGCATTGGCGCTGCTTCAAAGTGCCGGCGCGTGTTCACACGCGGCGGCGCGATTTTTAAAAGCGCTCCAAATTGCCTCGCCAGGCAATTTGGAGCGCTTTTGAAAATCGCGCCGCCGCGTGTGAACACGCGCCGGCGCTTTGAAGCAGCGCCAATGCCTACCTATTCGGGGAGATTCGGGGGCGATCCGTCGCGGCGAAAAGTCGCCCGGCGACGGATCGCCCCCGAATCTCCCCGTCTGGACTAGCCCTTAGGTGTAGAAGAGGTCATGCTGGGGAAATCAAGTATAAAATAATAAAGTTTGACAGTTATCTTGTGTGCTAAGACATTTTATACCAGTATAACACTTCCCTCCCAAGTTCAGGTCAGACACCATGTTTCTCAAACTGTGAGGCTGCTGTCACTCATGATGCTCAGTTGTAATTTTATTGAGACTCACTGGATGACACTTAGGGGCAAATTTATCATTATTCCCTAATTCGAGGGCTATTCAAGGGATATTCGATATGTCAATGAAATCGTACGATCGAATACTGATCGTTTGATTTCACGGAAAAAATCGCAAATTTCCTCTGATCCCTCGAAAAATTTGTACGATTTGAATGATTGAGGCGTTCGATCGCAGGTGATAGAAAAAAAAAGCCTATGGGGGACTTCCCATAGGCTTCTATTGCAATTTGGTAGGTTCAATCTGGCGAAGTAGGCAGTCGAATAAAAATTTAAAGTTAAAGTACTTCAATCATCGAATGGTCGAATTATAGAATATCCGATCATTCAATCTATTCGATACGCTCGAATTGTCGCTATTCGATGATCGAAGTGGCCAAATTTGCATAGTCGAATATCTGATAAAATCGTATGATCGGAATTCGATCGAACTTCGATCTATTCACGTGAATTTCGTAAATCTGCCCCATAGTTTCTAACAGCACCCAATAATAAGTGCCAGTCTCCTTTTTTACTGCAATCCATTTATTTTGGTTATGACTTTTATAATATCAGTGTCAATCTTTCAGATCGTAAACTCTGCTGAGCAGGGATTTCTTTACCTCCTGTATCAACCAATATTTATATTTAATCTATATGTTTGATGTATAAACTAACAACAATAATAATAATAATAATAATAATAAACACACATAAGGTGCGATTTTTAAGACAAACTAAAGAACATTTTGATAAAATTGTACTATATTTTATTGAGACATTTTAAATTCATTTCTGCTTAGAACTGTTTTATTGCCCCTAGCCCTATGGTCAAATGATATATTTCTTTGCCCTCTCCCTATGATCAAATGCACAAGTCAGAGAAGTAACAGAGAAGATATATATATATATATATATATATCAGATTGCAGGAACAGGGACATTGACTTTCTTATTAAGACCCTACTAAGCTTGCATGCAAATGCCAGACTACATATAGTAACATACATAGTGATATGGCTGATTAGGTTGAGAAAAAAAAGGACATATCATCATGTTTAATCCTTCTCTCAAATGTCTAATCAGCTTATGGCTGGAAAAAAGAGAAAATCATCTGAGCTGTTTTACAAACATAAGCGTCATGTTAACTGGCTCCTGATGAAAGTGACCCTCAGGTGTGCAAATGTAATAGGGACCTTAGATTGTAAGCTTCACTGGGCCAGGGACTCATCTGAATAATATATAATCTTTGTAAAGTGTTATATAACTATCCTGGCACACTATTGATAAATAATAATTAATTCAAAAAATTGTCCTTTATGTTCCAAAGTGCTGATTGGAACTGTCTCTACCTCAAAACTGAGCAAACTCACAACTCAATTTTGCAGTATCCTTAACTAATCCGCAGTGTGCTTCTGGCGTAGCAAACGACTACTTAGTTCAAAGGAATTATCAGTATGGATATTGCAGGCTGATTACAACTATTCTAAAGCAAAAATCAATATTAACCGTTAAAGGTATATTGTCATGGGAAAAAATGTTGCATCAGTTAATAGTGCTGCTCCAGCAGAATTCTGCACTGAAATCCGTTTCTCAAAAGAGCAAACAGATTTTTTTATATTTAATTTTGAAATCTGATATGGGGCTAGACATATTGTCAGTTTCCCAGTTGCCCCAAGTCATGTGACTTGTGCTCTGATAAAGTCCAATTACTCTTTACTGCTGTACTACAAGTTGGAGTGAAATCTACCCCTCCCTTTCCCCCACCCAGTAGCCTAACAAGAGAACAATGGGAAGGTAACCAGATAACAGCTGCCTAGTAGATCTAAGAACCCATGTTCTAAGTAAAAACCCATGTCCCAATGTTATATTGAGAAGGAGAAACAATAGCCTGCCAGAAAGCAGTTCCATCCTAAAATGCTGGCTCTTTCTATAAAGCACATGACCAGACAAAATTTCCTGAGATGACTGCCTACACCGCAATATTATAAATTAAAAAAAACAAATAAACTTGCTGATTCAGGAATTACATTTTATATTGTAGAGTGAATTATTTGCAGTGTAAACAATAAAATTTAGAAATAAAAATACATCATAAAAATCATGAAAGAATACCTTTAAGAAATTAGCTGTTATTAGCTATCAAATGAAAAACTTTCCAAAAATAATTAACAAAAATGGTATTTACCTTGAAAAAATATGGCACAAAGAAAACCGTTGGCACACAGGTTAATGCTGGCAGGGTAAACCCTTGCTTAAGTTTTTTACAGCATGCAACATTTTGGGGTTAAACCTAGTGATGGGCGAATTCGCGGCCAATTCCCGCAATTCGCCGCTGGCGAATAAATTTCGCTTGAAAAACTCGTTTCACAAATTTTTGCCAATTCGTGAATTTCTCTGGAAATTCGCAAATTTTTCGGCGAAGCGAATCTTGGGAGATTCGCCCATCACTAGTTAAACCCCTTTATCAAGCATTTACCTTGGAATAATATCCCACAGCAATAAGTCAGCAACTAGATCAGATTGATCAGCATTAGGAAGGCTAGGGTTGGACTATTACAAGATACAGCTGGGGAGGGAGGTTACGCAAATCCCAGCACCTTTTTATGAATTTGGGGAATATCGGTATCTCAATTGATAAAGATGTACATGTTTAATTTACAGTATTAGGGTAGGGACAGACAGGGAGATTCGGGGAGATTCTGTCGCCTGGCGTTTTTAGCAGGCGACAATCTCCCCGAATTTCCTTCTCCCTGTCTGCCGCTAGTATAAGTGATAAAGCGCCAGCGCCTGTGCACACGCTGCGGGGCGATTTCCGGAATCGCCCGAAGTTTCCTCACGAAGTATCTTCGGGCGATTCCGTAAATCGCCGCGCAGTGTGTGCACAGGCGCTTTGTCACTTATACTAGCGGCAGACAGGGAGAAGGAAATTCGGGGAGATTGTTGCCTGCTAAAAACGCCAGGCGACAGAATCTCCCCGAATCTCCCTGTCTGTCCCTACCCTTATCCTATACCATGTCAGACCTAGCTTGTGCCTCTAAAGTCAATGGAGCAAATTCAGACAGCAGAAAAAAAATCATTGTTGGTGCTCAAGTGTGATCACTTAAATTTGTTTTGTTTTTTTTGAAAAGCTGCAATTGTGGCCCAGTGCTTTAATGATGCAGTGGTTGTTGAAAGGAACTCTTTGAACAGCCACAACTGATGCCTTTAATTGCTTCAACTTGCAAATCAAGTCTAAAAAGGAAATATGAGCTGGACTTGCAAACAGAATCCGACACAGACTGCACCGGGGCAGAAGTTAAAACACTTTGATAAAGCAGAGTGGAGGAGAAGCCGGCTAGCCTTGAAAAATTGATGTATTCTTGTCAAGTTGGTTATTTCACTGGGTTTCCTGGAAGCAATCCATCTTGTGGTGTCTAAACCTGCTATAAAATTCCATAACAATTCTTTGCAAGACTCCAACTTCATGGGTCCTTATTCAGTTGGACCCACTGTAGAGTAAAGCTGGCCATACACGGGCAGATAAAGCTGCCGATATCAGTCGTCGACAGCTTATCTGACAGTTTATCTGCCCTTGTATGGGGGCTTCTGATGGGTCTTCACAATCGATATCTGGCCATGATATAGATCGGGAAACTTTGATTTTCTACCGACCGACCCATTGGAGCCCCTTGGAGTCATCATAATCCGATCATTTGACCATATGGCCAAGCGTTCGGATTACCCCGATATAGCCCTGCCGTGTTAGTGGCATATCAGGGAAAGATCTGCTCATTTTGCATCTATGGCCAGCTTTAGTGGGGGAAAAATGTTCGCACAGGCCTCACCCGGGTTGTTTGAATAAACCTACAGAGGTAATTAAATAATAGAACAGGTAAACCTGGTAAATGCAAGTATCACTGGAGAAGCTTGAAGCTATATAACTAATTATAGATACCTGGTGAGGTTTTGGTGATATCTGTAGTATATAGAACACTGATTTGCACTAGGTAATATAACTGTTATGGCTCTTGTGGCCCTTCAAGTACCCACAGTGCAACCTACAGTGCGGTCAACTAATTAATCTCGTCATTCTGTAATTCTGCTGAACTGCCAGGCTGATGCTCAACTAGATTCCCATGAGAGGCCCCAGGAGCCCTGTACTTGTACCTAAAATGCAGTGTTTTACAGCAGGGTTGGCACTGCCATGTTTGGCAGTGCTTAATCCTGCAACTGTTGTGGTCACTTTGGTGGAGAATTCAAACCTGGTCCTGGATTTTAGTGTGCCTGTTCCTGGCTAGAGATCAAAGCAGCTATCTGGCAAGATGTGATCTGGGAAAACATGGCAGCCACCAACCCTTGGTGAAATTAAAGTATTTTAAAGGAGCCTGTACTAGGGAGCACACATAATGTGGGTTTGCAGAGATGTCATTGCACAACATATTGCCTATATTGCAGTATGATGGACAGTATGATGAAATGACTAATGTTCATGTTAGGCTTGTGCTACACAAGGTGAGCAATTTGTCACTTAGCTTTGCAGTCACAATGCTTATCAACAAGAGGTATGCATGCATCAGGTTTATAGAGAAAGGCAGCTAACTGAAATCACTGGAATATTTTGTACAGCCTGTAGAAATACAAGTATGCTGATTACTGACGTTAGATGTCTGTCAGAGGTCCCTTCAATATAAATAAAGAAAATATTTTTAGATTGGAATTGGGCCGTTCCCATGATGTTGTGCATTATATCAAATAATGTGCAGGATTACATTCTACCAGTATGTTAGGAGACACAATTATGGAAACCATTATGGTAGGTGAACTGACGCCTATAAATGTTATTCCAAAACTTAGCGGTCTTTAATTATTATGGCCCCCAAAACTAATACAGTACAGTCACAAGTGTTTATTTTTTTTAGCCTAGTCTTGCGCTTATCAAGAAATCCTCCTGCTTCAGGAAAGCATCTTGTTCACATTAAGTATGTATGAAGCAGCAGTTTAACATCAAGACCTGGAAACAATTAAACACGTTGCTTCTGGTCTGTGCCCTGGAGGACGTGGTCTCTTTGTTCCTTAGACACCAACTGAGATACGCCGGTTTCCCCATCGTTTATTTCCTGTAAACTCTGCTCCTTCTATTGTAACCCAATGGGACCCCTTATTAGACCACACAAATTGTTTGGAGTTCTCAGACAGGGAGGAATGGGAAAGCCCATTAGAAAAGGGAACAGGGAGATGAAAACAATTTTGTCATATGAGGGAATGGGAAGTAAAAAGCACAATTAGGAGCATTAGATATGTATCAGGAAGAGAAGGTATGCTCAGCGTATAGAAAGCCCATTGAAACTACATCTCAGATCTTTCAACATTCAGCCCTTTTAAATAAACAGTAATTTAGTGCCTAATTGCAAAGGCATTTAGGAAAATATGGGTCCAATGGAAACTTAGGGCCACACAGTGTTTATCTCTATACTGTTCTACTGAAATATTAGTTAACCTGTGTTTATAAGGGAGAAAGTGGTAGCCTGAATGAGATGTGGAACCATCTAACCAAGCTGTAGGTAAGGATGACATTAAACCTTGATATTTGTTTTCACCCCCTGTGCACACCCACCTATGAAGCACAAGGTTATTTTGAAATCTATTGCATGTTCCCTGGTTTGTTTTGACTGGGTATCCTACCCAAACTCTTGCCTCTCAACTTGTGTTTGTAGAGTATCACAGAGACCTGATGGATAGTCATACACAAAAGTCCAACAAAGAACTACATTTTTTTGTGTTTATGCTACTAAGGGCAAAGATACACATGGAGATTCGGGGGGATTAGTCCCTTGGAAACAAATCGCCTTATCTTCGGCAACTTTGTTCCCTGAATTTCCTTCCCACTGGCTAGGGTCTAAATTGATGGCGGGAAGGCACTCAGAGCGATTCGTTTTCTGGAGTCGGCAGAAGTTTTCTCATGAGGCAACTTCAGGCGACTCCAGAAAAAGAAGTGCTCTGAGTGCCATCCCACCAGCAATTTAGATTCTAGCTGGTGGGAAGGCAGTATGGGGAGATTAGTCACCCAAAGAAGAGGCGATTTGTCGCGGGTGACTTATCTCCCCGAATCTCCACATGTGTCTCTGCCCTAAAAATCCGAATAGAAAATTACTCCATCTCAAACCTGCCGAGGTCATGTAGAAGTCAATGGCAGATGTCCTGTTTACAATTGGAAGATATCATGACCTGCTTCAATCTCTGTTTAATTTGTGGTTTTCAGGTGATAATCTGAAAAAACTGAATTTTTAGGCAAAAAAAAAAAAATCATACGATTTTTCCACAATTTTAAAGTGTCTTTTCCCCAACCAGATTTTTTCGAGTTTATTTACTGAAAGTACGGTAAAAATGTGGATGGGAATTTATTCCAAGTGGTTTTAAGAAAATAATGAGAAGTCTTCGGATTATAGTAAATAACCACCCTAATCTTTAAAATAGCCACTGCAAAGGGGTTTGGCAAGGAAAATAATGTAACTGGAAAACACAATAGTCTAAATGAAAATTTCACACATAAATATATCTATATAGACTATATTGTGGGCGCATAAAAAAGCATATAGGCATTAGATTGTTTATTTAAACCTGTGAAAGAAAATTCCTGTGTCTCTCACTTGAAAGTCCAACCCCAAGTTTGTAAATGATTTGCTTATTTTGAATATGGTTGGACCTAAGCTTTGGTTTTCTCCTTAGGGATACACCAGTGCTTGTTTTGCTTTGGCCTTTCTCACTTCATAGGCCAAAGTATACCCAAGGCTATAAAATTATGTTTCCTTTTTGGACTTCAGTGAATGTTAGCTGTCAATTTCTAGCGGTACTTTTGGGAGGTCTAAAAGAGATCAGAAGGCATGAGCTCTTAGACAAATCTACTTTTATGTCATATAATATACTACTCTGATATCCAAGGTCCAAGGTGGTTTCCTCATACTCAGGGCAAGGTGAGAACCTCAGGCGGCACGGAGCAGCCAGTTACCAGGGGTGGCAAAAAGCAGCCTCTGGTAACTTTAAGAGCCGAATTTCTGTTTTTTAAAACGGAAATTCAGTGCAGCAACAGCGCTCGCTGCACTAGTGATGCGGCCCCTCCTCCACCCACTCCAACTCTATAAGTTCAAAGTGCAGAGCGGGAGGGGGGGTGGCATCGGGGCTGCTGTCTCAGGCGGCAGCAGCCCCAGAAACACCCCTGCTCATACTGTGAGCTACATTTTGTGACAAAAAAAACAGGAACAGTTTTAACATATTTCATTTTTGCGTTATATCAGAGCCGAACTAACCACAGTGTGACTGCAATTGCATGTTGGTCAGAACAGTGACCCCCAACCTTTTGAACCTGTGAGCAACATTCAGAAGTAAAAGGAGTTGGGGAGCAACGCAAGCATGAAAAATGTTCTTGGGGTGCCAAATAAGTGCTGTGATTGGCCATTTGGTAGCCCCTATGTGGATTGTCAACCTACACCAAGGCTCTGTTTGGCAGTGCACCTGGTTTTTATGCAACCAAATTTGTCTCCAAGCATGGAGGCAGGACTGGACTGAGAATTAAAATAGGCCCTGGCATTTATGGTACACAAGAGGCCCATCAGCCCACATAGAGGCCCAAACAGCCCGCACCAGCCCACTAAACACTGACTTTCTATGGGACCTTATAGCAGCCCCTCTGGCATTTGCCCTAACCCACAAATGGCCAGTCCGGGCCTGCATGGAGGCCACTGGGAGCAACATCCAAGGGGTTGGAGAGCAACATGTTGCTCACGAGCTACTAGTTGGGGATCACTGGTCTAGAAGATGTATGGGATCAAAGGTTTGGTATAATATAATGTTCTCTGTGAGTTCTCCCACAAAGTTGCCCACTAAGGTCTACCATTAGTTAAAATTTTTTTGGCTATTTTCTCATGATTATGTTAATTCCTTTGGGCTATGTCACATGTGGCATTTCTCTGCCATTTTGCACTGGCATTACTGCCACCCAACTGTGCACAAAAGAATTTGGGATATGCACAAAGTGGCAAATTAAGAGATTCCCCTAGAATACATTTTAAGCAAAATAAATACAAGTTTTAAAATTATTTTCAGTCTCTCTGTAATGAAAAAAAAAACAGTTCCCTGTACTTGATCCTAACTAGGCTGCTTCAATCCATAGGGGTGGCAAAACCTTCCTATTGGCTTTATTCAATGTTTTAATGTAAGGTGGAAATGTCCCAAGAATTCAAGATACTAAAGACTACATGGTCCAAAATTGTGGGAACTTCCTGGATCCATTTCTCTAATAATAAAGCCATAAATATATTAGAGGTGGATACCACTGCTACATATAACCACCCTACTGGTCATATTCCATAACCCCTTTATTTGCCTCTAATGACATCATCTTATCTATTGCACTAGTCTGGAATCAGGTTTGCTGCAGCATCAAAGATGGTGGTCTACCAATGTGTTTCCTTGGTTACCTGCCAGAAAAGTAATGTAAAGGTATGGAGTCCGGATAGGGCTCAACTGTACATGCTCAGTGTCAGCAATCTAATACAGGAGAAGATTCAGCTGTGCAACATGCAACCCCACTCTACTTGCTCTCAGTAGGTAAGGAAACAGGGCAGATTTTGGGGAGTGGGGGCAAACTGGTTTGGCTTGGATGGAGGGGTCACTCCAGAAACACTACCATCTGAGGCTTCCATTCTCCTTTAGGTGCATCTCATAAATGCTGTTCCATATCATTTCAATTTTTGTGTCCTTTCTTGAGATTTAGAAAGAATTTAAGAGGAATTTATGTGACTTAAATTTGTATCTCCCATGATCAGGAATCCCTTTTCTCTCTCTGAAATGGCATCACTGTAAAATAAAACAGATGAACAAAAATTAGCTGTGTCTTACTGCACTGGGTTCGCACTGAAGTCAATAGGTGTTTTTTTGCACAACAAACCATGCAACAGTTTTTCAAAACGCGCAATATTTTTTTCACTATCTGTTAGAGTTTATAAGCGTTTTCTCCTCAGAAAAACTCTACAATATTTCACTCATCCATAGCAGGACACTACTGGCTCTTCAACTTCAAAAAACACTGGTCCAATTAGAAAATGTTCCATTTACCACCACTCTTTGTAGTCTATTTTTTAGCCAGTTCTCTATCCAGTTACAAATACTATGTTCCAGGCCAACATTCCTTAATTTAATCAGCAAACTTCTGTGTGGCACTGTATCGAATGCTTTAGCAAAGTCATCCCAGAATCTAGGTCCCTGCTTAGCTTGTCATAAAAAGAAATTAAGTTAGTCTGGCAAGATCTATTACGCATAAAACCATGCTGGTACAAACTCATAGTATTGTTATTAGCTATAAAGTCTGGTATCCTATCCTTTATTAATCTTTCGAAAATCTTTCCTACCACCGATGTCAGAGTAACTGACCTATAGTTTTGAGGCTGAGAACAGGATTCCTTTTTGAATAGCGGCACCACATTAGCAATTCGCCAGTCTCTCAGCACCATGCCAGACCTCAATTAATCCTGAAAAATTAAGAAGAGAGGTTTGGCAATCACAGAGCTAAACTCGTCAAGTACCCTGGGATGTATCGCATCTGGCCCTGGACCTTTGTTTATCTTAACATGTTCTAGTCTCTTTTGAATTTCATCATGTGTGAACCATGCATCATTAGATGTATTATTAGAATTGGGACTATTAATAAGGAAACCTTCATTAGTTGGTTCCTCATTTGTGCAGACAGACGAAAAGTATGCATTCAAAATCTGAGCCTTTTGCTTGTTCTATAAAGGTCCTACCCCTTCCTGCTTCATTTTTTTTCTAATAATTTATTTAAAAAAAAATTGGATTCTTTTTACTGCTTGCTGCTATATCCTTTTCCATATTGATTTTAGCTTGCCTGATTTTTTGCATGATTTATTGGCCTCCTTGTACCTTTTAAATGATTCAGCTGTCTCAGCTAACTTGAAAGCCTTAAAAACACTTCTTTTCTTACCCACCTCAACACCAACACTTCTATTGAACCAAAAAGGTTTTGCTTTGCAACGACGTTCCTTGCTTACAAGCGGAATATACTGACATGTATATTTATTAAGCAGCATTTTAAAGACTTCCCATTTTTGTTCAGTGTTTAACCCTGTGAAAAGCATTTCCAACTTAATATGTTGCAGAGATGCCCTAATACTGTCTGAGTTCAGTATTATTAGTTATTACAAGATCCAAAAGAGAGTTATTCCTAGTAGATTCTTTAACAAGTTGGGATAAAAAATTATTTACAAACCTACTAGCTTTATCTGTCTTGGCAACCCCATTACCCCAGTCAATGTCCGGATAATTGAAGTCACCCATAATAATAACTTGACCTAGTTGTGAAGCCGCTTCTATTTGTAAAAGTAGCTGGGCTTCATACTCGTCACTTACTGTATACAAGGTGGTTTATAGGATTCACCAATGAAAATTTTCTTTTGTAACCAGTCAAATTCTCTACTCAGACGGATTCCGCACCCTCACCAGTGCCAGCAATGGTTATTTCTGATATGTTTGAGAAAGAGGGGCAATAATGCATGCCATGTTTGGGACATGCATTGAAGAGTCCTTCTGCATCAGTAAGTATATGTATGTAATATAAATAATAATTGAGTTTAATGGTGTGCAACAAGAGATTAAATAGACAGGTGGATAGATGGACAGACAGACACAGAGCATTGACCATCTTGAAGTTGTGCAGAATGCAACCTGATTCCTTTCGGGGTGAGAGTCATGGGGAACTTAATTGTAAACTCCACTGGGGCAGAGAATAATGTCAATGAAGTATAATATATTGGTGCACTATAAATCAAGCCTCAGTAATTCCTTACATTAATGATATGTTTGAGAAAGAAGGGCAATCATGCATGCAATGTTTGGGACATGCATTGAAGAGTCCTTCTGCATCATTCAGTATATATATCTGATAAAAATAATAATTGATCTTAATGGCCCACGACAAGAGATTAAATAGACAGGTGGATAGATAGACAGACAGACGCAGAGCATTGACCATCTTGCTGTTGTGCAGAATGCAACCTGACTTCATTCAGGGCAGACACACGCCTCCCAGCCAGCCAGCAGCTCTAACTAATTAGCACACGTGATGGGAATAGAAACCACAGCAGCAAACAATGGTAGCATGGGAACCCAGTGTAAACTGCAATTACAGAAAGCCCCTTGCAGAAAATAAACAAATAAATAAGAAAGCCTATCTGGGAGAAGACTGGCAGCATGAGAAAGTAGCCTGTGCTGGAATGTAGATGTCCCCTTATTCATCCCAGCACAAACAGTTCCTTTTATCCTTACATTCAAGTGCCCCTGAATACCACTTCTTTCCGTTTGCTGAAGCACAGAGACTCAGGGGAGGGCGGTGGGACGTGTTTTGGGAATCTTAGCACTTGCCAGGTCATCGGGGAGGTCAGTTACCTTTTGTTGAGGAGACAAGGGTAAAGAGAATAATAAAAAGGGGGCAATGAAATATCCTGCCTGCGACAGCTTACAAGCACATGTCCCATGCTGTCAGCTCCATAGGCCGCCACTAATATTTGCAGCTTGTTGTCTCGTTGCCAAGCTGAACGGTTGGTGGGCATTACGTGTGCGAAAAGATTTATCCTATTCCTTCCAAGCTGGCATTTGTGACTGAGCATAATAGGGCTATTGTGAGAGAGGTTTCCTTGTCGCTTGCTCAGCACCTCACCAGAGACATTTGGGTGCAGGTAAAGCAGCACAAATGACATCATGTTAGTCAATGAGTCTGCAGATCTTTCCCTCTCCTTTGAAATACACCATCTCACTTGATACTTTAAATAACGAGAAATGCGTACTTGTTCACGTCTTACATGTTTTTGAATATTAATATTATCAACGCATGTTTATAAAAAAGCGTAAAATAAATGGGTGCGTACATTAAACATGCAAAACAACATACAAAACCAACCCATAACCAAGATAAAGAAGGCCCTGCCCAAAAGAGCTTTCAATCTGAATATACAAATTCCTTGCCCCATTGGAGCATACAGTCTAAGGTCCCCATCATATTCACATACACTACTGTCAGTGGTTAAATGGGATACTTGGCCCTATAATAAGTCGTTAGTAGTCTGCACAGGGAGCTCAGCATTTAGGTGGCTGAGGACGATCTGGGGATTGTCAGAGGGAATATGATGGGTTGCCATAGTTGACTATGATCACTGTTATAGGCTGCACTGTCACCATTGCAAGCCAGGGGCCACTAATGATGAATGACAGCTCAGTGTTTTCCCTCTGACAAGTGAATGGCATAGATCATGTTCCCACCAAGGTGTATCTTTGCACACTAACACAAGGCAAAGACAATACTATAGGGACATATATTTTTATACATGCTTGGACCCACACACTGCTTGCCTGGCTTCTGCATTATTACAGACACAAGTAGAACCTGCAGCCTATTACTCAAGATTAATAGTGAAAAACCCGCTGTCTGGGGTTCAGCTTAAGCACCTTTACATGAATGATTGATTTCTAAAGCTACGGGATACAGTCAGCAGCCAGATTAACCCTTTACAGGTGCAGAACATTGAATTATAGTTCACACTTAATAACCCTTAGGCTAAGGCCAGACGGGGAGATTCGGGGGAGATCTGTCGCCTGGCGACTTCTCGCCGCGACGGATCGCCCCCGAATCTCCCCGAATAGCTAGGCACCGCTGCGCACCGGCGAGGCTTAAAAACGCCTGCGCTTATTCACACGGAGCGGATCCGTTGCGGCGAGAAGTCACCAGGTGACGGATCGCCCCCGAATCTCCCCGTCTGGCCTAAGCCTTAGGGTTATGGCACGCAGGCAGTTGTCTCTGCTAGTGTATTTCATCTGGTGGAGAAGCTCCCGTGATTGCCCCTGCTGCCTTCTATTGACTTAATTGGGAATCGACTTGTATCACATCCCTTCACATTATACATGGAAAAAAATGATACATCTATTCCATAAGGCTTAAGGAGGTAGTCCACCTTTAAGTTAATGGGAAAACATGTTTTTTTTTAATAGTGCTGCTCCAGTAGACTTCTGCACTGAAATCCATTCCTCAAAAGAGCAAAAAGATTTTTTTATATTCAGTTTTGAAATCTGACATGGGGCTAGTCATTTTGTCAATTTACCAGCTGCCCCTGGTCATGTCACTTGTGCCAGCACTTTAGGAGGGAACTGCTTTCTGGCAGGCTGTTGTTTTTCCTACTCAGTGTAACGGAATAGTATGCTGGGTGGGGGAAAGGGAGAGGGTGATATCACTCCAACTTGCAGTACAGTAGTAAAGAGTGATTGAAGTTTATCAGAGCACAAGTCACATGACTTGGGGCAGCTGGGAAATTGACAATATGTCTAGCCCCATGTCAGATTTCAAAATGAAATATAAAAAAATCTGTTTGCTCTTTTGAGAGATGGATTTCAATGAAGAATTCTGCTGGAGCAGCACTATTAACTGATGCATTTTTTTTCCATGACAGGATCCCTTTAACTGTACTGTAGGTATGTTAAAGAGTGGCCTATTCTTAGCCAGTTTACAGTTGGTTTTATTTGTTGTCTGTTCTGAATTATTTGTCTTCCTCTTCCAGTCTCTCATGCTAGAGTATACTGGGGCCTGGGGCCAACCATATAGCTACTGACATTCCAAAATGGAGAGCAGCTGAATAAAAGGCTAAATAATTAGCCTAAAAGATGAAGACCAATTACAAATAGTCTTAGTCTCAAGGTACTAACTCACCAAGTATAGGAAGCAGTCCAGGCTGAACCTTCAGCTGAGGAAGTGGATCAAAAACATAAGTAGTCGAGCAGGTACTCAATGAGCAATCTCCTGGACAGACGTGTAAAAAGGTTGTTGTTTATTAGGTACACAAAGGCTGTCTGGAAGTTTGCTGTCTGGTTACAATATCGCTGTCTACATCTTTTAAAGGGGTCATCCATACAAAACCTTGCTAGTTGATTGCAATAAAGAACAACTTCAGCACGAAATTTAATTACAACTGAAAGAAATGCTTACTGCTCTCTACTCGCTGGGTCTGACTCTTAAAATGATGTAACAGGAGTCAGATCTCATGGTATTGTTTCAGGAGTCAGAGCCAGGAGAGTAGAAAAATGGATGAACTACCTCTTTAAGTTAATTGCATTTATTAAGGTGAGATTACCAACTAGCTGTTGGTAACTTGTGTATATGGTTGGGCTTTGATACATAATTCCAAAAACTATAATGTAAAGTTGCGACACAGCCCTATCCTGGTTTTCCTCCTACCTCACCAATCGTTCCTTCAGTGTCTCCT
>CM044442.1:112527914-112551934 GCA_024363595.1 Xenopus borealis | reverse complement strand
TTTTTTAGTATACTGCATCTAGTGACGCAAAGTGTTGAGGGAACCTGGGCGCTACCCCTGGGTCAGTAGATTACCTCCTTCGCAGCTTGTGTTTATATATCTAGTAACAGCTACACAATTGGCACTCAGTTGGAACATAATCATGCCAGATAATCTGAGGGCCGATCGCTCTAATCAGGTGTCAGATGGGACAGGGAATCATATAGCACAGCAAAAATAAAATGAGAAATTGTGCCATACACAAAACTATTTATATTGATATAAAATATTAATTGGCTTTTTTCCTTGTCGAATAATAAGAATTAAGTGATTGGGTCTTTGTCTAATATCAGGTCAGATGAGGCTTTGATTCGAGGCCATCAGAGTTGCTGTGAGTCAGAGGTATTGACAGTATGCATGGAAATTTCAGTGGAAAAGATATATGTGACAGCAACAAATAAAAGAGACGAGCCACAAAGAATAGTACGATTCTTTAATTAGCATTGTACAGAAAGTGTCTGCAAGCAGTTATAGTCTGGGCAGTACATTCATAGGCAAGAGTTCTGTGAAAAGCCAATATTTCCCATTGTTACATCCTTGGAAGACCTGAGGGATTAGCCTGCCCTCATAGATACTCATTACACAAAGCTTAATGGAGGTTAACATGCTCTTGAAAAGCCTATTAACCTTTACACATAGGTTAGAACAGTGCCGGGTAGCTTTATTTCCTAGTGCCATTGGTGTGCGCATAATACACTGATTTGTATGAAATGATTCTGTATTGTTAGGTTTGTTTGCTTTCCACATTTCTCTTTCCCACTTCCTTAAAAGAAGGATAGAGTTTTATATTCCATTGATATTCAACAAAAGTGTAAAGTTTAAGGCACTTTAAGTAACAAACTGTAGAAATGTGGTGCTCCTTCTATTTGAGCAATTATCAATGCCATTAGTAACACTTAGGGGCAAATTTACTATTATTCCCCACAATTAGCTCGACCAAATTCGATATTCGATTATCATCCAATCGTTGAATGCTAATCAAATAGTTTTAGGCTCCCTTTTATTCGATATTCGATCATTCGACTATCGAATGAAAATTTATTCGATCAGTCGAACAATTTATTCGCTCAGTCGAACTATTTATTCGATCAGTCGAATAAATCATTCGATCATTCGAATGATTCGTACAATTCGAACGATAGAAGACTTCAATCGTTTGAATCCTATTCGATCAGGACTGGACTTAGCCTCAGAAGCCTATGGGAGGGTTCCCATAGGCTTCTATTGCAATTCGGTAGATCCAATCTGGCGAAGTAGGCAGTCGAATATTTTTAAAATTTTATTTTATTCGCTGATCGAATGATTGAATATTCGATCATTCGGATCGATTCGATCATTCGATCATTCACTATTCGATTATTTGCATTTGCATATATGACCAATCGAATAGATCCTACGATCAAATATTCCATCGAATTTGATCATGAATACATGTGAATTTTGTAAATCGGCCCCTAGTCTATTGTCTGTAGTGTTTGTAGTGCAATTGTGCTTGCAGTTTTTCACAAATTGCATGCAAGTTGCAGCTAACGTCTTCAGAAAGGTTTTAGTCATTATAAGTTTGGTGGTAGCACCAGGGTGTTTACTTGCACTCGATTCATCAGAAGAGACAGAACAGATGCTATGGCACTCATGGTGCACAAATGCGTGTTTGCACTCAATATGCACAATATTTGCAGTCATTTTAGCATTTGCACTTGTTTGTGGATATAAATAAAGCTTAAGAAAGTTGCATGAAAAATATTCGATATTAAGCATCCGACAGAATATCCTGTGTATATGGCACCTATCTCCATCATTTAGCTACTTGAGATTCCCAGTGGTTGAATATCGACATTAGCAATAGCAGTGCGAATGTGGTCATGCTTAAATGGAGGCAAATGTTTCGCATTTTGAACTAGTCATTCGTTAATACACTGCTCCTTGCGATTCAGAATATTTAGTTGGAGTACCATTGTGTCTCTCCTATGCCTTATGATGTATAATAAGAAAACGTGCCTTGAGATCCCTAGAGTTACCACCTTTTTAATGGATTTGGTCTTAATGGACACGATCACTTACCCAAAAGACTTAACAATAAAACAATCTCATTTTCAGATCTGTATGGGTAAACTTAGGGCTGTAAATAGACTTGTAAATAGAAATGTCTTTAACAAATAAAGTCAGTGAATTTGGGCCATGGCCTACCTACATTACCTGGCACCTTGATCCACCCATAAAAAAATTGCTGTCCCCTGCCGTTATAGCAGCCCTATACTATTTTCCTAAGGGAAACAAAACTGCAGCTATTTAGGTTGAAAAATAACTCACTACCAGCCTTATATCTATACACTACTTGATTTGATATAAGTGGAAATGGAAGAGCAAACATTGTGCTGGACAATATAATTAAAATGACGAATTAAGCAATGAGTAAATAAAAAAACAAGAATCTTATGTACAGAATTATTTTGGTGCTGTATATCACCCAGGGACTGAATTGTGTGCAGAAGCAGGGAGGGGGGGTTGAGTTGCAGACAGAAGAATAGGTAACTCTTCACAGAGTTTCAAGGATATGGGCTACAGCCAAGGGTGTGACTATTGAAAACAATTAGTCAGGGGGACAAAGACTGCTTCCGTTCCCATATTGCTCATAGCATGTTAATCTTTTCCTTAAAGAAAGGTCTCTGCTACAGCACCAGCCATTCATTGCATCTTTTCTCATTACTGTGTCCTCAATATTAGTGCTCCAGGCTAAACTCCTAGCATTAGACTTTCATTGTTTGACTTTTAGTATCTGCAGTGCCGGCTCTCCTATCAGGTCTCTCAGTAACAGTACAAGGAAGGCCATATCTGTGGGGCAGAACATTCAGTTACCATAAAGGATCTCAGACAGTTTCTACACAGCAGCCCAGAGAGAGAGAGGGGAAACATACAGTAGCTGCAATGCAAAGGTCTCTGCTACAGTCTATAAAGATGTCTGAGATTCTATACGGTGTCTGCCCCACAGATATATTCTGTATGGCCACTCCTGTATTGTTACGTTGGTTCAGCAGTGATTGGATGCTGCAGCTCCTCTTCATTTCCTCACCAGTACTGTATGCTGGCAGGTTGGCAAATGACAATTTCACATTTTCTTGACCAATACCTGTGGTATAGGATCGGGACAATCCAGCCAACATACGTGTATGGCCAGCTTGTGCTTACATGCAATCATTACATCTCCACTCTTTCACACAAACCATATATGCCCATAGCTATACTAACTGTAGAGTTTAGTATGAAAATAGCCTTTGATATTATGTCTGTCCAAAATATCATCCAAGCCCCTCTTAAAAGCATCAACAGAATCAGCCATCACAACATCACCCGGCAGTGCATTCCACAACCTCACTGTCCTCACTGTGAAGAACCACCTACGCTGCTTCAAATGAAAGTCCTTTTCTTCTAGTCTGAAGGGGTGGCCTCTGCTGCAGTGATCCTCTTTATGGGTAAAAAGGTCCCCTGATATTTGTCTATAATGTCCTCTAAGGTATTTGTAAAGTGTAATCATGTCCCCTCGCAAGCGCCTTTTTTCCAGAGAAAACAACCCCAACCTGGACAGTCTCCCCTCATAATTTAAGTCTTCCATTCCTCTAACTCAGGGGTCCCCAACCTTTTTTTACCCGTGAGCAACACAAGCATGAAAGAGTCACTTGGGGTGCCAAATAAGGGCTATGATTGGCTATTTGATAGCCTCTATGTGGAAGGCAGCCTACAGGAGGCTCTACTTCTGCTATTAAACCTTGCTTCCAAACCAGGAATTCAAAAATAAGCACCTGCTTTGAGGACACTGAGAGCAACATACAAGGGGTTCGAAAGCAACACGTTGTTCATGAGCTACTGGTTGGGGATCACTGATCTAACCAGTTTAGTTGCACTTAGTCTCTGCACTCTCTCCAGCTCATTTACATCCCTCCTAAGGACTGGAGTCCAAAACTGCACTGCATATTCCAGATGAAGTCTCCCAGTGGCCTCAAAGCAGGTGCTTATTTTTGGATTCCAGGCTTGGAGGCAAGTTTGGTTGTATAAAAACCAGGTATACTGTCAAATACTGTCTAGTAGGCTGCCAGTCTACATAGGGGCCACCAGTAATCAATCATAGCTCAAAATCAGCACCCCAGGAACTTTTTTTTCACGCTTGTGTTGCTCTCAAACTTTTTCTAATACAGTATTTGAATGTGGCTCATGGGTAAAAAAGGTTGGGGATCTCTGTACTAAACAATGACCCATTACAGATTAAGACCTCTGTAAATTGTGTTGTGTGAGACCATAGCTATCAGTCAGCAATTAGATAGTTTAATGAGCCTAGAGTATCTGGCTGCCTGCTGTGGCTTATTGTGCCTGTACTAAGGGTGAGGACACACAGGGTGTACGGCCTGCTTTAAGTTTCTGTGTTCTGCAGGCAGGTGGAGAGCAGTGGATCCGTTCCTATATATTTCTGTGTGTAGCCTCCCAACAGACTGAACGTTGACTTGAGTGCAACTAAGATTCACCCAAAAATTTTTGAGTAGCTGCACTGAGAAGCATATAGGATTGACTCAGCTTCTCTGCATGCTTAGAAAACACAGGTGAAGAGAAGTAGACCACAGGCCCAGTATGCCCTCATCCTAATAAGCCAAATCTAAGTGCAAATAATGAACACATTTTGCCCTCTCCACATCCAGCATTTTGTCCTAGAATTCCACCTTAATTGCCTCTTCAAAACATTACCAAAAATGTCACCTGTCACAAGCTGTGCCAGACCAGCATGTTTCATTTCCATTATAGAAGCAGTATAAAATGGCTAATATTTTTACTGAAAAACTAAAAAGACCAGAAGCAGGTCACAAATGACCTTATAAGACAAAGGAGTGATTACCAGTCTAATAGGGGAATGTAATATAAGTCGGTAATGCAAAAACTATTCGCAATTCGAAAAGTTAAGCTTTTAAGTGAACAAATTTTGCTTTGTGCAAATAAAATATACCTTTTGCAAACTCGGAAACTGTTTAGCGAGTAGTGGAAGGCCGTTTGCGAATTTTATAGTTTGCGCTATTACGCTGTCAATGCAATAAAACTTATTACTGAAAAAGTCGTTAGGCTTGCTTCAAAAGATTACGACATCTTCAAGCACTTCATAAGAGTGCGCAATTACAATTCGCAATGCGCAATAACGATTCGCAATGCAATAACTGTTTAAGGAACAGTATTACATTGCAAGATTTTTAATCTTATTGGTGCATTAATTACATCCCCCCCTAAGTCACACTATTAAAAGGGAAAACGTGCTATTTATAAGAAAAAACATTTTTTTGCACAGGTTATTTATCTGCATTCATTTGAGCAATGTGGCTGCCAGAACAGGGATAGCTCAGTAAAGCAACACTTTATTTTAATGGGTTATTATCAGCTAAAAGATTGCTAAAATCCTTTTATGTATTAGATCTCTTAACACCAGCAGTCCTTTCATCCTGGGACTAAACAATACCCAGACATGGGATGTTGTTCCTGATACAAGTGGATCAGCAGCATTTAGGGTTGCCACCTTTTCTAAAAAATTTTACCGGCCTGCGGGGGGCGGCGCATGATGTCAAAGGGGGCGGGCCTGTGACGTTTTGGGGGCGTGGCCACGACACTGCGCGTTCAACAAGGGAAGGAAAGGTAAGTATTCAGGGGATTGGCGGCTGGCCGATGGGTCTTTTTTAAGCGTATTACAAATTTACCGGCAGCTACATTGCTGGTAAATTTGCAATACCGGCCCCGGCCTTGGCGGGTGTTTTACCGGCTAGGCCGGTAAAATACCGGCCGGGTGGCAACCCTAGCAGCATTGCACTCAGGTCCAGATTTGTGGAAAGGCCTACAAGGACCTGGCCTAGGGCGGCAGGATTTTAGGGGCCGGCATGCTGGCCAACAACATCTACGTTGTCTCAACTCACTGTGGAGTTTCAGGAGATATAAATATGCCAATCCCCATTGCTCTGGTCCAGACAATGAAAATATGCACAAATAAAATGGATGTGGGCAACAAACATCAGCAGGCCTAGGGGTACACAATGTAAAACGGCCCTGATTGCACTGCACCCCGGTTTAATGCTTTTATTAGCCAGACTACTCCATTGGTGTGATGTATCCCTGCCAGGAAGCAGACCCCGAGGATGCAGGGGGTTCAGAAGGAATAGGACCCCTGTGAGGTCCTTATTCCTATACAATATCAATAAATATTGGTAAAACAGGTCAGGCAAAAAATTGCTGTTATATCTAGTTACTCCACTGGTCCCTGCAGCGTTTTGTGACATCACTGCTGCACCAATGTGGTATACAAGTAGGGTTCAATATGTAGTTGAACCGCACCTCTCACCTTTCACTGGTGGTCACAATAAACAGGGGTTCTCCCCACCTGCTAAGTAATCGGTGTGTGCGATTCTCATCAATTTTATACAAGTAGGGTTGCCACCTGTTTTGATCAGAACATTTCTGCTTTGGGTCTCAAGTTTCTGTTCAGTTTTCAGCCTTGTGAAAACGGAACAATAATCTGGCCAATAAATGAATGATCAAGTGCAGTTGATTTCTTATTATATTACAGAAACAAAACAAAAACCAAATCAATCAAAATTAAGAAAAGTAGCATTTCAGAGATTTCTGGATAGCTGACTTCTGTATAATAGATCTCATATCTTTAATTAAAGAATTTGGCTTTTACCCATCAAGCAGCATATAGATAAGAGATAAGATAGCCGTGCGGTTTTGAACTGGAGTACAAAACTTTCTGTCCATTCAAAACTTTTTTTGGTTGAAAACATTGAGAAAAGTGGATGGAAAAACAACAACCCCACCCTGTTATCATAACACCACTTACTTCATTGTGCTTGCCTCTGATGTCATCCATGCTCCACCCCCAGTGCTATATGCCCCTCCCCCCATTGAGTTATTTAGCTTTTTATTTAGCAGCTCTTCAATTTGCATCTTAAGCAATGTGGTAACTAGGGTAGGGTTTTCAACTGGGCAGCCCAGTTCTCAGTAGGGCTGTCCGGGTGAAAGCTGCCTGTCCGGATTTCCAAATAAGGAAATTCAGACAGGGCTTTAAAAACACCACAGACGTCACGGGCCAGGCTCCGCCCCTGAATGTCACTTACCCTCCCCCAATGTCACTGACCCTGCCCCCTACATCATTGGGCCCAACCCCTGCCCGGTCTGCAAGACCGAGCAAGGTGGCAAACCTAAACTAGGGTCCAAATTACCATAGCAACCATAAATTGATTTGAATAAGAGACTGGAATATGAATAAGAGTGGGCCTAAATAGAAGGATCAGTAATAAAAAAAGTAACAATACATTTGTAGCCTTATAGAACATTTGTTTTTTCGTAGAAGGGAGTCAGCGACGCACATGTGAATGCTGCAAACAGTCAGAAGAAAAGGCAAATAACTTTAAAACTATAAAAAATAAATGATGAAAACCAATTGAAATGTTACTTAGAATTGAGTATTGTTTAACATAATAAAAGTTACCTTTAGGGTTGGGGAAGACGGGCAGATTTGGGGAGATTTAGTTGCGACTAATCGCCTCTTCTGCTGGGCGACAATTTCCCCGAACTGCCTTCCGTCTACTAAAATAAAGAATCGCCTGCGCTACTGCACTCGCGGCGCTCTGATTTTCCCCGTAAGGCAACTTCTGACGACTTTGGAAGCACCGCAAGTGCAGGGGATTCTTCATTCAAGCAGACAGAAGGCAGTTCGGGGAGATTGTCGCCCCGCAAAACAGCCGATTCGTCGCCAGGCGACTAAATCTCCCTGAATCTGCCGTCTGCCCCAACCCTAAAGGTGAACCAGCCCTTTAAATATCCAATATATAAAACAGAACCAGTATGTGCCAAATGTTTATGGTGGGATAAAATCCCACATGAAAGCACTAAACAATTAATAACTGATTCTTTCAGTTAGATCCCCAGATCACCAAAGCCCTCCTGCTCATGACAGGTAAAACTAATGAGTGCACATGTGCATTTATCATGTACTTGTGTATATTTTGCTTTTTATAGTTCCACTAGGTTTGGAGCACTTTGAAAAGGTTTCGGTTACAGCCCAGGAGTAAATACAAGGCAGAAGATGAATGAGGAGCAGAAGTGGATAAACACATGGAGTGGGAACGCTGCCTTACAATCTAATTAGGAACAAGGAAAAGACCCAACAAACACAAGGAGTGCATGTGTCTCCCTGATAACCAGTCACCCTCGAATAAACAAATGAATCATTTTATCATGGGCACATTTATTATCAAAACCAACAAAGTCACATGTAGGCATGCCACAGTCTGGCAGGTATTAATCACATCATTTGCCTTTTATAAATACAACTGGATATGAGCTGGACAAAACTGATAAACTTCCCTGTGACAGACACCCAGCTGCTGCTGCACAGAGATATTACACAGGCGTTCTACTCACTATACCTCAGTGCCAGGGTCCCCAACCTTTTTTTTTTTTTTTACCTTTGAGCTACATTAAAATATAAAGAGAGTTGGGGAGCAACACAAGCATGAAAAATCCCTTGCAGTGCAAAATAAGGGCTGTGATTGGACAATTGGTGGCCCCTATGTGGACTGGCAGCCTATAGGAGACTCTTCTTGACAGTATACTTAGTTTTCATGCAGTTAAAACTTGCTTACAAGCTTGGAATTCAAAAATAAGCACCTGATTTTAGGCCACTGGGAGCAACATGTTGCTCCTGAGCTACTGGTTGGGGATCACTGCCTTAGTGCAACACAGGATAGATAATAAAAATGATTTGCTTAGATTGGGCTAATTCATGGTATCCCTTTGCTTCATGCAGAAATAACAGTATTTGGTCACATTGATGCCACTTTGTTGTAATTTCTATTATGCACCCACATTATAGTATAATGGAATCCCATCTGTCATTATTAATATGCATTTAAACCATTTCATTAAAAAAAAAAGCAGAAATAAAAAGAAATTAGTCCTTGCATTTTCAGCAGTATGATACTGGTTAGAGACTGCCACCTAGTGGGTATGTGAACAAAAAGCAATACAAAATGAATAAAAAGTGGCATTCTGCAATCTATTCTTCTGTGAACTTTAGCCAATTATATCAGGGCCGCCATCAGGGGGGGACATGGGGGGACCAGTGTCCCGGGCTCTGGACTAAAGGGGGCCAGGCAGTGCTGTACTTTACTAAGGCCCCCCTCATGAGTGCCGAAGCTGTGCCGCCTCCTGCTGATGTCCTGAGCGGCCGCATGCGGAAGTGCCGAAGAAACGCAAAGTCCTGAAGCAGCGGAAAGACCTGAAGTCACGAAAGGAGCCGACACTGAAGTCGTGAAGCGGTGAAAAGACCCAATGTCACAAAAGGAGCTATAATGGAAGTCTTGCAGCCACGAGTTCAATTCTACTGACACCAATGTGGGTTTTTTTTTTAAATCAATGTTTTATATTAATACTCTATAATACTCTTTTTTTTTTAAGTTATAAGGGGGGCCCTGCCACCAATGTTTTTTTTTTAAAAATATTTTTTGGGGCTCCAATTTTTTTTTTACTTGTAAAGGAGGCCCTGACCATCAATAGCTTTTTATAACTTTTGTGTATGTGGGGGGGGGGGGGTTACTTTTATTAGCGTTGATGTCTGTGTGGTCTTTTAACTGTGATGTGTAGTGGGCGGGATCAGGGGTGGGGCTTGGGCACCAGGGTTATATAGTAAAAACATATTTGACTTTTATGGATTATAGCTACCCTTCCGCTATTCAGCCCAACGGAGTTCCTGTATTAAATTGCGCTATCATTTGTGCTTTACTATTGTGACATTTTAAGTAATTTAACGTTCTTATATTTTGCCAAGATGAGTTCAGTTTATGAGTGAGATTTAAGGGTAAATACATCCATTTTGCATTGGTATATGAATAATCACATTTGGAGATCTCACCAGCCTTCTTTGAGGGTTTCTTCACTAATGCGGTACCGTTATTATATTACAGCTGAAGGATTTTATACAGGTCATGGAACTCTAAGGCGATCTTCGTATTTTACAGCAGGGGACATATTTATTATAATATACAAGTTCGTTTTGTGACAAATGACATCACCGAGCGCAATTTACAAGGATATAGTTTATAGGATGTTCTGGGCTCAAGTGTAACATTTAGGGGCAAATGCCTTGATCGTTCGAATTGTACAAATTTTTCGGAAGCTCGAAGGAAAAAATACAATTTTTTTTCTTGAAATCGAACGATTGGTATCCGATAGAATGGCCAATTCTAAGCAACTCTTCAACTGGATTTGATTATTTATTTTTTACAGTTTAATAATTATTTGCCTTTTTTCTTTTGAATTTTTCCAGCTTTCAAATGGGCGTCGCTGACCCCTTCTAAAAAGCAAATGCTCTGTAAGGCTACACATCTATTGTTATTCCTAATTTTTATTACTCTTCTTTCTATTCAGGCCCTCCCCTATTCATATTCCAGTCTCTTATTCAAATCAATGGTTAGTAGGGTAATTTGAACCCTAGCAACCACATAGCTGAAATTGCAAACTAGAGAGCTTCTGAATAAAAAGTGAAATAACTCAAAAACCACAAATAATAAAAATTCAAAACCAGTGGCAAATTGTCTCAGAATTTCACTCTCTACATCATATTAAAAGTTATTTCAAAGGTGAACCACCCCTTTAATGGATCTTTCTGTAATAAAGGTATATTATCCCTTATCCAGAAACCCGTTATCCAGTAAATTACGAATTACAGAAAGATTGTCTACCATAGATTAAATTATAATCAAATAATCCAAATGATAAAAAGAAATTTCCTTTTTCTGTGTAATAATCAAACAGTAGCTTGTACTTGATCCAAACTAAGATATAATTAATCCTTATTGGAAGCAAAACCAGCCTATTGGGTTTATTTAATATTTACATGATTTCTAGTGGTCTTAAAGATCCATTATCCGGAATACCCCAGGTCCCAAGCATTCTGGATAACAGGTCCCATACCTGTACACTATTTCTAAGAAATCATGTAAACATTAAATATACCCAATAGGCTGGTTTTGCTTCCAATAAGAATTAATTATATCTTTGTTGGAATCAAGTACAAGACATTTTTTTATTATTACAGAGAAAAAATAAACCATTTTTAAAAATTTGGGTTATTTGGATAATAAGGAGTCTATGGGACACAAACTTTCTGCAATTCAGAGCTTTCTAGATAAGATTTTGTTCAAAGTATGAAAGCTCACAGGCCATGTCAAGGCCCCTCATTTAAGTCTACGTGTATTAAAGGGGTTGTTCACCTTTGAGTTAACTTTTAGTATAATGTAGAGTGACATTCTGAGACAATTTGCAATTGGTTTTCATTTTTTATTATTTGTGGTTTTATAGTTATTTAGCGTTTTATTCAGCAGCTCTCCTAGAAGCAATTTGGTTTCTAGGGTACAAATTACCCTAGCAACCCTGCATTGATTTGAATAAGAGACTGGAATATGAATAGGAGAAGGACTGAATAGAATGATAAGTAATAAAAAGTAACAATAACAATACATTTGTAGCCTTACAGAGCATTTGTTTTTAGATGGTGTCAGTGACCCCCATTTAAAAGCTGCAAAGAAACAGATGAAAATTGCAAATCATTAAAAAACTATGAAAAATAAATAATGAAGACCACTTGAAAAGTTTCTTAGACTTGGACCTTCTACAATATACTAAAAGTTAACTTGAAGGTGAACCACCCCTTTAAGGGGCAGATTTACTCTGGGTTGAATTTCAACCATTGAAAATTTTTTAAGGGGCATTTTCGATCGAAAATGGATCAAATAGGTCAGTTTTGGATCGAATAAAAATCGTTCGAATGCGTCGTTCGATGTGAAAGACTTTGGACAAATTCCTTCAAGTTTCAAAAAGTTTTCAAAAACACTTCTTAAAGGTTCCAGGAGGTTCCCCGTCAGCTAACATAGCAATGTGACAGCTTTAAGGCGGCGAAGTGTCGAATACGAAATTTTTTTTAACACACAGGGGCCGCCAAATAACCAATTAGATCACTTCATTTACACCCTCTATGGTATTTTTTCATGCTAGTGTTCCTACCCAACTTTTTTTCTATATTTAAATGGCTTAGAGGTAAAAAAAAAAAAAAAGGTTGGGGACCCCTGATCTACCATATTCAGTAGTACATTATAAAGCAACGAGCCACGAGAAACAATGAGATAAATGTAAACCCCCCCTGTGCCTTTCCAATAATAATCCTAAATTATAATGTAATACATAAATAAAAAGGCAACATATTGGTAACTAGTAAGTTTAGCAATTTCTTTTTTTACATCAAACGGATTGAGATTCTGTAGTCTTGCAATTAAAGTAGACACAAGTTATTAAATATAATGGGAGTGGCTGACTCAGGAAGAAGGTAGAAATAGAATCACTTCGAGGCTCATGAAGGACTAGAGCCAGATGCTCTTCATGGTACTTGGGGAGTTTAATCAAGGCATAGTCAGACCAATAGATTTATTCTTCAGGGACACTTTGCTGTCTGGCACCGTTCAGAGACACTGGCAAATTGCACATGTGGTGCCACATAAGAAGTGTTATTAAGAGATAATGTTCAAGAGTATATAATGGATAGCAATCATTTTGCTTTATAAGAGAGAGATCACGCAGAACAAACCAAGAGCAACTTATGAAAAAGGAGTGTTTTTGTTCCTATGTCACTGTGCAGCCAAGTGTAATGCCATTCATCTGACACAATCCCACCTTAAAGGAAAACTATACCCCTCAAACAATGTAGGTCTCTATAAAAAGATATTGCATAAAACAACTCATATGTAAAACCCTGCTTCATGTAAATAAAATATTTTCATAATAATAGAAATTTTTTGTAGCATGTGCCATTGGGTAATCATAAATAGAAAATTGCGATTTTAAAAAACAAGGACAGTCTCCTGGGATCCTAGGATTCAACGGTGCACACAAACATACCAAACAAACTATAAAGTTAGGTCACATGAGCCAATTAACAGACAGAGTTGTGTCTTTTGCTTCCACACTTCTTCCTGTTACAATTAGAGGCAGATTTACTAAATTCACATGAATGAATATTTTTGAAGGCCACTTCCACCATCGAATTTTGAAAATTTGATCGAATCGAATGAACTCGAATAAAATTGTATTCAAATATTCGACAGTAGAATTACTTATTCGACTGCCTAGTTCGCCAGATTAAACCTACCGAATTGCTATACTTCCCTATGGGAAGCTTCCATAGTATTTTTCTATGTTTTTTTGATAGAATAAAAAAAAAAATTTGATCGAACGGTTAAAATCGTTCAATTTAATCGTTCGACCAAATTTGTTTTTTATCCGATCGTTCGATCGATCGGATTGCGGAAGAAACATTCAGATTTGAAGGTTTCAAATTCGATTGGTCGAATTCAAGGGTAGATTCACCCTTGAATTCAACCAATAGTAAATCTACAGCTTAGAGTTGAAATATTTCTGGTCAGGTGATCTCTGAGGCAGCACACAGACCATCACAAAATGGTGGTTCAAGGCAAGAGATGTAAAAGGGCAATATTTACTTAAATACATTTATATGATAAGATTCTTTAATAATATTTTATATAAACTATCTGTTGCTCAAGTATTCATATTGGGGGGGGGTATAGTTTTCCTTTAAACAGCACAGTATGGGGCTGACAGGTGGCATCACAAGCATGGATGTTTTTTTTTAGCTTAATATAACTTAATATAGCTTAATATAACTTTATGACGTTTTCTGTCCAAAACATGTACCTGTGCTGTCCTCAAAGAAGTGACATTTTCCTTTAGATGTAGATAGACCAGTACTGAGGAGTTAGCCCTTCTATGCTTATCAAGCAGTTGTAGATCTGTACTCTACTTACTACACTGGATGAAATATACTACATTGCTTTGCTTGTGCTTTACCGTTGGGCCTTTGGGAGTAACACCTTCTCTATTAACTTGCTGCTTGGTTTGAATCCTCCTGATTTTTCTGATACTCTATTGTTTTGTTTGCTATGTTAGTGTTGGTCTATTGTGACTGCCCGCCATTTATAGAACTCACAAGACCAACACACAGGGGCAAATTCACTAGCATCCAACGCTGGCGCTTATTCGCCAGAATGACGTCATTTCACAACATTCGGCAATTTACTAACAGTGTCCCTGGCGAAAATTCGCTAGCAAAGTAGATAGACTAGCGCAACTTTGCACCCAGGCGAGGTTGCGCACTGACGAAGGGATGTAACTACTCTAATTCACGAAGATGCCCATTTTACTGAACGTTACCTCTTGTGCTAGACTTTAATTTGCTAGACCAGACCTGGTGAAATTCAATACAATAGATAGGAGTTTGAAAAGTTCCAAAAAAAACATTGGCGTCTTTTACTTTTTTTTTAGGGTGATAGTGTGAAAAATAGCGTAATTTTTTTGGGGGTTACCCTCCATCCCTCCCTACATTTCCTAACATATGACAACACAACTATACAGGGGGCACATGTAGGGCAATAGGACAACTTTATATAATTTATTAAAGGTTTCCTGGGCTTGTGTAGTGGAATGTAGTGGCTGTAGCATATACTTCTATTATACGTTTAACTTCACGCCGTATACAAATTAGGCATCGCTAGCGTAAATGCACTTTACCTGGTGAAGTAATGGTAGCACAACTTTGCTAACGTTCGCCGCCCTGAGTGCAAATTCACATATTAGTGAATTAGCGGTGGGATGGCGAAAATACGCCTGGCATTTTCACTTGCCATGAAGGCATCCAACCCCTTTCTGAAGTTATCTAATATATATTTCAGCTTCTTCAGGGTGAGACTTCCACAACATCACAGCCCTCACTGTAAAAAAGAAAACCCTAGCACCATATGACGGAACCTCCTTTATTTCTAATCTGAATGAATGTCCTTGTATCTACTGGAAGGACCTACTGGTATTAAAAACAAGAGATGTTATGGTATAGTTCCCTTACATAATTCTGATATCCCCTTTTAGCACTTCTTTTCCAGTGTAAACAGTCACAACGTGGCCAGTCTTTCTTCAACTGAGAAAATCTATACTCTTTGGGGCAGATATACCAATTGGTGAAAAATCGCCAGCATCCACTTCACACCCATCACAACACATGGCCACACGAAAAATTCACATGCGGAGTTTCAACATAGGCGCAGAACATGGGAAATTTTTTTGCTAGCGTTACTTCAGCAATGCAGCCATTCAAAGCGAAGATGCGTTAGTGTTTATTTCTGCCAAGCGCAAAATCGCTAGAGGTCTTGCCTCCAGGTTGATTTACATATGGCAGAAAATTTAACGTTGAGTGGACGTCTTTATGTTATATGTTGCAGCAAATACATTACATTTCCACTGTGAAATACACATGTCCAGGGAACCTTAATAAAGACAATAGAGTTGTTATAATGCCCTACTCATGAGCCCCCTGTATAGTTAATGTTCCATATGTTAGAAAATGTAGGGGTTACACAAAAAATATTTTTTAGGACTTTTGCAGGCTATCACAAAAAGGAAAATACTCCAGCAGTTTTTGAACTTTGATGCATTTTCTACTCACAGAATATGATGTGACTAGGGATGCACCAAATCCACTATTTTGGATTCTGCCGAACCCCCGGATCCTTCAAGAAAGATTCGGCCGAATACAGAACCGAATCCGAACCCTAATTTACATATACAAATTAGGGATGGGAAAGGGAAAAATTTTTTTACTTACTTGTTTCATCCCATCCCGATCCTAAGTAGCATATGCAAATTAGGGTTTGGATTCGGTTCGGCTGGGCAGAGAAAGGCCGAATCCCGGCCGAATCCCGAACCGAATGCTGGATTTGGTGCATCCCTAGATGTGACAGAAGATTGAGGAATATCTATGCACTCCACTGCATTCGCCTGGCAAAGCTGGCAAAGGCAAGACTGGCGAAAGAGGTGAAATCTGCATGTAAATTAATTCACGAGTAACATCCACCCGTCAGAGCGAAAAGTTTCCTGGCGATAGAGTGCGAAAGACCGCCAGTGTGTGTCTCTTTCGCTAGTGAATTAGCGCCTGCGTCTGTTAGTAAATTGGCGAAGTCCCAACGCTAGCGAATTGACGCTATCGTTAGCCACTTCGCCCTTTAGTAGCTCTGCCCCTGTATCATCTTAGCTAAGCTTCTGGAGTTTCTCTCTTTCATTAATATCCTTTTAAGCAGTGACCAAAACGGCACTGCAGATTCTAGATTGGGCCTTAGAAGTTTTGTAATGGGGAAGAATAACCCTTTTTCCATTAATCTACATCCCATTTTACGACAGGATAATACTTACCTGGTCTTTAATACTGCTAAAGTTATATATATATTTCACTCACAAGAACCTTTAGGTCCTTATCCATCAAGGATTTGCATAAACAAGTCTCAGTAAGGATGTACATATCCTGCATATCTTTAATATTCTATATCAAAAATAAAACTAAAATCATTACAGCTATTAAAGGAGAACTAAAGCTTACATTATGTTTTGAGCTTCTGTACCAGCCCAAGGCAACCACAGCCCTTTAGCAGTAAAGATCTGTGTCTCCCCAGTAGATGCCCCAGTAGCTCCCCATCTTCTTTTCTGATTCTGATTCACTGATTCACATGCTCTGTGCTGCTGTCACTTACTGAGCTTAGGGACCCACTCACAATATACAGTACACATAGAATAGAAATGTAGTCACAATATAAGGCTGATTAGTCATTAATACAGATAATTACTACATGGCAGCACAGAAAACAGTGCAATTACCATCAGAATTTAATAATCAGCCCTGTAGCATCAGCTTATATTACAGACCAACCTCATTTTCTGCTGGATAATTAGTGATGACCCCTAAGCTTAGCTTCTCAACAGCTGCTCAGAGCCCACTGAGCATGTGAGTGTCACAGACTATTTCCAAGATGGTGACCCCCTGTGACAAGTTTGAAGACCTGGATCATTGCTGCTATTGACAAGCTGAAACTTTAGATCAACAAAAAATTTGAGACTTTCTGCAGCTTCGGAGTGCAATCGCTACAGAGCTGGATTAATTAACCTGGTTTATCCTGACAGAACACTTTCGAAGCATGAATTTTATGGGCTTAATTTATTCTTATCTCTTATCCAGAAATACAAACCTCAGCATTTCACAGCAGCCTTTGGGTATCATGGGATGCAGGTAGTTCAGCACTACCAAACGGACAGAGATTGTGCTGTACAAAGATTGTTGTATATATAGCATAGATGAAAGCAAAAGGAAACCCTATCTCACTGATTTGCACATTGATAATCAAAATTATTAATGCTGTACAGATACACATATTAACAAGGGAGGCAGAGTTTGAATGATTGGGCCAAAGCCAATAATAGCCTTCCTTCCCACTTGTCCTAGGATGGAGAATCAAGCCTTGTTTCCATCAGTCCCATTCACTAGGTAGTTGTGCTGGGTTCCCATGTCTAACCCAGTAATCCCATAACACAGTTGCTCACCAACCTCTTAAATGCAGGTGATTATTTTTTTTTATTCCTGGCTTGAAGGCAAGTTTTGGTTGGCCATTCTCTAGTCTGGGAGTGCCATGTTTTATAGAAAAAGACACCTCCAGTGTAATTTTAATTTGACTTGTGTTCAGTGACATTGCTACTTAGGTTTGTGTCAGAAGCACTGTGTCAGCTTTATTTTTCTGTTCTATACTCTATAGATGCAGGCACATTTTTTAATTTTTATTTAACATGGTCACTTATTGTAGGTCATCAATTACTGCTCACTGTGTGGTTTATTAAAGATATGCTGACACCATAAATCTTTTTTTACATCTATAATATACATATTATTGCCTTTGAAAGCTACTTATAACTTTGCACAAAGCTTTTACATTACCTGTCTGATCCCCCATGTTCCTGGATGAGGGGGAGGCCATATTTGTGCAGCAGGAGTCCATTAGCATTAGAAACTCTAACTGACAGGCTGAGATGGGACAGTCAGGTTGGCAAAACAGTCAGGTTTAGAAACTTCAACTAACAATTACAAAAACAAACCTCGCAATAAAACAATCAACATGACCTACAGGTAACTTTTAAGGGCAGATTTACTAAGGGTCGAATTTTCGAGGGTTAATTAGAATTTGGCAAATTCGAATTTAATTTTGGGCTATTCGATAGTCGAATAAGCCCAAAATTTAATTCACATTTTTAAATTTGAATTTTCACTTCGAATCAATTTGAACCTTAGTAAATCTGCCCCTTCGTGTGAAGGATTCAAATTGAAAAAATTCAAATTTAGAATTTTTTTGGTCTACTTTGACCATCGAATTTTGCTAAATTCGACTATGGAATAGCCAAAAATTCGATTCAGATTTGCCAAATTCGAAAGTTGAAGTACTAACAATTCAGCAGATTAAACCTACTGAATTGCTATATAACCCTATGGGAAGCTCCTATAGGATTTTCCCAAGCTTTATTGATCGAATAAAAAAAATTAAATCAAATGGTTAAATCGTTTTATTGATCGATCAAATTTTTCTTATTCTATTGTTCGATAAATCTTTTTGCGTTAAAAACCCTCAAATTCGAGGGGTTTCAATTCGATGCAAATTTGATGGTTGAATTCGAAGGTTAATTAACCCTCAAATTCGACCCTTAGTAAATCTGCCCCTAAGTGTACATTCATATTTTAAAAAATTATTTTTTTAGTGTCAGTATAACTTTAAGTGCAAACAAGAATGCAATAAAAGTGTGTTATATCTGTAATTTGCTCTAAACTTCCAAAAAGGAGTTCAGAGACCTGTGACCAGGTTGCCACCTGACTGGTATTTTTGGTGGCTGATCCCAATGTTATTAATAGGAAAAAAGATAATTATATAGGAAGGCCGGTATTTTTTTTTAAAGAAATGGTGGCAACCCTAGCTGTGACCCCTCTGGTAGAGCCTGTTACTGGCAGCACTGTATTCATGGGGCTGGGTGGGGGGAGATACACCCTAACATGCTTGTAATTCAGATCAGGCCCGGACTGGCCATTTGTGGGTTAGGGCAAATGCCAGATGGGCTGCTATAAGGTCCCATAGAAAGTCAGTGTTTAGTGGGCTGGTGGGGGCTGTTTGGGCCTCTATGTGGGCTGATGGGCCTCTTGTGTACCTGAAATGCCAGGGCCTATTTTAATTCTCAGTCCAGTCCTGATTCAGATTCACTGGTCGGTGTGGGCTGCAGTGGAACTATGTACTTACAACTTGCCCTATGCAGGAAGGATACGGTGGTCTTGATCCTATCGGGCAAGATTTCTAATACAGCATCCAGGATCTCTGTTAATGAACCTTATAGAGTTTCATGCATTAACTAAAGCCTTTTTATTGACCATGAATATATATGGAGCATATGCCTTTAACGAGTACTGAAACATGGTAAACGTGTTTGATTTTTGCTGACATTGAACAGTTTAATAAGCCTCCCACTGTTTTGTTTTAATTCAAGGTGACATTGTGACTTGAGGTGTGACTATCCCAGAAACATGCGAAAAACAAAGCTTTAAACCTGCAATAAAAACACAAAACATTTATCAGTTCACAGAACCCCGATTCTTTATTTATCACAGCTTGCTCACAATGACATACAGGAAATAGCACTAATGAAGAGTAGAATATGCAGGCAGAAACTTCCATAGGTTAGGAACAACTTCAAAAACTGGAACTAGGTTTACGTCTTGGTGACTTGATTAGGAATTCCGTACTTGGCACGTGCACCCTGTCTAATAATTCCCTGTAGATTGACTGATTTAGATTTTTGCTGAAGAAGAATTTTGGACGTGGATGTCCAACCTTTAAAGGCTTATCAAATAGTGATGGGCGAATTTATTCGCCAGGGGCGAATTCGCAGCGAATTCCCGCAATTCGCCGCTGGCGAATAAATTCATGAATCGCCAGCAAAATTTCGCGTGGCAAAAATTCGCCTTGAAAAACGAGTCACGCCGAAAACGACGTGACGCGCTGAAAACGACGCGACGCGCCAAAGTTGACGCAACGTGCGTCAAAAGCGTCCCGCGACTCGTTTTGCGAATTTTTCCCAATTCGCTAATTTCTCTGGAAATTTGCAAATTTTTCGGCGAAGCGAATCTCAGGAGATTCGCCCATCACTACTCATCAGTTCTCCAGACGCCATTATTAAGCCTACACATAATCCCTAGAGCACATTAGCAGGAAACACAGTGTTGTTTCCAGAATAATAGGCTAACAGTATTAAGAGGTAAAATGGTTTTAGTAGGCATTGTTGGAAATTCCAACTGCATTCAGCATCCAGCTTAATAAAATATTAACCCACACTTAGAAAGCTCTAGAGCCGGGATAGACTGTCTAGAGTTCCACAGCTTGGCTATACCTGCTTCATAGACCTGACAAACTAGGACAAATCAGTTATCGTTACACTACTTTATTTTGTTCTCAGTCACCAACGAATAACTGCGGTAATTATCGTTACGCTAGTTTATTTTTTTTCTGCGGACACCAACGAATAACTGCGGTAATTCAGATAGAAAGATGTGTTTAACAAAGTGTGAAGCTTACAAAATCGATATTATGGCGAGTTAATGGCTGGCATCCCTCCTATTAATTTCTTTTGGCTTTTACGTTGTGTCCTGAATGCAAAAAAAGAAGGCGGCAGGGAATGAGATTAGACATGGGCATCTTGGAAAGGTTCGGCAAATTCATCGAAGAGTTAATAGACAACACCAAAAGCCTGTTACAGGACATGTAAGATTATGAAATAACTTGCATAATGCAATACTTGTATTTTTTAACAAAAATGTAAATATTTACAAAAAAAGACCCAAATTTATTAATTTTTTTAAACATCAAGCAAATCATTCTGCAAAGAGACCGCAATTTTTTCTTTTTGTTTTTTTTTTTCTTTTTGTTTTTATTTTATGATTTCTTGTTTTTTTGTTTTATTTTTTATTTTTTTTGATGTCATACATTTTTCCATACTGATATCGCATGATCCGCAATTATATAGGCAAGGAAATAACTAATGGTGGCATCGTTTTCAGCCGGAAAGTTCTAGTTGTTCCTTGTTTTTGCGCACTTCGGCGGCATGCCTTTCCTGGGGGAGAAATAAGTTTGTTATGTTAGAAAGACCTATACATGGTCAAAGCCATATTAATTCCATAGATTGAATGCTTGCTTTTAGTATAAAAGAACTTCATTAGTTGTGTGTTATTATTTTTCAGCCCATCTTACAGGAAGAGGACAACTGAATATAGATAAAGGATTTAGGACAAGGGGAAAATGAGTCAGACCTTACTTTTAAATTATCTCCCAGACTGGCTTAACCAAGGGTGTTATTCAAGTGAACAAAAAATGAGAAGAAAGCCAAGCCATCAGGAGGGTTGTCTTTCTTCTCCTTTTTTGTTAAACTGATCATGTACAGGACTATGACGTCCCCAAGCAATAATATCTTCACCCAAAGTCAGAAATATCTGAGTATTGGTGAACTGAAAACAGCCAGGAATAATTGGTTTGATCCATTATAGAATGGCTAATTCTAAGAAACTTTTTCATTGCTATACAATATTTATTTGATTTTTTCTAAAAGTTTTTGGATTATCTGCCTTCTTCTGACTCTTTCTAGCTTTCAAATAGGGGTCACCCATCTAAAAACCCACTCAAAAATAAATGGTCTATAAGGCTACTTGTAGCTACTTTTTATTACTCATCTTTCTATTCAGGCCTTTTCTTTTCCATTCAAATCGGTGCACGGTTGCACGGGTAATTTGGACTCTAGCAACCAGATTGCAAACTGGATAGCTGCTGAATAAAAGGATATATAACCCAATAACCTCAAATAATAAAAAATGAAAACCAAATGCAAATTGTCTCAGAATATCACTCTCTGCTTCATACTAAAAGTTAGCACAAAGGTGAATGATCCCTTTAATTCTGCTGGATATGGACCGAGCCCAAAAACCTTGGACATCTAAATTTATGGGTTTATGCAGTAACAAAAACAATGTTTTAAGCCTGTAAGCCACAGCAACATATATGTTATAAAAGTGGACCATTTTTTGTGTACACAACTGTTATTCTATATAAAAGATAATGAATTCATCATTTTCAGGCTTAAAGGGTTATAACGTTATTATTGTCTTATTTAATGCATATATTATATATATATATATATATATAGTTCTAAATTTGAAAGTCTGTTGCTAAGAACCCAGGTGGAAAATTGTAAAGGTTATCATAGATGGGGGCAGCTGGTACCCCACACGAATTACATTCTTCATAAAAATATTCTCACCTTCTCCTTGAGACGTTCCATGAGGGAAGCTAAATAGTATTCACGATTTTCTTTGATCTGTTCCATTTTGAGTACAAGTTTTTCCTCTGCCATCCTGCTGAAGTTGTTATTCTCTTCCAGGGCTTTTTGGAGCACTTCTCTCTCATGCTCTCGCTTTTCTGCAAGTTGCTTCAGGATTTGGGCTTCCTGAGACTGGTAAATAGCAAACAAACAGCAGGTAAGGAAATGTTGTGTGGATCTACCAGAGATGAAAGTGACCCAGGCCCAGAGGCAAGTTTTGATCTCCAGCCCTTAATACCAATTTCTCCAACACCAACCCACTGTTTTTATTATTTATTGCATCTTAATTACTGTGGAAACTGAAGCTGGTATGGGCCAAAACTATAGGGGTACATTTTGACCACAAAGATACCCAAACCCTATTAGAAATTGTTATGGGGTTCATCACTCCATGTGAAAACACATCAATCGATCACCACCATAAAATATGTGACTGTGAATCAGAACTATACAATCAATAAAGCTCCTTCCTCTCCTTAATTACAACTAATTATATATCAATTCCTCCTGATGTTTTAAAGATGGAACGTACAAATTAGGAACACGTATAGAACCATTAGTGAAGGTGATTCTTCTAAGCAAGCTCTTTAGTTTCTTCTCCTTTGATGCACAGATGTCAGGCTAATTGTCTGACACCATCCATTCTATATACAGCATTCTATCTGAGCTTCTCTATATGAAAATACAGACCACAAATGGAAAGTATTAGCAGCATACAGCTGTCTTTTATGTATAGTCCTAAATAACTATTTTTCATGTAAGAGTGACTCAGATAGAGTCTGAAAAACTTTACTAATGCAATGCTAGAGCTTATTATTGGAAAGGTTTGTTCTGATTGATTTTCTAAATAACATTTCTGTAAATAATGCCCATGAGTCACCAATTGCTAGAAGCTAGAAGAGCAACCAGATTTATTTATATTTTATATAGTTTAAAATCTGACGTGGTGACTTGTGCTCTGACAAACTTCAATCACTCTTAAAGGTGGCGATACACGGTGAGATCCGCTTGTTTGGCGATGTCGCCAAATGAGCAGATCTCTCCCCGATACCTACCTTGAGGTAGGTGATATCGGGCTGATGGATATCAGGCGGTCGGATCGCAGGACCTCATCAACGCCCAGATGCGGCTGCAATCCGATGTGATTTTTAGTCCTGTCCGATCAATGTCTGGCCAACTTTTGGCAGCTTTTATCGGCCCATGTATGGCCACCTTTACTGCTGTACTGCAAGCTGGAGTGATATCATCCCCTCCCTTTCCCCCCTCCAAGGCAGCCTAACAACAGAACAGTGGGAAGTTAACCAGATAGCTGCTCCCTAACACAAGATAACAGCTGCCTGGTAGATCTAAGAACAGCACTCAATAGTAAAACCCATGTCCCACTGCATTCCATTCAATTACATTGAGAAGGAAAAACAACAGCCTGCCAGAAAGCAGTTCCCTCCTAAAGTACTGGCACAAGTCACATGACCTGGGGCAGCTGGGTAATTGACAAAATGTCTAGCCCTATGTCAGATTTCAAAACTAAATATAAAAAAAATCTGTTTGCTCTTTTGAAAAATGGATCAGTGAAGAAGTCTACTGGAGCAGCACTATTAACTGATTTAAAAAAAAAAAAAAAAAAA
>CM044442.1:112496823-112506880 GCA_024363595.1 Xenopus borealis | reverse complement strand
AGAAGTCGCCAGGCGACAAAATGCCCCCGAATCTCCCCGTCTGGTCTTAGCCTTAGTTGTGGACAATACAGGGCTCCTAATACTCCTGCAGTTGCTCTACTTTGCACCTGATGAATACTTTGCTAGTAACAACAGTGCACCCCTGCAACTTTTTCATGTGCAAATTCAGTGCAAAGATTTGCACTTGCTAGTGGTGGAATCAATTTAATTGCATGATGTAAAAAAAAAAGTGAATTGTGTATAGAAAAACATGGTGATCTGCTCTATGAACTTTTATTATGAACCCAATAATGTTGAGTTACTTTGTACCGTTATTAGACAGCTTTGTGTTTTTGGAAGTTCTTTTAGTTGCATGAATATGAATGAATAAGTCTCCAGTGAATAATAGAATAGCTGGGGCTTTCTTTAGAGAAGAGCTAAAAGATGGCTGAGCACACTGCAATACAAACTAGTCATCGTGGAGCCCCAAAGAAATGATTTCTAGATTAAATTTTTCATTTTACTTTTTGGTGTCACTGGTGATTTAAAGCTCCATAGTTACCAAAGGAGTGTATCTTTTGCCAGATTTGTCCACTCAAGGGTTGGGCAAAATGAAACTAGTTTAATTGCTTAGCACATAGGCTTGTGCAGGCCTGTTAAATTAGGGTTACAGCACCAACATGGTTCTTGCCTAAATAAATTTCCAGCCTTCTTTATCAATACAAGACCCCAGGAGGCTGCTGTTGTGCTCCTATAGACTGACAAACTTTGGCCTCCCCATTATTTATATAATGTATGGCTATTGAATGTATTGCTCTTTATGCTGGCCATAGACATAAAGATTTTTGAAAGATCCAATGGTTATCGTGAGACCACAATTGTCTCAAAACGATCGTTTAAATGTCCGATGTGTCCATCAACTAAAAAGACCATTTCAGGCGATATTGCCAGCAAAACTGAAGGATCGCTGCCTGCTTGGCCCTGCAAACATAGGTAGATTGCATGGCAACCGATAAAGATTTTCTAACCTGGCCGATCAATCTTCAGACCGATGTCGGACGAAAAATCGTAAGATGTACGATCGTTTGTATCCCACTAACCGATAATTTGACAGATTGATCGGACTTCCCTAAGATCGGTCATTCGACAGGGAAAGATTGTTGCGTCTATGGGGAGCTTTAGAGGCTGGTGTACTCTATTGACTTAAGGGCCACAGTTTTATTGTCACTATATCCAGCACACCAATAGTACCTAATAATAGTATCTAAAAGCCCCAATATGTTATTCCATAGGTTCAGTACTATGCTTTCCCCGCCCTCATCTTACCAACAGCTATGTGGGACCCAGATTGTTCTGGTAGGTCAAACTGTTTAAAAAAAGGGATACACAACACATCAGTCAATAGCAGAGTTCTGCACTGAAATCCATTTCTCAAAATAGCAAACAGATTTTGTTATATTTAATTTTGAAATCTGACATGGGTCTAGACACATTGTCGGTTTCCCAGCTGCCCCAAGTCATGTGACTTGTGCTTGGATAAATTTCAATCACTCTTTACTGCTGTTCTGCAAGTTGGAGTGATATCAACCCTCCCTTCACCACCCCCAGCAGCCTAACAACAGAACAATGGGAGGGTAATCAGAAAAAAACTCGCTAAACAGCTCCCATTGTGACACATTCAGTTACATTGGGTAGGAGAAATAACAGCCTGCCAGAAAGCAGTTCTATCCTAAAGTGCTGGCTCTTTCTGAAAGCACATGACCAGGCAAAATGACCTGAGATGGCTGCCTACACACCAATATTACAACTTAAAAAAAATACACTTGCTGGTTCAGGAATGACATTTTATATTGTAGAGTGAATTATTCGCAGGGTAATAGGAATCCTATTAATTGTTCTATTACAAATATTACAGTTTATACAAGATATTTTATGTGTGAATACTGGGAATACAATTCACAACAAATAGAGGTAGAATGTTTTTTTTTTGCATTTGTAGTAGGGTAGCCCATTTTTGTTAGGTGATAATGATCTGAGGAGGATATTTAAAGACTTTTCTCTAAAAGGACCCAAAGGAGCAAAGGGTGCACATAGAAAACACACAGAGCACATAGAACAATAGACTATTTTTTTCTGTTCACGTGGGCATGGAAACGCCCACATTTTATTGGATTAGTGGGCGTGGCACGTCTCTTACCAAAAAAAACATTATTAAGTATATACTTGTAATAAATCTCAGTGAAATACCTTGAGTAATTTATTTAATGAAGTGTTTGGATGCCACAGCTCTCCTTACATGTCTATAATTTTCAATAAAAAATAATAAATATGATGGCAAATCCTTTTGTGTGCTGAGGAAATGTCATTCTGGACATATTTTTTTGACCCAGTAAGACAAAGTGTTAAAATAGAAAAGCCATGCTGATATTAACAACGGTGTATTTCTGTGCAACACAGTTGCACCTTCACATGCAACAAAAGTAATGGCAAACAATAATTTCCTGTTCACATAATAAACTGTTCCCCAAAACATTAAAATCGATATAGCAGAGGAGAAATGGAAGGAATTTACTAGTTATAATGGTATCCCCTGCAGTTGTATAAGCTGCAGTACAACGCGAGACTCGTGTATACGTCTGAAACATGAATGCATTTTTTTTTTGCTTTCAAGATATATTACTTAGATCAAAAGGAAAAGATAATGCAGCAATGGACTCAGCTATATCCCCTACTATAAAATGTTGCAGAAAAGGCAATACCCTGCTGTCCGCTAAAGCTTTTCCGGTTTGGGCATTGTCTGCCAAGGCGTGGCACATCATGGCTTGCTTTAATCAAATCACGTGTGTCAGCAGCAACTGGGGAATTGTCTGTATACAGACACCGTATAACAGCACAAAGGTGCAAACGACTACACAGGGAGTGAAAATGACCAGTACTAACACAGGGGTTTTCTGTAGCCATAAAAAAACATTTTAATAGAGGTATGCTCTGTGTCTATCCAAGAAAATGATGCTATATGATAAAGATGCATTTTGCATATACAACTATAGTTGTATTCATCAGCAAACAATATATATATATATATATATATATATATATATATATAGCTACAGAAAAGGAAGGAACCACCTTTCATGAAACATTCAGTGGTTTGTTTTGAAAGCATACTTTAAGAATGATGGACCTAAGCTGTATTCCAAATATGCGATAGCCATGCTTTTCATTTTTCCATATATGTCACTCTCTGTTAATCTCAACATGGCAGCACTTTTCCCCATTCATCCATGTGGTACTGAAGAGCAAGAAAAAAAAAATAGCAACTTTCATACAATTCCTACAACGAATGGCCATAAACGCATATTCCCATCTCATGGAGATTCTCAATGGATATAATATATGGATGCTCCCATCTCATGGAGATTCTCAATGGATACAATATATGGATGCTCCCGTCTCATGGAGAGTCTCAATGGACATAATATATGGATAGATAAAATAAAAAGTGATTATGATATTTTTGGGGGGAACAAAACAGTATTTTTCATTTAAGAAAACACCAAGGAGAAATCAAGTATCTGACATAGGAAAAGAATGACTGCTACAAATAATAAGACATATTTTCAATTACATTTCTTTCATTTTGTTAATTATTTTAGGGCTGAAAATGAAAGTTGGCAGGCATAAATCTAATTAGCAGGAATAACGTGCCTGATCATTAACTCCAAGTGATAATCTCAGTGGTTTGAAACAACTTGATGAAATGTTCATGACACCTTTATGACTGAGCAAATGTGAAGCCATCAGTCAAAGAATGGGGAACATGCATGTTCCCATCCAAAGCAGTCTCCCTTTGGCTAAGAATTATCAATACTGATTACCAGATTGCTGCAATAGGGTGGGGATGCTATATTCAGCTCTGCAGGGTTGGCCATAATCCCACAGATCCAGTTTCCTTCTCTCTCTCTATCTCTCTCTCTCTATATATATAATCTATACTATATGTGTGTGTCACAAAGATATTGCCCTGTGTTGGGAACTGATGCTTTTAGAAGCTACCAAAGAGACTTGTTTAGACATAATTGGGCTGGATTGCATATAATCCTGCAAGATGAAGCTGAAACTGCCATGGATTTGATGAATATTACTGTATATTCAAATGCATGTCCTTAAACAGGCATTGCTTTTCCTTGTTGACCGCAGTCAGCTTGAAATTGCAGTCTGTTCTTCCCCTTCCAAGCAAATGGGAGGATGCCATCGGTATTAATCAAATACCCACACTACTGCAATGAAAAAAGACTCACCTATAAAAAATACCTCCTGATTTGAAACCCCAGCAGAAGTGCTAGATGAATAAAAATTCTAAATGGTTGTATATCTTAGCTTAAAAATCCAGAATGCTGTAGAAAAAAAAAGCCCTCTGATTAAAGCCCTCAGAATAAAAAAAGATATGATTAGTTTGCATTTGATTATTCATTAATATAATTTTATATAGGAAAGCATGAAAACTGATTGACTGAAATGAACTGATTTATCAGCAATATAAATAAATAGGGAATAAAACAAGATGTAATATGTGTATGAATACCCTCTGAGATACGTCTCAGGCTGACATATACAGCCACTGTGCATAAGAGATTCTGAGTTGACTGTGAACAAAAAATAGCAGGAAACAGGGTGGGGTCTGCCTGCATTGTGCTATATTGGGCTCCATATAGCAGTGCAGGTATTGCACATTGTGCATGGTCTAATGGCAAAAAATTATCACAAAATAACACAGATATGACTCCCCACATCAGACACATGTATAAGCTGCTTAACAGCATACAATAGCATACAAAGGGGGTTTATTAAAATATTAATTGGATTGCAATTTAGGATTAACAATCAATGCACTGGGCGTGCCCTGCTCATCCATACAAGGATTCTTGCGAAGGGTATAATAACACAATAAAGATGCAGGTCGATTAAATGGACACAGTTTTATACATTCACGTTAGGAATGCATGTATCGTTGGTAAAAAGAACGGAACACTATGATTATACATGAGAGAATTGGAGATGGCAAACAGATATTGTGATGCAGACAAAGATCAGAGTTAATGCATCTTTCTTTATAAAAGATAATGTAAATGAAATACCAGCAGTGATATGGGATTTGCAAGACTGCCTGTCTGGTGTTTCCCCACCAATGCAATAGAATAAATCCCTGCCAGACATAAGACAAAGAGAGCTGTCTCTGAAGGAGATCGGCTTGTGGCTCTTACCTATTGCTGTTTTAGCCATGGTGCTGGGAAGAGATGCTCAGGAGCTGTGAATGCGAAGAAACCAGCTACAGCAGTGGAGAGGGAGAAAAGACTGAATAAGGCACTGAGTCAGCAGAGTGGGGCTGAGCAAAAGAAAGAGCAAGAGGCAGGAGCCCATGAATAATTAGCAGACCTTTGCTCAAGCAGATTGGCTACGGCGGTCCCCTGATATGACTCATCTGGAGCTTCAATCTCTAAGCATTAAATATTGATCTACCAATAAGATTTTGAAATAATACTGAGCCATGCAGTTTAATTGGAAAGACTCTATAAGCAAAAAAAAAAAAACAAAACCAAAAAAACCCTCCCCCATTTCTTGCAATAGAACAGTCCATAGGAGATGAAATATATCAAAAGGATTTGGGTAATAGGAAAAGGGGGCTGTGGGCATGGCTACAATGTGCATTTTGGGGACGCTGGAAGTTGTAGTTCAAAAGCAGCTTAATGACTACTGTATGTGCATTTTAGGTCACAATTATGCTCTTTCCCAGGGCTGTTCTCATTCTTACAGCATGCTATGTTTCATGTATTTTATTGTCATCTATTTAACTATAATATATCTATCAATCATATACCATATTAATCATATGTCTATCTATCATCTATCTAATTTATTTATCTATCAATTTGCTGGATGGAGGCCTGTAGGGTGCTGTGCATGTGTGGGGGTGGCTGCAGGATAAGGAGCAGTATAGTGGAGCTGTCCATGGTGCTGAAAGGAGTTGCCTATTCCTGTGCTTCACTTTATGGACTGCTGCTTCTTTCTTGCCAGAGTACATCTGTTCATTAATGTGGTCACACAATCCAAATAACCGTATTGCCTCTATTGTGAACTGATTGTTGGGCTCTAGGATGATCGGATCAACCTCAAAGTGCAAGAAGACAGGGGAGTGAGGGGATCGGACATGGGGTAGTTGACAGAGCATGTACGTGTCTGGCGCCCCCCAAGCTTTGCGTTGTAGGCACATACCTACCCCTAGTTCTGGCCCTGCCTTTAGACATTCCATATGCGAGTAACAAACCCAAAGCAAAACGTAATGCATTCCACTAGAGTAGGCACATTGCTGGAAAGGATATTATTCATCCACCTGTACAGGATGAATAATCAGTATGTACCTATAAGGGCCTTACACAGTGTGACTGGAAAATAAATTTAAAGGAGGGCTACATCCGCCTGTGACAGCAGGACAAGTGCATTATCAGCAGATGTTTGCTTGTATGAAAGGGGGTGAACAACAGGCCCGGACTGGCAATCTGTGGGTTCTGGCAAATGCCAGAGGGGCTGCTATAAGGTACCATAGAGTATGAAGAAAAACAGCACCATTGAGTCTGGATATAAAGTTAAAATGTCCAAAAATGTATTCAAAATCCATTAAAAACGCAGCAGCATAAATTCCCATGGGAGCTGCCCGTGTAACGCGTTTCGTGCCTTCTTGCTTCATCAGGAAGCCACGAAACGCGTTAAGTGGACAGCCCCCGTGGGAATTTATGCTGCTGTGTTTTTAATTTGATTTTGAATACATTTTAACTTTATATCCTGACTCAATGGTGCTCCGTTTTTCTTCATACTCTATAACATGATCACACGTGGTGACGTGGGATATCGGTTCAGCGTGTTGCACATAGGGGCTGGCTCATGGTCCGGTAAGTGCTCCCACTATTATTTATTATATTTGACTATAAGGTACCATAGAAAGTCAGTACATGGTGGGGGCTGTTTGGGCCTCTGTGTGTGCTGCTTGGTCCTGTGTACCTGAAATGCCAGAGCCTATTTTAATTCTCAGTCCAGCCCCAGTGAATAGAACATGGTCATATTGTAAATGCGCTCACAGGGGCTGAAGGAGCAAAGCTGCAACTTAGCTGACTGACAGTTATTATCGCTGTAGTGAACAGGGAAACCACAAAGAGCTGCTACACCGTTTCCACCGCATTTTTTCAGTCATTGAAAGCCCTCGGCCGCGCCCATGCGCCTGCGCAGTCGACGTGTCACATTGTGAAAGCTATCCTATCAGACACCGGGGCCGCGCATTATAGGATCCGCCTTTATTTTTCACTTTCTACAACCTTTGCTATGTGCGGCTAATGGCGCTCCAGTAGCGTAGCGTCTTGTACATCTGCTCAGTCACAGACATTCTTTGCGCCCTGCTCTCTCCTTCTTATTTCCATCTTCAATGTGAAACGAGAGACACTCCCTCCCAGCCAGTCCCATCTGGTGCCGCCGGTGCTGAGAGAGAATGCTTAGCACTACCCACCCACCAGGTGGAGAGGAGGTTGATGGGTGTGGGGATTAAAGAGAAAATCCTTTAGTCAGGGGAGTAACAATAAAGGAAGCAGAACCTGAAGCTGCAGGGGGTCCCTGGAGGGATATGGGGCCCCCATGATGCCTTAATTAACAATTTTAGACAACTTCTTCATGGGGATGGGGGCCCTAAAATTAATTTGCTATGGGGCCTGGGGTTGCCACCTTTTCCTTAAAAAAATATCGGCCTTCCTGTATATTTAACTTTTTTTGCCAGGTGGCAACCATAATGGTGCCCAGGAACAGTTAAGCCACTGCCTTTAATGCTGAAATAAACAAGCTGTGTCCTTTCAGCATTCCCAAAATCTTGTGCCCTGTAATTTAGCAACAAACTGAGTACCCTTGCTCCTGACCATATATATATATATACACACAATTTTGGGTTCCATGGTGCATTTGTAATGTTATTTATTCTACCACATTATATTAAAGTGATACTGACACTAAAAAATGAATTTTAACATATGAATGTATATTAAATGTTATTTATAGGTCCTGTTGATAATTTTTTGCTGAGAGGTTTGTTTTTGTATATAACTGTTAGCTGAAATGTTTAAGCCTGACTCTCTGACACTCTGACTTTGCCAACCTGACTCATCTCAGTCTGTTACTTACTAGTGATGGGCGAATTTATTCGCCAGGGGCGAATTCCCACGATTCGCCGCTGGCGAATAAAGTCGCGAAATGTCAGCAAAATTTCGCCTGGCAAAAATTTGCGCATTGTTTTTGAAAACAACGCAACGAAAACAACGCGTCAAAAACGTGTGAAAAACGTGCCGCGACTCGTTTCGTGATTTTTTTTGCCAATTCACGAATTTCGTGAATTTTTCGGCGAAGCGAAACTGAGTAGATTTGCCCATCACTATTTGTTACAGTTTCTAATGATAACAGATGCCTGCTGCACAAATATGGCAGCCCCCTCATACAGGAACATGGGGCAACAGACAGGTAATGTAAAAGCATCATGCAAATACTTTATGGCAAAGTTAGAAGTAGCTTTCAAAGCCAATATTATATAGATGTAAAAAAGAGTTTAATTTCAGGTGTCAGCATCTCTATAAGGGTAGTGACACACTGGCTGATTCGGGGAAATTTAGTCACCTGGTGACTATTCGCCACTGGGAGACAATATCCCCGAACTTCCTTCATGTGTCTTCCGTTCCGCTATAAAGAAAAGTCCGCTGTGCAAAGCACAAACAATGCTTCCGTTTCTGTAGTTGCCCGAAGTTTCCTCATGAGGTATGCTTAGCAAAGGCGACTTTTCATTATATAGGAAGGCAGGGCCGGGCTAGGCAAGCGTCCAGCCGAGGCGCCCCCTCAACCACGCGTGCAGGAGACACGTGCATATGCGCGCTGATTAGCCGCTTCAGGGACGCTCTCCCCCTCCCTTCACGCATGCGCACGCGCTCAAACAGGTGCAGGACTCCACTACACTCCTGAGCCCCTTGCAACTGCAGGGTCTGCTAATCCTGTACTTACACCCCAGGTATATGTGTGTAAATATATATATATATATATATATATATATATATATATATATATATATAATTGGAAAAGAAGTCTGCACACTCAGATCTTAAAGAACAAAAAAATAAATGTAAGTTTATTACTGGGTGACTCAGTCTCCCAGTATTAAATTTAAATATATTTCTTTGTTCTTTAAGACCTGAGTGTGCGGACTTCTTTTTCAATTGAATAACGCTGCTGTGGCTCTTTACCCAGGCAAGTAACTACATTTTTTTCAAGAGTTCTGGCATCTCTATGGACTATATTTGTACACACACAAACACACAGAGGCAGACCCTGTATTTGCTGGGTGGGGCCCAGACCACTGGGTTTACTTACTCTATAGTTGTAAAGAAAATTGCCCAGCTAGTCTCTTACCTGGGATGAAGAATTGGGAAAAGAGAAAATAGCAGGGGGATTGTTCACTATGTTCACTGGGCCCCTCAGAAGTTTTTTCATGACACTGTTTAGTTACTCCACTGGGTAACAATGCCCCAGGTCACGTGCACTCATATACAGATTACATTGGACAGCATGAGGTTTGATGACAGCAGGACATTGTACATTTCAGCTGCATCATTTGTTTGTCATTAAATGCATTCATGGTATAACAACTATGTGCTGCTAATTGCATTATGTCTTTTCAACCCTCCTGCTCCTAGAGGATTATACCAGTGGGACGTAATCAGTCACTAGGCCCATTCTGCTCATTGCAACATCTTCCTCCCCAGGCCACTGGTGCATTTACCATTATATATTGATTTATGGAAATAACAGGGTCTGCAGCAGCTTCACATTACATGTGCCTGTATGATCTATGTTGTCTCTGGTGGAACAAAAACACAACGTAAAACAATGGGAAACAGGGGGAGGGGAGCAGGTAAAGCCTATTTGTTGTGCCTTGGGAAATACAGGAAATTGAAAATTATAGATCGCACACTCAAAAGTATAAAATAGCAAAAATATTTAT
>CM044442.1:112466769-112495690 GCA_024363595.1 Xenopus borealis | reverse complement strand
TCCAAGGACTTGTGCTAAATGCAAAGGTTGTAGTTTATTCTCTACGTTTCGGCTTCCATATTTGAGCCGTCTTCAGGAGTAAAAAATAAATAAATATATATATATATATATATATATATAGACATGATACATTTATAGGAACTTTAGTTCTATGTTTGGAGTTTTGTGATGTATGTGGTGTGTGTATATACTGTATATATATATATATATATATATACATATATATATATATATATATACACACATACACATACATAGCATAAATGCCTCAGTTTATATTTTCAGCTCATACAGCCCACCACCACCATTAGCAATTAAGATCTGATGCCTATGATATCTTCCCATCTTCCTTTCTGCTGATTCTTCTGTACTCTAGATACTGGTAGTTATATGAGCTAAGGGACTGACTCACAATTTATAAATATACATTATAAAATTCAAGTTATAAAGCGGATGAGTAATTCCTTAAGTTTCATCTCATATTGCAGCATAGAAAGAAGGGCGCTTTGCATGAATTGATTAAAGGGGTGGTTCATTTTTATCTTTTATTATGTTATTGAACGGCCAATTCTAAGCAACTTTTTATTATTTATTTTTTATAGTTTTATAGTTATTTCTGTTTTTCTTCTGGTTCTTTGCAGCTTTCAAATGGCCATCGCGGTCCCCTTCTAAAAAAGCAAATGCTCTGTAAGGCTACAAATGTTATTTGTTATTTCTACTTTTTATTGCTGATCCTTCTATTCAGGCTCTCTCCCATTCATATTCTAGTCTCTTATTAAAATCAATGCATGGTTGCTAGGGTAATTTGGGCCCTAGTTACCGAATTGCTTAAAATGCAAATTGAAGTGCTGCTGAATAAAAAGCTAAATAACTCTAAAACCACTAATAATAATAAAAATGAAAACCAATTGCAAATTGTCTCAGAATATCACTCTCTACATCATACTAAAAGTTATCCACAAAGCTGAACAACCCCTTTAATATCAGTTGTTCCATTTATTACCTGCAGTGGTGGTGCACGAACATTTTCAGTGCTTAGTCCCAAAGAATAAAAAGAATGCTTCAAAATCAGATATTTTCTATCCATAATGCTTATGGTCTGACTGGCACTACAGCTGGCACTAATCATACCCGATGAAGACAAACCTTAACACACATGGAACTGTCAGAGTTTGTTTCAGTGATTAAAGGGAAAGTAAACATTCTTTGTCTAATGTTTCACTTTAGCCCTAGTGAGCAGGCCTCTAAACTCCCCAAAGCTGCAATACAGATAGCTCCCCTATCGTAGTTGTTCCCCTGTCACATGTCTAGAATTAGAGTTGAGCAGCAGTCTTATTCCTGATTGAGCAAGCTATTGCATACAACCACATGCATAATGTCTGATCAGATCATTTTGGACCCATACACATTTTATTAGACTACCAAACTACATTAAACAGAGAGAGTTAAGCTATGGAAGAAGGCTGCAACTTTGATCTATTAACTTCACAGTTCTCTTCATCTACTAAACACATAAATTATATATTTATTTGTATAAGCCAGTCCTTTACAATTTATCAGGCATGAATGGGCCAACCACTTATGCAATCCAATTGACCTGTGGCAGAAAGGACAGATAGCATAAGATGGGACATGGTATGGCCACTTTTGCAATGTTTCAAACAATAAGAAATGAAAAAGAGGCTGTTGCTTCTCTTCACTTCTTCATCAGCCAATGCAGTGTGCAGCAGTAGATGAGAAAGTGAAGGCCAGTAGTGAAGGACAGTAGAATATAAAGCTGGCCATAGATGCAAATATATAGTCATATGAAACGAAGATTAGTACGAGTTTCGGATTGTGTGGGGAGTGTTCCAAGATTCTTCGTACCATGGAGATCTTTGTTTAGTCGTTAGGATTCAGGCACATGTGCAGGTTCGGGGAGATTTGTCACCGGGGCAACTAATCTCCCCAAATCTTCCCGTGTGCACCTGTGTGCTCCTACCTTAAACATGTACTGTATATCAGCTACTGATAAGATCTCTGCATTTGTCTACACAAACGATCCAGGGCCAGATGGTATTCATCCCAGGGTACTTAGCGAGCTTAGCTCTGTGATTGCCAAACCTCTTAATTTTTCAGGATTCATTGAGGTCTGTCATGGTGCAGAGAGAATTGTGAATTGCTAATATGGTGCCGCTATTCAAAAAGGGATCCCATTCTCAGCCGCAGAGATATAGGCCAGTTAGTCTGACGTCAGTGGTAGGAAAGCTTTTTGAAGGGTTATTAAAGGATAAGATACTGGACTTCATAGCAAATAACAATAGTATGAGTTTGTGCCAGCATAGTTTTATGCGTAATAGATCTTGCCAGACTAACATAATTTCATTTTATGAGAAGGTAAGCAGGGACCTCAATTCTGGGATGGCTCTGTGATTTACTTAGACTTTGCTAAAGCATTCGATACAGTGCCACACAGAAGGTTACTGGTTAAATTAAGGAATGTTGGCCTGGAAAATAGTATTTGTATCTGGGTAGAGAACTGGCTAAATGATAGATTACAAAGAGTGGTTGTAAATGGAACATTTTCAAATTGGACCAGTGTTGTTAGTGGGGCACCACACTTGCTTTTCAATTTGTATTGCCTGTCTGATTATATCAGTCAGCGATTGTCACTACTATTTGTTGGACATAACTTTTGTACAATTGCTGTCTGTCAGTTAATGGCCAGAACATCAATATGCTTTTTTTCCTTATTTAATCTGAATGGTTAGTTATATTGGCAGGCTGACAGGAAGAATAAAATTTGCACATCTATGGCCAGCTTTAGAATAGCTTTTTAAACCTTCCTGATCCAACCATTATCTATAGTTCAATTATATTTGTTGGGATTACCATACATGCACTAATAAACAGTTTTTTTTTGCTTAATTTTATGAGTGTGTGTATGACCAGCTTTTCTCATTTCGATCTTCCTCCACTTTTTCTCTGAAGAACGTCAAAATAACATGTGATCTTGTTTAAGCTGGCCATAGACGTTATGATGTTTCTTGGAAAAGATCTTTCCAAGAAAGTTTGTTCATTAAAATACACGGTTGGCTCATTTCCCACCATACACGCACCGAATATCGTACGCAAATTAATTTGGTACGATATTATCTGTGCGTCTGTAGCCACCTTAGAGACAGGAAATGAGCTATGATTTTGTACGTGCCATCCAACGTTTATGTAATGTGCATTAGGTAGCCATAGGTTCAAGGCTTGTTGCACCTTGTTACAGTATTGGAAGATACAAAATGACCTGCTGATGTCACCTTTTCAGTGAATAATGAGATAGTAATAATCTATAGCAATTCTATGAACTAAAAAGAAAACAAATGCCACAGTCAACATGAAAGAACCATCACTAAGTATCGTGTGGCCAGAGGTCTGTTTCATAGGAAGCAGTAACAATCCACCTTTAAAGCAGCCTGTCGGATTGTGACATATATAACCTATCCCAATTTTGTGTCAAAATCAGCACATCACAGAGAAAGCCTTGACTGGTGGTGAATGAACTTCTTATGGTGCAAGACAGACAAGACTACACATTATTAACATTGCATGACCTGTCAACAACACTTGGTACAGTCAACCATGAAATAGTAACTAAGCAACTGAAGATCCTTTGTGGTCTGGATGGCACAGAATTTGGGAGGGTTTGAATCCCTTCAAAATGGTATGATCGGAAAACCTCAAACATGTGCGCTGAATACCTTAATTATTGCCACAATGGAACTTTTATATAGTGATCTAAATTGTCAATTTTTATATAAAACAATGGTAAAGACAAGCAAATACCAACTCTCACAATAGCACTCCATGGAAATTATATCACTAAATTATTGAATAAATTTGAATCCATTGCTAAATTATAGCAAGAGTGATATTTGTGCACCTCAGTCAACATGCCTGAATTACTGAGAACAAAAGTCTGTACATGCTTCAGTGCTGCTTCATTATGATGCTTTGCTACTCATTTTGCATTACACCTAAAAGATAGGCCTATTAATTTAAAAATCATCTCATCAGCAAGAGTGGACTCAGTTCATTATGATAAGCTTTCTTGACCTACCCTAAGAATCCACATAATGCTAATGCTCCAGCCTTCCGCCTCATAGCATCAACTCAGTAAAACTCAGGGAGGGCCCCTTAGATACCACTGAAGCATTATTAAAATTCTCACACTCTAAAAGATCATTCAGCCCTTTTTTTTTTTAACTTTTCTTTTAACATATTTAAGGTTTCTGCCAGTACAGGGATACCATTAAAAAGAAGGGAAAGGCAACAATCACTAGTGGGTGGCAAAAGTTAGGCACCCTCCAGTGATTGTATTCACTCACTTGACAGTGTTCCTATCAGCAGAAAACAGCCAGGCACAGGTTCCTTCCAACGAGCACCATGGAGCGACCCTCTTCTCGCTTTGTCTGCACAACACAGTAGAGTGAAAATCCAAAGTTTAAAATGTTGGCTGTTTTACCCTAATATGCAAATGTTAGCTCCAGGATTTTGAAGAAAGAAGTATTCTTGTCAGTCTTGTTATATTTGCTGCTCCTGTACATTTTAGAAGCCGTTACTGTAAACCAGTGCTGTCCAACTGGTGGCCTCAACCCCCACTTGTGTGCAATATGCTCCGTGTGTGCCATACTCTGCCTGCCCTATGCTCCTTGTGTGTGCCATACTCTGCCTGCCCTATGCTTATTGTGTATGCCATACTGTGCCTGCCCTATGCTCGCTGTGTGTGCCATACTCTGCCTGCCATATGCTCCCTGTGTGTGCAATACTCTGCATGCTCTATGCTCCCTGTTTGTGCCATACTGAGAATCTCCTAATCTCATTACATGTGCAATATTCTACATTCCCTTTGCTCTCAGGATGTGCTATACTCTGCCTGCCCCATGCTCCCTGTGTGTGCCATACACTGCCTGCCCTATGCTCCCTGTGTGTGGCATACTCTGCATGCCCTGTGCTCCCTGGGTGTGCCATACTCTGCCTGCCCTATGCTCTCTGTGTGTGCCATGCTGAAATTGCCCTATGCTCCCTGTGTGGGCCATATTCTGCCTGCCCTACACTCCCTGTGTGTGCTATACTTTGCCTGCCCTATGCTTGCTGTGTCTGCCATACTTTGCAATCCCTATGATCCCTGTGTGTGACATACTCTGCCTTCCGTTTCCTGTGTGTGTCCTGCTCTGCCTGTGGAACGTAAGCCTGGTAGGAGTTTGTTCTGTGGGTTTGTTAACATTTGAAAATTGTTGTTAAGGGCCCCTTATGTATTTAATCATGTGCTGGGGAGTGTGCTGTTTTATCCACAGGGGAAGATGGGGCATATGGATTTAAGGGTATGTCTTAATATGACAACTTTTTTCACATGAGTGATGTGTTATATCCCTGCAGTGAGCACTAACCATTTGGTTTTTAATGTGCTAGGGGGTGATGTGTTATTCACAGGGGAGGATGAGGCATGTGAATTTAAGGGTATGTCTTAATAGGATTTAACTGTGTGTGCCATACTATGCCTGCCCTATTCTCCCTGTATGTGCCATACTCTGCTTGCCCTATGTTCCTTGTGTGTGCCATACTGTGCCTGCCCTAAGCTTGCTGTGTGTGCCATACTCTGCATGCCCTATGCTCCCTGTGTGTGCCATACTGAGAATGCCCTATGCTCCCTTTGTGTGCCATACTCTTCATGCCCTTTGCTCTCTGTGTGTGTGCCATACTCTGCCTGTGTGTGACATACTCTGCCTTCCCTGTACTTCCTGTTTGTGCCATACTCTGCCTGTGTGTATCATACTCTTCCTGCCCTATGCTTCCTGTGTGTGCCATACTCTCCATGTGTGGGCCATACTCTGCCTGTCCTATGCTCCCTGTGTGTGCCATATTCTGCCTGTGTGTGTCAAACTCTGCCTGCCCTTTGATCCAAGTGTGTGCTCTGCCTGTGGAACATAATCATGGTAGGAGTTTGTTCTGGGGGTCTGTTAGCATTTTAAAATTGTTGTTAGGGGCCCCCAAGGTGTTTAATCATGTGCTGGGGAGGGTGTTGTGTTATCCACAGGGGAGGATGGGGCATATGGATTTAAGGGTATGTCTTAATATGACTTAATATAACTTTTTTCACATATGAGTGATGAGTTATATCCCTGCAGTGAGCACTAACCATTTGGTTTTTTGGTGTACTACCATCTTCCATTATTGGCCCTCCACCATGTAGGAAAGAAAAATTCTGGCCCTCGGTACTTCAGAAGTTGGACAGCAGTGCTGTAATCAGTTGGCTCTATACAAATGTAATTATCCATCCACTTATCACACCTATTGCACTGACAAGCAGAACTTCTACAAGGAAGATAATTTATTCCTGTGCAAGGAGTTAGGGTGTGAGAAGGTCACATAACAGCTCTCCAGCTGCAAGAAAAGCTGAGCGTGACTGGCCACTGAGCAGAAGAGAGAGAGCTCTGCAAAATACCCAGTTACCTGTGTAGTTAGAGAGTAAAAAGATGGCAGAGTTTTTACTTATGTCTCTGGAGCACTCCGTGCCTAAAGGCATATCCTTCACATGAAAGGGAAAGAGAGGTGCCGCTCAGTGTGTATGATACATGAATGCAAACCACATCATTTTTTTAAGCATCAAATGAATCATTCCACACTCCCCTTTGCAGTAGATTTTGTGGTGACAGAGAGAGTTGCTATCACATATTCCCTGTCAGTGACAGATAAAGAAATATTAGTGGAGGGACAATCTGGGTTTGAGATCTTTCAGATGAGATGCATAGCCATGTATCCACTATTTCTCCAGGGCTGAGCTGTTTAATACCACAGTTGTTCATTCCTTTTCAGTTATTCGTAGTATTTGAGGCATATCTCTAATGGCAACTAAATGGAAAAAAAGCAATAGCTTTGAAATTAATAAAATTCCATCCAGGACAACAGGATTAAATTATTTTAACTTTTCCATAATAAAAGGCTAGATATATTTAACAAGTACTAGCCCCATAGGTTAGCCAACCATTCATGTGATAGCTATTTGGAAACTCCTTAATAAAAAAAATAAATGTATGAAGAAGAGCAATACAGTATAACGTGTGTTATATCATTAAAGGATTGGTGGATACTGCTACAGAAGCATTTCTCAGCTGCAGCCTTCAATACACAGTACACTAATAGGCTTGTGATTATGATTCAGCACTGATCTCTGCTTGAGCACAGGCAGGTTAATCAAAGACTCAGTTGGATATCCCTTTTTCTGTGCTGACGGATCAATCAGCAGCTCAGCAATTCCAATTTACATACCTACCTAGGTGCAGTTAGGCATTTATGTAAGTTCTGGTGGGGGTGATGTATTTAAAGGGATACTGTCATGGGAAAAAATTTTTTTTTTCAAAATGCATCAGTTACTAGTACTGCTCCATCAGAATTCTGCAGTGAAATCCATTTCTCAAAAGAGCAAACAGATTTTTTAATATTTCATTCTGAAATCTGACATATTGTCAATTTCCCAGCTGCCCCAAGTCATGTGACTTGTGCTCTGATGAACTTCAATCACTCTTTACTGCTGCTCTGCAAGTTGGAGTGATATCACCCCCTCCCCCCACCCCCCGTCCGCAGGTTAACAACACAACAATGGGAAAGTAACCAGATAACAGTTCCCTAACACAAGATAGCCCCATGTCAGATTTCAAAACTGAATATAAAAAAAATCTGTTTGCTCTTTTGAGAAATGGATTTCAGTGCAGAAGTCTACTGGAGTAGCACTATTAACTGATGCGTTTTGAAAAAAACATTTTCCCATGACAGTATTCCTTTTTAAAAAGAGATTCAGGGAATGCTGAACCTTTCTGTACTGAAGCACTGCAGCTAGGGTTGCCACCTTTTAAATATGTTTTTACCAGCAGTGGTGGGGGGGCAGGAAGAAAGGGGCGGGTTGTGACACACAGGGGGCAGTAAACAAAGTGCCCCCAGTAAGATTTCTTGGCCACAGTATACAATGTTTTGCTTTGATTTACCCAAACTAAGCCTTTAAATGGGAGTATATTTGCTGTCTTCAGCAAAAGAAGCTAAGCACACCTTCATAAACCAATATATATAGGTATACAGCAAATAAAAATCAAAAGCATGATTTTCTTTTTTTCTATATTACTTAAGTATTTCACTTAGTGCCAGTGAACATCTGGGTAAGTGGGTAATTTATTTGGGAGATTTTGAATGAATGGTTATACAGACCCAGAGACTGATGTACACTATTTATTCTCACACTGACAGATTTGATCCCACAGAAGCAATAACAAAACTGTGCGCTGGCCCAGAGGCTCATAGACAGACGGCATTGGCTATCTCATCACATGTAGGGGTAACGAGACAGCAAGGCATCCTAATTGACTATGCAAATGAAAATTGTTGTCTGTTGCTGGAAATCCATCAATTCCACCTGGGAAAACAATAAACCCCCAGATTGTTCTATTTAACAATCTCTTTCTCCTGTGCTGCATGGATAGTTACTAATTTCCTCGGAAAATGGCTACATACTTGCTTGCAATTCAAATATTCTATTCTGGTTGCATTGCCAACCTCACCATTTTTATTTAAATCATACAGAAATTGCATTTTTATACAAAGAAACGGTTCCAAAGGGTCCTCTGCACAAGGACTGCTAACTTGTTGTTCTCAAGCTATGGATGGACTTCAGATTCAGCTGTTTGCGAGAGCTACTGCAGGGATACCCAACCTTTTTAATCATGAGCCACATTCAAATGCAAAAAGAGTTGGGGAGCAACATGTTGTGAGGATGAGTAGAGTAAAACAGTGCTTTATTAGCAGGCTCATGAAGCCATTACACAAGAGTAACATAAACTCTAGCACCTTAAGCAGTATAGAAGGTACAGTGTATGCACACTATAATTCATGTGCACAGTGCCATCTACAGGCCATTTTTATAAACACCACATATTCCCCCTATCGTAGGAAAGCCCTTTGGCAAATGTAATAAACAACAACAATGCATCTTAAAGCAAAAATATACATTCCTCATATGACATAGTCCTTGCATGTAGTTTACTGATTCTCTCAGTACGCCTTTTAGGGTCACTTTCTTCAGGCCTATTGCAGTTGGCATCAGGAGTAGGAAAATGTCCTTCATCAAATGGAGCTTCTCCAAAGTCATATCTAGCAGGTGCAAGACGACTTGCATTCCATATGTGTTCATCAGACAGTTCGTATGTGTATGTATGGTCCTCGCTGGCGTCTCACTTTATGTGGTGTTATAAATTTAGATTGTCCTTGTTTCAGTAGTCCTGGTTTCTTAATTCTGTCTAAAGATCCAGGGTGGAAGTGCATTTCTCTTGCACCACATTTCCTGTCAGTATAAGCCTTGCATTTGGCTTGTTGACGTTTGACAAAACCAGCAGTAGACGACTTTGTAGGCACAGTATGTAGTGGAAGTTTGATGTCTGCAACAGGTAACTTAGTGTGCATCTGTCTGCCATGTAATAATTCAGCTGGAGATGCTTGGTTTGTTGCATGGCACGTTGCTCTGTAGTTATGTAGGAACTCTGTAGTGTTTCTTTCAGACTTCGGTTGAATCTCTCAATTTCTCCATTTGCTTGTGGGTAATACACTGAAGATTTCCTGTGCACAATATTCCTCTCTCTCAGAAAGATTTCAAACTGTGGTCCGTTGTCTGATATTAACTCCTTTGGATTACCTTCTCTGCTGAAGACTGTAGACAGAAATGTTATTACTATAGCTGATGTTATATGACAGACAAATGCAATGTCAGGCCATTTACTGTAATAGTTTATCAAGGTTATAGCAAATCTGCAGTCTACTGGAGCATCTGCACCCCACAACACATGCATGAAGCATGAAAAATATTCAGGAGGTGATTGGTTATTTGGAAGCCCCTATATGGACTGGCAGAATAAATGAGGTTCTGTTTGGCAGTACACCTGGTTTTTATACAACCAAAACTTGCCTTCAAGCCAGGAATCCAAAAATAAGCACCTACTTTGAGGCCGCTGAGAGCAACATCCAACGGGTCCAAGAGCAACATGTTGCTCATGAGCCACTGGTTGGGGATCACTGTGCTACTGGCTGAAGATGCTTGTGGTGGAGAATCTCAAACTGATCTCTGTATAGTCCATTGCTCCCATCTGATAAACGAGCTGTCTATGTTGATTAAAAAGACTTTACAATTCAGCCCATGGCAAGCTCTTCATTTCCTATTGCAGACACTGATTACTGACCTTGTTACTTGCAACTTCCAAGTCAGCCCCGAGCTGCCGACACAGTCAATGTGGAAACAACAACTGTGCCGATCATGCTCAGAATATATATATCTATTCTGCTGTATATATGATCATTGCTTCCTCTGATTCACACATTGGCTGAAAGTAATAACCTTCTTCCTGTCCCCCCATTTAATTCTACATGTTGCGAAGATCTGCACACCTCTTGTAAATCTGATAAATAGTATATTGATTGCTAGAAGAAAGGAGTTGTTCCACATATAGAATGCAAAATGAAACTAAAAGATATTAAAGTGTTAAACATCTATAAAGGCCAGTTTCCATGCCTTAACTTGTAATGGTAGCTAAAAGTGCATTGCTAATTTTTTTATTGCTAAACATATATATAACGTGGGGAACGTTTCAATACAACGTGTTATCTTTCTTTATATTACTTGGCAAATGCTTTGTTCAACAATCATTCCATTTTCAAAATCTATCTGCTGCAATAATCAGGTACTATTAGGGGCAAATTTACTATTATTCCCCAAAAAATATTTGCTTTTCCTCGATATTCGATTAGCATTCAATTTTCGAATGCTAATCGAATAGTTTTAGGCTACCCTTTTATTCGATCTTCGATCATTTGACGAACGAACAACGATCATTCGAATGAATTATTCAATCATTTGAATGATTCGTACGATACGAACGATTGAAGACTTTGATCATACAAATCCTATTCGATCAGGACTTAGCCTCAGAAGCCTATGGGAGGGTTCCCATAGGCTTCTATTAAAATTTGGTAGGTTCAATCTGGCGAAGTAGGCAGTCGAATAAATTTAAAATCCTTCGCTGATCAAATGATCGAACGATCAAATATTCGATCATTCGAATCTATCCGATCGTTCGCTATTCGATGATCGAATAAGCCTAATTTGCATATTCGACCAATCAAATTAATCCTACGATCTATTCACGTGAATTTAGTAAATCGGCCCCTTAGTGTTTCATTGCAAGAAGTCAGTTCATATGGGAAGACTTGGTAAATGCCAAACAGTTTGTTTTCCTTCCTATAGTCATTGACTTTGACCATAATGCTGGGGTACTAGGTAAATAAAACTATTTGACTTTGACCAACTTAGATCAGTATTCTGGACTTTCTCCTCTACTCTCACAGCTGCATCAGCTTCTACTCACTTTGTGGTCCAAACTTAATCCAGCTTCATCCCCTTTGTACTAGATTTCTAGCCTGAGTGAAAAAAAGCCAACTCCTGTCTTGTAGAGAATTCTAGAAAATCTATAACTTCCCTATTGTAGAGTTGTCAGTTTCTCCTATTTCTTCAGGATTTACCTGATTTTAACCCCCAGCTTGCAGAGTTTGCATCTAACAGTCGTGTCGGACATGACATGAGCGTTTTGTCACCGGTTGTAGGATCTGTCATAATCACGTAGAAGTTGCTGTGGAGTTCTACCCTTATACACAACCTTGAAAAAAGTCTCTGGGGTGCCAAATAAGGACTGTGTAGCCCCTATGTGGACTGGCTGCCTACAGGAGACTGTTTGGCAAGACACATGGTTTTTAAAACAATCAAAACTTGCTAGAAAAATAAGCACCGGCTTTGAGGCCTCTGGGAGCAACATCCATGGGGTAGGTAAGCAACATGTTTCTCACAAGCCCCTTTTATTTGCCAGAATCCACACATTTCTAGTCTGGGCCTGTCTGTGTATAAACATGGCTCTGATTGCTCTCTATTCTATAAATTAGATTTTTGCCAATTTTCAGTTCTAATGAAGTGTGCTGGAAAAATATATCAATAAATAAATGCAAGACTGGGAATACAAGGCAGATCATCAAATAGATTTTAGATATTGAATTTCAGATTAGTATATCACCCATCCTTACTCATATGTTTTTTGTATATTGATAATGTAATGCTTTCTCTGGGAATTCTCTGTAAGGTTCCCAGGAATGACCTTGTCTGTAAATCAGTTTCTCTTGCTCTTGTCATTGTCTTACTGCAATATACTGCTGGCAATTATTCCCTTACCCGCATCTTTGGCCTATGGATGAGTCAGTGATTAGTCATAGGACACCTGCATCATTTTCAGTGGGGGAATATGATGTTACACGTACGCGAAACATCCTTTAAACAGCATTTTATATTGCAGTACACCGGAGAGCAGCTTCCAGAGGCCTTAATAGCCATTTGTAATATGAGGTTTCAAAGATCCAGTAACATATGTTGTTGGCATTGTTATGTCTATGTAAGTTTGTAGTACTAGCAACGCTTTAACTATATACTGTATATGGTGTATATATACATGTGTGTATGTATATTAAAAAAATAATCTAATAATGAATACCGTTAGCAGTATTTGCAGTTATATGCAATATTTGATCAATAGACTGTAAAGTACACTGGAAATAAACATCATCAAAAAACAGTGACAAACTGTATCTAGAGCTATTATTAGTGATTTTCTACACATTATGCAAACATTAAGGGAGAACTAAACCTTAACTAAAGAAGAAGGCTAGAAATGCTGTACATTATGTTTTTGGAAGTTTTATGCCCAGGGTTTTAGGTAAGTCAATACAATCACTTGAGGGTACCTAATATTTAGCACCCCCACAAGTGCAAGAAGACTTTCCTTCTCCTTTAATTGGTTACAGGAGTAAATGCTTTCATGTTCTGATTGGCTACTGGTGGCTTTAGAACAAATTTGCACAAGGGTGGCACAACAGTATTCCATGTATATCCCCAGGCATATCCTTAATTGCACATTATTACTTGTGAAGCAATCTATGGACCAGTGGCATAAGTAGATGTTACTGGGTCCCACAGCAACATATCCAAAGGTTGACCTGTTTTACCATTATATATTGAAATTGCTCTTTAATTAGGGCCTAGTGGGACCCACTGCCTCCTGGCCCCCCTGAAGCTTCTTCCATAGTTACTTCAGTGCTACAGGCAATTGGCCCAAGGTGTAGGGTACATTTTGCATTGTGCACAAATACACAAAAATGCTTGGTGCCGTACCATAATGAAAACAATTTTGCTCCCCTTTGCTCTCCAGCACTATTCATAAATGAGCCACAAAGCCTCCTTCTCTGCCACATTAATGTACTATGATTCCTTCAAGAACAAAAAAAGCACCATGGTCTTATTCCAGGGCAAAGAATCTTTTCCCTTTTCGTTGGCTGGGCTTTTTCTGAAACGACAAAAGGGCAATTTCTGCTGAACCAGGCACATCATTTAACTCTACCAAAATGAATCACAGGGCAAATGATTGCCAAGTGGCTCATTGATACAAGAAATATTCACCCAAATACTACCCAGAATATTACTTTTCTACATAGAAGCTTTAAGGCACCTTTGTATTTTTTAAAGGGGGGACTACAAAAAACCCCCCCAAAAAACAAAGAAAATAAAAAAAACAGCCAAACGGACAAATGGCGAAGAAGACTGTTCATATTCTTTCTGACAAATAACAGAAGTATCTTATTGGTTGACTCCAGAATTATAAAGAAGAAGCAGAGCAGAACACAGTGTTACCATCCCTCTTGATATCTGCACTCATCTCAATGTTTCATGTTCTTGGTTTTAATCTAATAACATTTCTCACCAACATTGTCAATATGCTAATGTAGCTAGGCAGTACTGGTATGTAACTATAGATTACCTGGGGGTTTGTGTGATGACCCCCATGTGTGCCTAGATTAGATCATCATAGTACTTCTGTGAATCAATATGTGCATACTGACACTGACAGATGAATAGATATCTAATACTTCTTTAGTGTGAACCCATTTGTTAAAAAGTGAAGGAATAATAGATTTCTGTCTTGTACTTAAAATATACCCTGTCTGTTCTTAATTTAAAACAAAATACTTCTTGCCATTATGTAGTTTAATGATACTAAGAGACTTGCTTATATGCACTTTTACTTCCTTCACCTGGATTCTGGCCAGTCAATGGAAAGACAGATGATATGTGGTAGTCAGATGGCATACAGAGGGGGCTTATTATAGAGGTTTAACTGATAATTAAAATAAAAACCTCACTATAAACTATAACCTCCTATGCTTATGCTGATGTCTCCAACAGGTAGGACCCAGGCACCACTAATGTGAAGAAGCCTAAACACAGAAGATTCAAGCGTAAACAATGGATTGCATACAGGTAAGTGATTTGTTATTCAGAAACCTGTTATGCAGAAAGCTCCAAATTACAGAAAAGCCATCTCCCATAGACTCCAAATAATCCACATTTTCTAACAATGATGTTCTTTTTCTCTGTAATTATAAAACAGTACCTTATACTTGATCCAAACTTATTGGAAGCAAAACCAGCCTATTGGATTTATTTAATGTTTACATGATTTTCTAGTAGACTTAAGGTATAAAGATCTAATGGATTATGGAAAAGTTCGTTATCCAAAAAAGCCCAGGTCCCAAGTATTCTGGATACCCATACCTGTACCATGTAAACTAAATGTTTTTAGTCAGCTGGGGCATTTTTTTCAAACCATTTTGAGATTAAAGGGATCCTGTCATGGGAAAACAAGTTTTTTTTTCAAAGTGCATCAGTTAATAGTGCTGCTCCAGTAGACTTCTGCACTGAAATCCATTTCTCAAAAGAGCAAACAGATTTTTTTATATTCAGTTTTGAAATCTGACATGGGGCAAGCCATTTTGTCAATTTCCCAGCTGCCCTGGCCATGTGACTTGTGCCAGCACTTTAGCAGGGAACTGCTTTCTGGCACGTTGTTTTTCCTTCTCAATGTAACTGAATAGTACGCAGTGGGACATGGGTTTTACTATTGAGTGCTGTTCTTAGATCTACCAAGCAGCTGTTATCTTGTGTTAGGGAGCTGTTATCTGGTTACCTCCCCATCATTTTGTTGTTAGTTTGCTGGGTGGGGGAAAGGGAGGGGGGTGATATCACTCCAACTTGCAGTACAGCAGTAAAGAGTGATTGAAGTTTATCAGAGCACAAGTCACATGACTTGGGGCAGCTGGGAAACTGACAAAATGTCTAGCCCCATGTCAGATTTCAAAATGAAATATAAAAAATCTGTTTGCTCTTTTGAGAAATGAATTTCAGTGCAGAATTCTTCTGGAACAGCACTATTAACTGATGAGTTTTGAATTTTTTTTCCCCATGTCAGGATCCCTTTAGAATCTACCAGGCAGCTGTTATCTTGTGTTAGGGAGCTGTTATCTGGTTACCTCCCCATTGTTCTGTTGTTGCTGGGGGAAAAAGAGAGGGGTGATATCACTCCAACTTGCAGTAGAGCAGTAAAGAGTGATTGAAATTTATCAGAGCACAAGTCACATGACTTGGGGCGGCTGGGAAATTGACAAAATGTCTAGCCCCATGCCAGATTTCAAAATTAAATATATTTAAATATATAGTTTGCTCTTTTGAGAAATGGATTTCAATGTAGAATTCTGCTCGAGCATATTAACATATGCGTTTTGAAAAATATTTTCTCCCATGACAGTATAGCTTTAAGGTATATTCTGTGAAGTGTTACAGAAACATGGCATACATGTGCATTTTAAAGATCTTTCCTTATATTTTACAAAGTTGATTCTGAATATGTGCAAATTCTGCCTTGTGTGAGAGATATTGTTTGTTATTGTCCTATTATTCTCTGTAGCTCATCTCTGGTGACCTGAGGATGGGATTTTCCTGACAAAACCATCATATTCTCATGCTTTCTAAATTATAAGTATAACAATTGTTTAAACCCACAAGGTCACAAACAAATATATATCCAGCACTCAAAACGGGTTTATCTTCTCCATCTATCTCATTCCCACCAGTCCAGACATAAAATTATCGGTACGTTCTATAGCCGCACACCTTTTAGTTCATGTAGTTCATGTGCTTTCTCTCTGATATATACGCCTTTTAATTGTGCTTTTTAACATTTCTATTTTATATAAGTGTGGGGGAATAAAAAAACCCCAAAAAGCTTAAGTAGTGCAATAAAAATGTTCCGGGATTCAAAACAGATTGAAGTATGGCATTTCTGTGCATGCCTGATCTATTCCAGCACTGTTTCTATGAAAAAATGCTACTTAAAGTGCGACACACACACACACACTGGATTTACATACAATAAAATAACACAAACTAAGGGAATGCTATGTTTTTAATGTTTTAACTGAAGAAGACCATTATTTGTATAAATGTTTTTAAAGAAACTTTGTGCTTTTTTGGTAATTGCTCCCATAATAGGCAGAAAAGCATTGTAACCTTTTCATAATTTAAGACTAATCGTGGCCATTTTCTGTTTTCTTTTGTCTAGCAAAGGAACATTTGTTTGCTAGACACATTTTAATATTAATTCTATGCACAGGATATTACTGCTGTCTGCCATAAACTGTGCCTTGTAGACACAGACATTTTCAAAGGCTTCTTATTAGCATACAATAGAAGCAGATACAAAGGATTTCCTGGGGCAAAAGCAATGACCTCTATAGCCAAGAGAAAGAAACTGGAATTAGGGCTTTTGACTAGTGATGGGAGAATCTATCCCGTTTCACCGGAGAATTCACGAATTTCCAGCGAAATTCACGAATTGGCGGAAAAATTCGCCAAACGAGTCACAGCACGTTTTTGATGCACGTCCCGACGCGCGACTCATTTTTTTTGTGAATTTTCGCTGGCGTTTCGCGGGAATTCACAGCAAATTCGCCCATCACTACTTTTGACACTTCTTTATATGCGCCGACCCTTTTCACCCAGATGAAATTTTAGTTTGGATAGATCAATAGAATCGCCAGCTTAAAAGCGCAACGTACCTCCTTGTCCTACATGAGTTCAGTGATTTCACTTTTTTCTGTAGCCTGATAGCTTAATCATAAAAATGAAAACTACTCCAAGTATCATGGACTTCTGCTTGTTTGCAAGCCAAAACAGTCACAGCAGAGGGTATTCACACACAGCTCATTATCAATAACTCGGCTTATTGGATTTTTTAAATGAAAAGAATAGACAGAATGTACTTTCAGTATAACTATGAAGATTCTCATTCATCCAGGTCATAGTACAGCTAACACAAGTAACTTTGACACCACCTGTCTGCTACATACAATGCTGTTCTAGCATCTGGACCCCGGAAGTTTCAGAACTCTTCACACATCCATTCATGCAGCTCTTACAAGTAACACCTGTTTCTAGGAGTTGCATGACACATTGGTATTCCTATCACAGTAACTACACAGAATCAACACCTCTATGAATTTCAGATGTCACCTCTCTGAAAAGTTACAATGTCGGGTGTGATTGGATTGTTGGAAGAGTCTATATGCTGAGAACTCCGCTGTACCAGTCAGTTGAACTGAGGAAGCTGCTCGGATGAGCAGTGAAACATTTTCCTTAAAATTTCTCAGCAAGTTCAGTTGTTTTGAGTTACTTGTGTTAGATACTTTCAGTATAGGTTCTGTAAATATTGCTCATGTTGTACTAAGGTGCATATAGGTTCAGGTATGGGACCTGTTATCCAGAATGCTCAGGAACTGGGGTTTTGCAGATAAGGAAACCCCCATGCCATGTTTAAATTTGCTAAAATTTCAATATTAAATAAACCCAATAGGAATGTTTTGCTACTTATCTTGCAACTCATCTTTTTTGGGATTAAGTACAAGGTACTGTCTTATTATTACAGAGAAAGAGATAATCATTTTTTAAATTGTGAATTATTTAATTAAAATGCACTGGGAGATTACCTACCCATAATTTAGGAGCTTTCCCATCTTAACCCATACTTGTATATACTGACAGGCCCGTCATCAGGGGGGGGACAGGAGGGACAAGTGTCCCGGGCCCGGGTTGAAGGGGGGCCCAGCAGTGCTGCAATATTTAAAAGTCCCCCCTTACGAGCCCTCGTTGCGAAGTCCAGAGGCAGAATGCGGAAGTGCCGAACAAATACGATGTCCTGAAGAGGCGGAAAGACCCGAAGTCCCGAAAGGAGCCGACACTGAAGTCCTGAAACGGCGAAAATACCCAAAGTCACGAAAGGAGCCGACACTGATGTCCTGAAGCGGCGAAAATAACCAAAGTCACGAAAGGAGCCGAAACTGATGTCCTAAAGCCACAAGTTCAATTCTAGTGACACCAATGTGGGTTTTTTTTTTAAATCCCCTGGCCACCAATGTTTTATTTTAATACTCTATAGGCCCCTGCACCAATATTTTTTTAAAATATTTTTTGGAGCCCCATTTTTTTAACTTGTGGGGGGCCCTGGCGCCAATGTTTTTTTCAAAAATATTTTTTATGGGCCCCAATTTTTTTTATTTGTGAGGGGGGCCCTGGGGCCAATGTTTTTTTAAAAAATATTTTTTGGGGCCCCAATTTTTTTTAATTTGTAACGGGAGCCCTGGCGTCAATGTTTTTAAAAAAATTTTCTTTGGGACCCCAATTTTTTTTTTAATTTGTGAGGGGGGCCCTGGCACCAATGTTTTTTTAAAAAAAATATTCTTTGGGGCCCCATTTTTTTAACTTATTAGGGGGCCCTGGCACCAATGTTTTTTTTAAATATTTTTTTGGGGCCCAATTTTTTTTTTTAACTTGTAAGGGGGGCCCTGGTGCCAATGTTTTTTTTGTTTAACTTATAAGGGAGCCGTGACCATCAATATGTGTTTGGGGGGGTTACTTTTTTAGTACTGATATCTGTGTGGTCTTTTAACTTTGATGTGGAGTAGGCGGGATATGGGGTGGGGCTTGAGTGTCAGTGTGGGCGGGGCCCAGGGGCCCCAAAAATGTTGTTGTGCGGGGCCCCGTGATTTTTAATGGCGGCCCTGTATACTGACATTTAAAGTCTTTCCCCAAAGTGCTATGAAATATTATCATGGCCAGCTAAGGTCCATCTCTGCCAGATTATAGTCTATTTTGTCCTTTTTTCTAATTACATTATTTGCTAAACCTTAAGAAAGATTATGTTAGTCATGAAACCTATTTACCGAGTTACCCATAGCAAGAAATCAACAATCTGATCTGTCAGCTGCCAGTTAAATAGTGAAAGCAAACTCATTGGTTGTTATGGGCAATCTGTTTTAATCTCTTGTACAGGTATGGCCCTGTTCTTTTTGCATATAAAAACCTGTAAAACAAGAACAGTTCAGTTAACAATATGTTTGCTATAATCAATATATTTGCAAGTTATCCAGTCTAATGGCATTGCTGAGACTTCCGCAAAAGCTTGATTTTGTAACCTCTGAGCATATTACAAAGCCATGCTTTCTAACTATAGTAGCAATGTAAAAGAGTGTTTTCCCATAAATGATGTACAATCAAGAATGTCAGCAAACTGATCAATTAGTTCTGCAACAAACATTTCAAAGGGTTAATGTAAGGCTTCATTCAATTCAATGCATTTATTAAAATAGAGTGAGCGCAAATAAAAAGAGAGGTTCTTTCTGATCTGTGTAGAAAGATAAATCAGTTACCTCGAAAGATTCAAAATCATTTAAAAACTATTGGAGCTAAAATTTTATTGATGATTCCTGTAGATCCATACTGAACATTTGTAGTTACTAAGGCAACAATTAATCAATCTTCTGTTCATCTTTATGGAAAGAACTTTCAGGAAGGTGCAGCTGATCAATATCCATATTGTATCGACTGGAAAAAATTAAGAGAAAAAACTGGCATTGCACGTATCCCATTTGTTACGTCTGACTTGTCAATCTTACTGGATCAGTCAATCAATATTCAATCAAGGTTCAAATAGCTAGAAGAAAAATATTCAGGGTATAACCGAAAAATTTGTGTAATTACGAATAGGTTAATAACATTCATATGACATATAATGGGCCTCAGTAATCTAATGCCTATAATCTGGTATTCTTCATGCTGTTTTATGGCCAAGTGCAACTGGCTGAGCCAATGGAAAAATTTAACCAAAACATAAATATTAATTTTCAGAGGCAAAAACCAGAAATCAGCAGAATTACAAATAGCACAATGGTGCTGCAATGAAGAATCCAGAAGCGCAAGAATATTGAGGACAGATATTTAGAGGACCAGCAAAATAATGAGCGAAAATATGATTTTATTATATTCAAACTATTTTTCTGTTTATCCACCACCTACAAATTAAATGTTTTTTTGGCAGGAAATGTCCTATTTTATATGAGAATTGATTTCATAATAGAGCACTGTAGAAAGACATGATAATCCATTGCTAGTCAAGGTTACCAGATCTTTTGAATATTCAGGAGCATATTTAATCAAAGCATATTGTAGGGCAGCACAGATGGAATGAAAATAAAATTACAATCAGCGTAGCATTTCTAGCTGCATTTTCTAAGCGTGTTCCTGAATTTTTAAGTTATCTGGTAACCCTAGGTCAAGCAAAGCGTACACAGTCTTAGCAAACAGGCCCAATCCTTCAGGTTTTTTGCACTTTGCACTTCTGCAGGTCTCTGCATTCAGCACTGAGTGGGTGTGAAAGGCGACTATCAAAACTCACTTTTTTCTTCGGCATACCACTTCTATTTCTTTGGGTGCAGTCAACTCCACCGGCCGCTTCCAAGCCAAATTCTTCATACATGAAATCCCATATGGAGGAAGCACACCAAACACTTCGGCTTTGCCTTTAGATGCCTTTATTTAGCAGAATTAGCACAAGCTTTGCACCTGAGGATGTCTTGTGCCAGACCACACACACTAGGGCTCTTTAAATAAACACTCAGGGAATGCCTTTGCTCTTCTCTGTTGTCATTTTAAATAGTTGCCTCAATGGCTGCACTGCAGCATATTTAGCTATACTGCCAGAGGTCAAGGAGGCTAGATCAGGGATCCCTAACCTTTTGAGCATTCGAAGGAGTAGCACTAGCATGAAACATGTTCTTGGAGTGCCAAATAAGTTCTTTGATTGGCCATTTGGTAGCCACTGTGTGGAATGTCAACCTACACTGAGGCTGTATTTGGCAGTGTACCTTGTTTTTATACAACCAAAACTTGCCTCCAAGCCTGGAATTAAAAAATAAGCACCTGCTTTGAGACCACTGGTAGCAACATCCAAGGGTTGGAGAACAACATGTTGCTACTGGTTGGGGATCACTGGGCTTGATGATATGAAGCATGACAAAAGTGGTGTAAAGGTGATACCTTTTATTGGCTAACTAAGATGATAATCACAGCAAGCTTTCAGAAAATTGCAGTTCCTTCTTCAGAGCTGATTACAATGAAGCTATGTTGGTACTGACATATATACAACATTTTGTTTAAAAAAAACTGTGAGGGACCAAAGGAAAAACAACACTTATGCATAATTTGTATTACAAGCAGGCGCCCAATAGTTTCTGGCATTGGAACACTGACGGAGAACATATCAGGTTGGGTCGAACAAATCTAGCTCTGGTGGGGAGCTTTTTTTTTTATTTTAAACTACTGTTATCCCCACTGGAATGTGGGCTCTATTAGCCCGCACCTTTGGTTGGGGATAACATTTTTACCCAACAGGTGCCCTTTAAGTTATGAAGATCCAAACTACAGAAACATCCCTTATCCGGAAACCCCCAGGTCCAGAGCATTCTGGATAATAGATCCCATATCTGTATATAGATTGGTCAGCGTTCTCCTGCCAGCAGTGCAATATTATCAATATGTTTATGACCTAATTTACAGAGTCTAATCCATTATATTTGCATTTAACTTTATCATTTAAACAACTATAATTATATCCTTTTAAATATAAAGAATAAAGTGTTTGCTTGCTTTTACTGCATTTTATTGACCTTTTAAGCAGCCACTTCATTATTAAATGATTTTCTCTAAAACACAGTATTCCGTTTATTAGATCTTTATATGAGGTCACTGTTAACACACTGTAGTTTTCAGTTCCCAGAACTTAACTTATAAACATTACACAGAACATTTATGAACAGCCAATTGAGTATCCCACATGTTTAACAAAATATTAGAAAGAATTCAGATAACTAATAAGCTAAAACGTTTCTAAGTTGTTCATCTAGCCCAGGTAACATTTTTAGCACTGTGTTAGCCCATTGAGAAAGTTATAAGGAAGAACTTTTTGATATGATGCATAACAAAAGTGGTGATACCTTTATTGGCTAACTAAGATGATAATCACAGCTTTCAGAACATTGCAGTTCCTTCTTTAGAGCTGATTAAAATGAAGCTATGTTGGTACTGACATATATACAACATTTTGTTTACAAAAAACCTGCGAGGGACCTAAGGAAAAACAACACATGCATAATTTGTATTACAAGCAGGGGCAGATTTACAGATAGGTGGGTTATGCAAAATACTCCAGATTAAGCACAAATTAGGCCTAGGGTGTGAAGTAGATAACAGATTCCTCTAGTAGTTTTTTGTCTACATAGAACAAAATTTATGTATCTGTTTCTAGTCTAGTCCTTATTAATAGCCCCAATTCTAATAATACATCTAATGATACATGGTTCACACATGCTGAAATTCAAAAGAGACTAGAACATGTTAAGATAAACAAAGGTCCAGGGCCAGATGGGATTCATCCCAGGGTAATTAACGAGCTTAGCTCTGTGATTGCCAAACCTCTCTACTTAATTTTTCAGGATTCATTGAGGTCTGGCATGGTGCCGAGAGACTGGCGAATTGCTAATATGGTGCCGCTATTCAATAAGAGATCCCATTCTCTGCCTCAAAACTATAGCCCAGTTAGTCTGACGTCGGTGGTAGGAAAGCTTTTCGAAGGATTAATAAAGGATAGGATACTAATAACAATACTATGAGTTTGTGCCAGTATGGTTTTATGCATAATAGATCTTGCCAGACTAACTTAATTTCATTTTATGAGAAGGTAAGCAGGGACCTCGATTCTGTGAGCTAGGCTACCCACACCAGGAGGGAGCTCCTGGTTCGAGCAGCCATGCTCTTTCACTTGCATGCTCATACCACACCTGTGACATCACGTGCATTCGCATAATGAGCAATTCAGGGCAGATTTGCATTATGCTCATGGGAGTGACTGGGCATGGCTGCTTGCATTGGGAGCTCCCTCCTGGTCCAGGTAGCTGGCGGGGAGCATTTAAAAAATAAAACTACTGTTATCCCCCAACCGGAATGCAGGCTATATCAGCCCACACCTTTGGTTGGGATAACAGGTGCCCTTTAAGTCTACTAGAAAAACATGTTAAAATAAAATAAACCCACTACAGTAGGCTGGTTTTGCTTCCAATAAGGATGAATTATAACTTAGTTTGAATCAAGTACAAACTACTGTTTTATTATTACAGAGAAAAAGGAAATACTTTTTAAAAGTATATGGGAGTCGGCCTTTCCGTAATTTGGAGCTTTCTGGATAAAGGGTTTCTGGATAACGGATCCCATACATGTAATATGGAAATCAGTCATTTGGCTGATCATCAGGTGAGGCAGTGAGGAGGCACCACAGCTGGAGCTGTTGTTCTGAAAATTATGGTTGTTGGTCCAAACAAGTTGAATAATAAAATATGGCCATACCATGTGTTGCTCCCACATTTTATCGGGCTGATTAGAAAGGTATTATACTGAATTGGCCCATGCATGGTTGGTTTTAGTTGTTCTTTTGGAACTGGACTTACTCTTTCTTGGTTACTTATAAACTAACATCTAAAAAAAGCAACTGATATGGAATTTATATTTTTTCATTGGTTCTAAATTTAATGAACTGCTAAAGAAACTCAAGTGTTTCCAATATGTATTTTTGCTAGAATGACATATTGTGAGAAGCTATTACAAAGTGAAAAAGCATTGCTGTTTCACTCATGTACAGGGCAGACTTTGATTAAGGACCTTGATTAAAAGCTTCCTACAAACTAACAATGGCTTCACACGAAGCAGCTTAACAATTGACTAAACTCGGTACAAAGAAAAATCCGTCTTTTTTAAATAAAAAAAGAGCCTTACCTCTCTAGAATAATGTTTTATACAGTATATATACCACAAGTTATTTCTGTAAAGGAGAATAATCTGCCTGATGATTAGCTTGGCTTGATCTTGAACAAAGCATAAAACTCATTCATTTACAATGAGAGCTGTTTTCTGATTTTAGGCTTGTCTTCCGCAATGGCATATTGATGTCTCCTCTGCCTCCAGCTGCATATATTTTGTGATGAAAAATGACTGTCTAATGAAAAGTGCCAAAGGTTCCAGAGACAAGCTATTCAAACGAAGAAATGTGTGCTTGTAATAAACAGGGATTACACAAATTCCTATTAGCAACAATGGATTATTGTTTCAGTGGTTTATATGATAATCTGTTTTGGGATTTACCTGTATGGACAAAAAGGCCTGCAGCCTGGAAAATGCCAAATATGACCCTGGCCTTGTTCCACTGACTTTAATGCCATACTTCTGCCACAGCACACAAGGGGCAGATTTGAGCTGAAAATGGGTCTGTATTTTTGGGCTGAAGTTCATTGTTTTTGAGTAAATGGGTAGATGCCACTAATGTCCACGTTTTGAGGCCCAAACATTGTACAATGTGTGTAAACGGTTGCCAGCTGGCTGGTATTTTACCGGCCTGTCCTGTAAAAATGTTGCTTGTCGCCAATGTTATTTGTAGGGAAAAACTACAAAAATATAGGAAGGCCGATTTTTTTCCAAAAAGGCGGCAACCATATATGTGTACCATGTCTGCCACTGGCCTAATGTAGGATTGTCGACACTGTTCCTATCACTGAATCTGTCCACTAATTTGGGAAGTCCAGATGGACTCAATATTCCAAATTCTGGATACGGGATTTTATGGGATCCCTTATCCAGAAAGCTGTTATCCAGAAAGCCCCTTATCACAGGAAGGCCATCTGCCACATACTCCATTATAAGAAAATAATTCTAATGTTCTGTAATAATAACAACCAGTACCTTTTACTTAATCCTAACTAAAATGCATAAATCCATAATGGTGGCAAAATAATCCTATTTGGTTTATAATATGTTTAGTAGACTTAAGGTACACAGAGCCCTTATCTGGGAAAGTCCAGGTCCCAAAGCATTCTGGATAATATATACTTTACCTGTACCAGCAAACACCAGTAAATGTGAATGAAACTTAAACACCTATTTTAATATTTCCAGAACCAGTGAAAAAATGTCATTACTTATGTATGCTATGCCATTTATCCCCTTGAAGGTCTAGGACTTTGTTTACAGAAAGCCCATTCCAAATCAGTTCAGTCCAGTCATGTGACGTTTGCCACAGACGCTCCACTGGATATGACCATTGTACCAACGTTCCCTTTATAATAAACACAGAGGATGCTTAGCCTGTAGAGACCCTTGAGGACTTTTGCTTTGGAATTATGTGATAACATGAAGAAGTGGCATAGGGATTAAAATGCATGCACACTTAAGCAAATGGTCACACATTTTACATGAATTTTACAGATTGATGGTTTTGGCCTGTGTTGTTTCATGGAACATTGTGTTTCCTGACCGTAACCGTGATCTGATCTGTTGCTGAGTCTGCTTGTCCATTTGGCAATTTAGATCTAATATTTAGAGTTTGTGGGGTCTCCTAAACTTGTAACGACTGTCCCCAGGAGTCTCCTGTCCGCCAAATGGCCTGTACTGTGCATACACCGCTCTTTCTGTACAGCTTGAAAATGTATGTAAGAAGTTACTGCTGTTGTGTAATGGCTGCATGAACCTGCTAATAAAGCACTGTTATAATCTACTCATCTTTGGCTGCCAAAACATAATAAGTGGCAACAAGGATGTATTTTCTACCTCTGCAGCAGCCTGCACATTTTCTTCCAAACCCTGGTGAGCCTACCATACCTTTTACTGTTTAGATCCGTATGTTTGATTATTACATTATTGCTGCTGACCAAGGGGAGATTTCTACTGCTAGAAAGTGTGCTTTACTTATTCATTGCCTGGGAGCAGAGGGACAGCGTATATTCTATACATTACAATTACCTGATGAGACTTATGAAACTGCTCTTACTGCTATAAAGAACTTTTTTGTGCCAAGAGTAAATGTGGTTGCTGAAAGAAACAAATTTAGCCAACGTGGACAACGTAATGGCAAATCCACAGAACAATTTGTAGCAGCTTTGAGAGAGTTGGTTGTTACCTGTGAGTTTGGGAATCTAACATATGAAATCACATTAGAGAAAGACTACTCCTGGAGCAGGATTTATCCCTTGCAAAGGCTATTACAGTTGCTATCCAGATTGAAACAGCAGTGGCAGAGGCTACAATTCTCAGTCAAGGAACTGCTGGGTATGTACAGATGTGTGAATTCAACACTGTGGCCTAATAATGCACAGGAACAATACACAATACAGTGCAAAGGAAAGGGATTCACTTACACTGCAAAACTGTTCAGCAAATACAAATAAAAACACTGCTTTTGCTGTGGTGCAACACAACACATTGCAAATTATGCTACATGTCCTGCAGAAGCTGTACAGTGTAGCAAATGCAGAGAGGGAGGACATTTTGCAAAGGTCTGCTGTAGTTCTGCTAAAGATGTTCATGAAGTCACTACTACACATTTCACAGTATTAAGTGTGGATAAAGCTGGTACATTTATTCCAGACAAGTTTATATGCACTGTCAGTGTCAGTACTGCTTCTGCTGACAAGGGGCACTCCATTAACCTGATGCTTGATACAGGTTCAGCAGTTTCTATATTACCAAAGGATATTTTCTTGAAATACTTTGCCAACGATACGCTTGTTGCACCTGCCCTGAGACTGGTCAGTTACTTAAAGAATCCAATCCCTGTGCTTGGATGCTTGCCAGTGACTGTACACCCTGTTTATTGGTGCTTAATTTATTCTTAGTTTGTACTTGTACATTTCCTTTCTCTGCAATGAAATAATGTCCTTGGTAAAGTCCTTATTCATCCTTATCCTCATCATCAACTGAAATGCAGGTTCATTGTGCGAATAATAAGGGGATCTGTAACTCACACTGAACAGAAGATTTGTTAGATATGTGTAGCTTATATTAGGTTTAATATGAAGGTTTTAAGTATACAATAAAGTATATGATATGTTTTAAATGCAGGGCTGCTTTTATTGCTTAATTGCTTAGCAGTAGAAATGCATAATTTATCCTGCTGTAAAAGAATTTCTTCCTCATAGGTCTTTTCATCGTGCTGTTTGTAGTAGTTTTACTGTGGCCATTAAATACATCCTGCTTTTAGTTGCAATGCTTTCTGGGCATGCAAAATTTTCTGGATCAGTGGCAGTGCTTTAATGTAAGTACTAGGTAGAAACAAGCACACAATTGATCTGAAAAATACATTTGAAAGGGGAATAAACTTAATAATGTCAAGGGGACATATATATGTGGTTTCTATACTGAATATGCAATGGAGCAATGTCTGTAGGTCCTACATTGCTTTATGGGGACTATGAAAGTTATTAAAGAAAATAATTTTGTTTTCAAAATTAGCTTTCCTGGAGTAACATGGGGATTGAGGAGAAGACCTACCTCTGAGGAAGTGCAAATAAATTCCACTGACATGTGCCCTGCTTGTAGTGAGTCACTTCAAAGTAAGAGATGACAACTGTAGGTAGAACACTTTATATTGGTGTTGCCCATTCCATATCAGCTGTGGTTAAAGTTCAGGCATGAGATCCGGAAACCCATTATGCAGACAGCTCCGGATTAGGGAAAGGCTGTCTCCCATAGACTCCATTTTATACAAATAATCCAAATTATGGAAAGATCCATTGTCCTGAAAACCCCACATCCATAACATTCTGGATAACAGGTCCCATACCTGTAATAAAGAAATAAGTAGAACTACAAGCACCTACCAAAAGCAAAATGCTCAATAACAGACAAAGGGTACTGGGCTGGACAGTACAAAACGCAGAGTATCTGTTATCTGAAATGCCTGGAGTCTTTCCAAGAAATATGTTTTACATTTTCACATTTCATGGCACACAATATGTCTCAACTTCTACCCACAGTACATGCATGTTACTGTGTTAATATTTTCACAGTGATGGCTGTTATAACATATATATGTTAATAATTTAACCATTTGCTACCCGCACCTGTAGTTTATCCACAATGCAGCAACACATGAGCAGTCAGAGTATCATTCTTATCATTCTGACCAGTGAGCTGTCCCATTGTCATTCTGGTGTCAGGAGGCATTGAAATGGCAATTCGTATGCAAACGGCTGCTGCTTCCTTGCCCTTTATCTGAAAGGCATTTTTACATTTACTGCACTGCTGTCTGGAGAGATCTTCATTTGATTTATCTTTAAAAGTGGAAAGACATAGCTCTGGTTAAAGAAGAAAAAAAAACTGTTTAATGTATAAAGGAGAATTCAACACGAAATAAAAACAACCCTACCCCCCCATCTATCCTCCCCCCTGCCTAACTGCCCCCTCAGGCAAATGCCCCTAATGTTTTACCTACCTTTCCATGCAGATTTTGGCCTCAGGAGTTCACGGGCGCTGTCTTCTATCTTCGCTTTTCTTCAGAATCAGACGTTTTTGGCGCATGCGCAGTTGTAGTAGATTTTGTGAAATTTGGAAAATTTGCAATGGTTTGGGACCGGAAATTTACTCCAACTGCACACGCGCCAAAACTCTGCACAGATTCCGAAGAAGACCGAAAAAAGAAGATGGCGCCTGTGAACTCCCGAGGCCAGAATCTGCATGGAGGGGTAAGTAGAAAATTAGGTGCATTTGCGGGGGGGGGGG
>CM044442.1:112441957-112456510 GCA_024363595.1 Xenopus borealis | reverse complement strand
GGTCCACTTGAAGAAACCATTTCAAAGGCTACAGTACATTTTCTGAACTGGGGGATGTCTGGATCTATAAGCAACAGGTCATACTTAGCAACCAGTATTTCTGTTTCTCCAAAATGTCTATAATGCTGGAAATATTGGTTGACTTTTAATAACCACCTAATAGACCTAATAGACTTACGAGCTCAGCGCTGTTTGGTAGTCAGGTGATCCCACAGGCGGCTAATAAAAGGCAACCAAGTTTGGGAGTTTTACTTTGAAAGCAGCAAGTAAGTTGCAGGTAAAATTTAGTCAGAATGTAAAATGCATAAGGAAGCAACTAAATTCTTAATGAATCATTTGAAAGTTGAGAGTAGGACTGACCATACTGGGGATGACTTTGGCGTAGTTGGCCAGCTTGAATATATTGCAATAAATGGACAAACAATCCCTGTTTTGTTTAAAGAGGAATGCATTTTAGTAGCTTAAGGCACAAAATGTTTCAATGGCCTTAATATATTGTTAATGTTCACTAAAGGCGTGAAGTGTCTAACGCTAGCACTAATTCGCCAGCGTGACGTCAATTCATAACTTCGCAAATTCACTAACGCCGGCTCTGACGAATTTTCGCTAGTGAAGTAGATAGACTTGTGCAACTTCGCACCCTTACGCCAGGAGAAGTTGCGCACTGACGAAGGATCGTAAATACACAAATTCTCTAAGATGACCATTTTCCTGAACGTTACCACTTATGCTAGACCTTACTTCGCCAGGTCAGACCTGGCGAAGTTCAATACAATAGATAGGAGCCCCAAAAAATCGTTGGCGTGTTTTACCTTTCTAGGGTGATAGTCTGAAAAAGAGCGATATTTTTTTGGGGGGGTTACCCTCCTTCCCCCCTACATTTCCTAACATATGGCAACACAGCTATACAGGGGGCACATGTAGGGCAATAGGACAACTTTATTTTATTTATTAAAGGTTTCCTGGGCTTGTGTAGTGCAATGTAGTGGCTGTAACTTCTATTGTTATGTATACTTCTATTATACTTTGAAATTTGCACCGTATGCAAATTAGGCATAGCTAGCGTAAATGCGCTTTGCCTGGCGAAGTAAAGGTAGCGTTACTTCACTAACGTTCGGCGAAGCGCTGGCGAAAATTCGCCTGACGAAGTGCGGCGAACGTTAGCGAAGCCAACGCTAGCAAATTTTCACCGCTTAGTGAATTTTCCCCAGAGTTGGAAAATGACCTGGGTGCTAATCAGTAGAAATAATATATCCATAGAAATGCTGAAGCACACCAGGATTTTTCAAATTGAAGCTTGTTCGGTTCATCACAGGTTAAATTTCACACCTGAATTGTAGGCGTGGTTTGGTGATGGTTTCTTAGTGGTTGAATCTATAAATCACTTGAATTTAAATGTTTTACTTATCTTGATAAAAGTCCTTGTATAGACCGAAACGGCGATTCAATAAAACAAGCTTCAATTTGAAAAATTCTGGTGTGCTTAATTTCTATGCACAGACTGGTGCACTCAAAACAGCTCACATCCGCCTGGGTGCTGGTCACAACATAAATACATAATAAGCAAACAAATCGCACTCCAAGGACGTGTGCAATAATTAAAAAAAAAAAAGATTTTTTTATTCCCAACATTTCGGCACCCTTACTGGGGCCGTCTTCAGGAGATTGAATTCAACACTCTAGTGAAGCCTATTATAGGGGAGAAGATGGCGGCAAAACTCGCAGGTCTGACGTCATCAAGCAGTGTCATGAATACATGTATCATTAAGCCATATTTCCCCTATATGGAGATTTATCCAGACAATGTATGAACAGTGTTGGGCACTAGATGATACATTGTTTGGATAAATCTCCGTATAGGGGAAATATGGTTTTTGACACATGTATTCATGACACTGCTTGATGACGTCAGACCTGCGAGTTTGGGCGCCATCTTCATCCCTATAGTAGGTTTCACTAGCATGTTGAGTTCACGCTCCTGAAGATGGCCCCAGTAAGGGCGCCGAAACGTTGGGAATAAAAAATCTTTTTTTTTATTATTACACATGTCTTTGGAGTGCGGTTTTTGTTGCTAATTTTATATATATATATATATATATATATATATATATATATATATATAACCTGCTATGGGTAACAGCAAAGGTGCACTTTAGCATCAATGTTTGTAATTAGCCTTGTGATTATTAATATAGAATATTAGGATATAAATCTACAATGGCTGGTGAAATGGAGGGAAAACAGCATCTATTGATTTTTCGGGTATTCTGTTTAATCAACTGATTTTTTTATCACGTCTCAGGGTTGTAACTATATAAATGGACACTTTGGATCAGCATGGCAAACATGTTCTACGTAGTCCTGCTGTACATCAGGGTGTAGTCAGTTATAACTTTAAGATGCTCATATAGCCATTCCAACATTGCCACCTAATGGGGATTTGTATTAAAAAATATATGCAATTTTAACTTATTATACACCAACACCAATGTGTGATGGGTTTGTTTGTGCACTATAACTACATTTTATGCAACATTATACTTATAAATCTAAGCTGGCAATAGAATGTTGACGGATACTGAATGCTTTGTTTAGTGAGGTCTCCCTCTTCCTTCTCTAAGTTAATATCATAACTCACAGAAATATCGTATATCAGAGTTAGTAATGTATTCTCTTCCATATACAATTCTATTCTGTTTTCTTATGTATTCATTACACTGGGGGTTAATTCTAAATTATTATTTATTTTTTAATTGGTTCATGCAGCCACCAACTTGTTCTTTGAGGCAGCAGCTCATTGGTGCATGAATGCACCAACGTGCCTGCCCGACCAATAGCTGGCCAAAATGGACAGATATCAATCAGGAAGGTTTGATTTTACCTTCTGACAAAGTCCACATCAGTGGTCTTATCCAGAGGACTGTATGATTTGATCAGGTTAGTAAGATTGGTCCAGCATCTGGGAAGTTCAATTGGGCCCAGATCCTCTTATTTGATGGCCTTGCCAAATGAGCAGAACTGGCAATTGATTGACAACTTTAGATGCTATTTTAGAAATGAAATTGCCCTCAGATTAATTTAGGTTGTACCGAGGTGAGACAATCATGAAATACAGAGTAAAATACCTTTATATTTCAGTATCACCTTGAATAACATGGAGCGAAATTTAAAGCATTTCCTAACAAAAATATATCAAGATGCTGTATATAATTGGCCTTTTAATGGGCAGTGATTTCCATTGAATAAAGGATTTGGGGCACTTTCACCTGAGAGTTGGACAATAATAGAAAATATATTGTGAAATCTAAAACCCTTGAGAATGTTATTCATTAATGACTTGATATGTAAATACAGCTGTTTAACAAGAAGGAAAAAACAAGGGAAAGAAAGAGAAACAGAGCAGAGTCAAGAGTAGAAATGGAATAGAACAGTAAAAAGAGCTTTTGGGGGTAATACCAACCAATGGACACTATAATATGAATGAGCTGGTTTTATTCTAAACTTTGAAAGGCATGACCTCAACTTCTAGATGATCCTCTGAATATTACATTTGGAACTAGACTAGGATACAATGTATGCAAAGTATGCAACCCAAACTCAACTTTATTTATTTGTTGAGATTTATTAAGATCCAATGGTGTTAAAAGTCCAACTCAGACCTGCCGAGTTCATGTATAAGTCAATGGCAGATGTCCAGTTGACATTTTGAAGATATCCTGATATGCAATAGGTTTCGTTCAATAATCCAAAGATTTTGTGGTCGGAGGTTTTGGCCGTCAAATCCAAGAAAGTTTTGGAAGCAAAGCCAAAAAAAATTGTATGATTTGGATTTTTTTCACGATTTTACCAAGTCTTTTTTTTTCCTCATAAGAAATTTTCATGAAAACAAATTGATGAATTTTGTTGAAAGTAGCTCAGAGCCATTATCAAGTGGGCAGGGTTGTTTCTGGGCTCAATGTCACCCTAAGAAAGTCAAGTCGATACCATCCCCAAGGGTGGGAGAGAAGAGAGAGCAAGAATCGCTTGCCCAAATAAGAGTGGGTGGATGTTCTGAGTGTTGGGGAGTAGGTGGGACAGGAGAAGGGCATCACAGCCAGACATGTATTTGTATTTGGGTTCCATTAAACCAGGTTTTCTCATGGTGGCCCCAAAGTAGCCTGCATACAGTTTTTGGAAAACACAGATGCACAATCTTAAATGGGGTGATTGGAAAAAATGTGAGATTATCTGGTGAAGGATTAAGAAGCTATATGGGATTCTGTTGTTCCCTACAGCAATAAAGAAATTATGTTTATTGAGCCGTTTGTTCTTTTTCTTTCAACTGCTAAAATGTTGCTCAATCCAAGGACATAACCCAGTAGAGAGCATTTAAAAAAACACACATTTCTATAATTTGTTAGTCAGAGCTATATTAAACAACAGCATCTTGGGATTAGGCAGGTAACACATATTTTCCATTGATTGCATTTGTAGCCGAGAAATTTAGATCTTCATCCCGGGAGGAACACCACAGGTTTTAATAGTTATGCTTCCAAAGTACTGCAGAATAATACACTGCGGCACCGGTGGGAAGACGGATATACGCATGTATAAAATATTAGTGTAATATTAGTTTGCTCTTTAAAAGAGATGTCCTTCATTCTGTTATATTAGTGTAAGAGCTTACCCTGGTAGTCTAGCGGGCAGCGGGGTCCATTGCCGCTCCTTTGGCATGGATCCCCGCTTCCTGGTTTATTTAAAGGTGCAGGCGCGCTGACGTGATCTGATTCCTGTGTTTTGACCCTGCCTGGCTTGACTATTCTGATTTCTGTATCCTGATCCGTGCCTGCTATCTGACTACCGATTTTGCCTCATCCTTTTCTGATTGAATACCCAGTTTTGACCCTTGCCTGCCTCACGATCCCTGCTTTCTGCCTGCCTCGACCCTGCCTGTCTGACCACGATTCTGCCTAATCCTGTCTGTACTGTGACCTTTGGCCTTACTGACTTTTAATAACTGTCGTGCCCCTTTGCTTGCTTCAACTCATTGCCTTGCTCCTCTCGATAAGTCCAAGTGGCATCTGAGTAGCTGAGGGCTCCTCCCATCACGCTACTGGTGAAGCCGAGCCGAGACCAGGGAGCTTGGCATCTGTTCTGGTTTAGGGTGCCGACCGTGACAATTAGCAGTTAAAAATTGCCACATTACAGCAAGGAGAAAGAATGCAGTGGCTGATGCCAACATGACATGGAATTGAGTTGGAAAGGTTCATGAAATGTTTCAGTGTTGTGCCACTCTTTTGGAAATTAACTATTATATCCACTGATGTTTATGAAGTATTGGCTGGCCAATGTTGCTCCTATTTACTTTGTTAAAAAGGAGGTTGGGCTTGTACTCTTTGTCAGTAGCCTTATTAGCAATAATCATACACTACAAAAAGCAGCTGTATTAACATTAAAGGAGTAGTTCACCTTTAATTTAAGATCTAGTTGTTATAGAATGGCTGATTATAAGCAACTTTGCAACTGCCCTTCATTTTATTTTTCATAGTTTTTGAATAATTTGTCTTCTCCTGACTCCTGACCCCATACAAAAAATAAATGCTCTGTAAGTTGACAAATGTATTGTTATTTCTACTTTTTCTTTTTCTATTCAGGCCCTTTCCTGTTTATATCCCATTCTCTTATTCAAATCCATGCATGGTTTCTAGGTCAATGTGGACCCTAGCAACCATATTACAAGCTGCAGAACTGCTGAATTAAAAGCTAAATAACTAAAAAAAACACAAATAATACAAAATGAAAACCTGCATATTGTTTCAGACTATCACACTTCTACATCATAAAATTAATTTAAAGGTGAACAACCCCTATAATAATTAGACATTAGTGAGTGCAAAGATAGGCAAGACAGGTTAAAATTTTGCTAATAAAGATTGCCTCAATAGATCAAAAGATTTATGTAGGGTAGAGCCAACCCTCTTCTAGAGACATGGTCAGGTTTTCAACATACGGAGAAGATCTGAATTACACTCAACTTTGGAACCACCTTCAAATCAGTTTTGGCTTGTGAGTCTCTCAAGAAGACTAATGGCAAATGAGATTGTGCTTATATTGGAAGTCTGAGGTCAGCATAATGTAATTGTACAATGCTTACTCGCTGTTTTATTGTTGACCCAAGTGAAACTGTGTTTGGAACCAGTTTTCTTTTCTTTATAGATTGAAACCATTATAAAGGTTGATCATGAATCCCCACCCAAAACAGCATGAACACCCTTGGAGTAGTGTACTCCTATATATTCCCAGAAATAAAAAGGAAGATCACTTTCCTTTGGTAAAAAGTGGTCTTAACATCCCTGTGGCATTTATTGCTGATGCACCATAAAACACACATTGAGCCCCCAGCCTCTTTTCATCTTCGTCTCCACTCTCGCTGATTTTTACTGTCAACTTCAGTTGCTCCTGTCCTAATTGGGAATGTTTTCATTATTTTTAACAGTTTTTTTTACCCTGCAGCATATACTTGCATACATAGGAGTACCCTCTAGACTCTATCCACTAAATCAATGATCCACAACCAGTAGCTCGTGAGCAACATGTTGCTCTCCAACCCCTTGGATGTTGCTCTCAGTGGCCTCAAAGCAGGTGCTTATTTTTGAATTTCAGGCATGGAGGCAAGTTTTGGTTGTATAAAACCCAGGTTCTCTGCAAAACAGAGCTTCAATGTAGGCTAACAATGTTCATTGGGGCTACCAGATGGTCAAAAATAGCACTTATTTGGCACCCCAAAAACATTTTTATGCTAGTGTTGCTCCCCAACTCCTTTTACTTCTGAATGTTGCTCATGGGTTCAAAAGGTTGGGGATCCCTGCACTAAATGATATTTGGGGATGGGTGCTCAGCTGCTGGCATCTAGGCAAACAAGACGTTGCATTTATTCTTGTAGGTTGATCTGGAGTATTTCATATGTTACTGTTGGTTGTAGGGAAAATCTGAAAAAAGACGATTAATTTTTAATGAACAAATTAATAGCCACGCACAAGTTATATTTTAATATCCTATTAATACCGTAATGTCTCAGACACCAGAGACAAAGCTAATCTCTATGTATCTCAATTTCAGAACTAATTGTCTGATTCTTGTGTTTTTTTTCTGTTTACTCCAGGGGCAGACGAAGAATGGAAATTGATGGGAAGAGGTATGTGCAGTGGTGATAGGGATTTGTCTAGTGTTAGACACTGATAAGGGTCAAACTCTTTTGTCACTTAATGAAACAAAATGAATCTGTGTAGTCTTTGTTACTTAACCAGTGCAAGCAAGAAGTAGCCTCTTTATACCAAACATTGCTGGACAAAATAATCTGTCATTACGGTCTGGTTTAAATAATGATTCAGGGAGGCATATTTATAAAATACACTCAGATTAAGAAGGTCATGTAACAGATGGAAAACTAGAATGCTGGTGGAAACTGGAGATGGACATTGAGTCATAATAGCTATTATTTAAACAATTCTCTTATCAATATAAAATATTTTAGGAGTTAGTTATGCTCTAGTCTAGACAATAAATTATAATCATTGTATAAAGAATTAAATGGAATATAATTACATGTAAAAATAAAAACAAAAATGGATTATAGATATATTTGACCCCTAGGTGCCACTATAGGACTCAGTAATTAGAATCATTTTGGTCTTCTGGAAAAAAAAACCCACTATTATTTGATCTTCTTTAGTCTTTAACATGGTTTTCTACGGGTCATTTATAAACACTGGGCAAATTGGCACATAGGCAGTAACCCCTGACAACCTATCAAATGAGTTTACTCTCATTGTTCTACCAGCTGCTGGCTTAAAAAAAGCTAATTACTGATTGGATGCTATGGGTTACTTCTCAGATGCTGATTTGCCCAGCGTTTAGAAATAAGCTATGTTCCCATGGACACTTTGGATAGCAGAGCTATATTTTTTTTCCTATAGTCTTGCTACAAAGCCAAAAGCAGAGAATTTCAGGAACTGAATTGAAGAGATAAAAGCACTTACACATTATCCAGCTCACTCACATCCCCTTCCTATATATCTGAGCTTGAATGTATTGAATGTAAAACATTTTTTTATTACTTTTAAGTATTTCTACATGACGCATTATGCATTTTAAGGGCCAAGAATTCTCAAGGTAAAGGGTATAGGGGGCATATCAGTCAATGTCAACCTACAAAGTATACTAAAGATGATGTCTGGTTTTTTGGAATATAATCCTTTAGCAGTTTGTCTGATTCAAGAATACTCAATGCTTGGAGATAATTATTTTATTTTCATGGGTTGCGGTTATATATGTAGTGAAAAAGGTATCTTTACCACATCTCATTACATACTAATTTCTCCCTTTTTACTTCCGCACCTTGTTCAACTGTTTTATAGAGCTTGTATAATAACTTACACAGCATCTGTGGATAAAAAGGCAAATTAGGGGTCTGTTTCAAGGCCGGCATCTGTTGTGGGCATTAACAACAAAAGCGGGTTAGTGTTCTACTTAAAAATGATAATATATACTGATATACCAGTGGCTCTCTTTTTGTATTAATCAGTTTATAATACTGCAAACAATTCATTACCTGTGTCACTCAGTAAATTTGGAAGCATCCCCAAACATTAACCCAAGCAATGACCTGCATGTCAGATGGTGATTCTTATATTGTGCAATGGATGTGTATAGGCTGGGAAGAGGCCACTGGTTTACAACAAACGAGCTTGTAAGACTACCCTCGCCATGGCACAAAGCTGCCACCTCAGTGTCGGGGAAATCTGAATGACTCCCATTATTACATATTAATTATGCACATGCATATTTGAAGATATTGTCGAAATAGGGAAACAAACTATAAAAATCTGAAAACGACATTTTAAATTATATATGTATATATGTATTTTACTATTACTTGCAACTTATTTTTACAATAACTACAAACAATACATTAAATTGCCCTCCAAGATGTCTCTATGGCAACAGACAAGTGCACAGCAGTTCCCGGAGCCCCGTTGGAGGCTTTGAACAGTCGCATTATTTTTATTTTAAATGTGACATTCCAATAAACGGAACCTATTTACAGTTCTAGCCATTTAAGTTTTCTTTCATATAGCCAGTTCAAATGTTTTATATTTCATAGCATTGCAGTATATCATTTCAGTCTGATCTATTCTGCCTGGTTTTCAGTTATTGCTTGTTCCTAATAATATTTGGAAGGACTAATCTCATAGGGTTGGGGAGGAAGGGGACACACGTGGGTATGGAATGGTGAGAGGGGAAGCATAGAGGTAGACAAAGGGAGGGGATGCAGGGAGGCAGACGGAGGGAGGGGAGGCGGGACTGTGCAGGAGATTGTGGGAGAATGGGACTAGGGTAGGCAATGTTAGAGGTAGCTGCACGGCGCCCCCCTATCATTGTGCCTTAGGCAGCTGCCTCTTCTACCTTCTCCTTGTTCCGGCCCTGAGTCATTGTATCAGTTCTTGAAATATCAGATCTTGTTTGGGGTGTAATTGAATTGTATAGCAGAATAAACAGCTTCCAGGCAGTACTTTTAAACTGCAGTGGTATTCTTTGCAGCAAGAGCTATACTGCTAATAAAGAATACCACTGCAGTTCAATTCAATTTGACCACCAGCCATTGCCTCCCAAGTCTGTACCTGTACCACCAACCATTACCCCCTAAGTCTGTACCTGTGCCACAAGTCTGTACCAGCCATTGCCCCCCAAGTCTGTACCTGTACCATCAGCCATTGCCCCCCAAGTCTGTACCTGTACCATCAGCCATTGCCCCCCAAGTCTGTACCTGTGCCACCAGCCTGTAACAGAGCAGCAGCAAAAATATTGCCTCAGATCTGTGCCAGGCAAAAGGCAAGTAAGAGGGAGGTGGGGACTGAAGTAGAGCAGAACGCTACTGCTGGATACAGGGGTGAAGTTAAAACTTAAAGAAAAAAAAAACATTATTTCCCTTCTAAAGTGCGCCCCCCCTATGACTGCGCCCTAGGCAGCCGCCTACTCTGCCTACCCCTATTTCCGACCCTGCTCAGGGCTCCTCTGAAATGACTCATATCTGTAGGTAATATGGAGATGATATCCTTCAAGGCTGGCTGCATCAGTGCAATTCCTGGAAGGCATCCAACAAGAAAAAATCTTCTGATAGTGAGACTCTTGAAACTTTGTTATATTAATTCATGTTAGTTACAGTACATAGAATAAAATACATTAGACAGAGATTATGAAAGATATTAGGGCTCATTTTCGATGAGCAGGGGTGCCAGTGCTGGAAAGCTAAGGGGCACAAATTGCCAATACAGATGCCATTTCCAGCTTTGCTAATTCTTCATGTTATATTTAACACTTGCCATAAGCAAGAGATAAGCACAGTGATTCCTATCACCTTTCATCCCCAAAACCCTTAACTTTAATCCAGGGGCACAGCAGGGTACACCATGGGGCAAATTTACAAAATTCACTTGAAGAGATCGAAGTTCGATCGTACGATTTTTTCGGAGTGTCGAATATGCAAATTTGGCCTCTTTGATCATCGAATACCGAAAATTCGAATGATCGAATAGATCGAATGATCGGATATTCGATCATTCGACCATTAGATGATCGAAGGACTTTAACTTAAAAATTTTCTTTGACTGCCTACTTCACCAGATTGAACCTACCGAATTGCAATAGAAGCCTATGGGAATCCCCCATAGGCTTCCTTTTCAAACACCTGCTCGAATACCATTCGTACGATCGAACGCCTCGAAGGAAAAAGTAAGATTTTTTCGTGAAATCGAACGATCAGTATTCATTTGTACGATTTCATCGAGAAATTGAATATCGAGGAAAAAATTGCCTAAAACTATTCGATAAGCATTCGATAGTTGAATGCTTATCGCATTTTGAATAGATTTGAGGGATTTTTGGGTGAATTATAGTAAATTTGCCCCCGTGTGTTTCCCCACCTTATTCCTCTCTTGTTTGTAGCCCTGCCAAACTCTATGCACTCCATTATGACAAACTGACAGCCTTTTCTCCATTAAGCAGACTCTCCACTATCAAATTTTGCTGAAAAGACGGAGTGCAAATATCTGCACCCCCTCATGAATATAGAGCTGCCTGCATTCAGTAACACTGTATTCGTGTGGGTGTATATGCTTTTTGAATAAGCAATAAGGGGCATTCCCATTAGTGTCCAAGGACTGGGGTATTAGTTAAGCAACCCACACCCTCTTTATGTTTGTAAGCATAGCACAGATACCTGTACCCAGTGCATTGTACAAAATTCACTTTTTGGATACAGATCTGCATGTTTTTCCCCCACAACACATTTTTCCCAGAATTTCAGCATCCTTGTGGCTCTGTGTTTTGGCCAACTGTGCAAAATGTGTCAACATGCTCTTTAATTACATAATTTTTTTTATAATTAAAATGTTAAAAGTGCTGTATGTACAGTAGGTCCAGTTCCATCCTAGGCACTGTGTCCCCTAGCTTGCAGAAGTGATGTCGTCCTAAGGGTAAGGGCACATGGGCAGATTTGGGGAGATTTAGTCACCTGGCAACTAATTGCCCCTTTTTTGAGGCGACAATCTCCCCGAACTGCCTTCCCCTCAGCTATCATGAAAAATCGTCAGCATTATAGCACATCCATTTCTTCATTTTCCAAAGTCGCTCGAAGTTTCCTGCTATCCCGCTGCCGATTTTTCATTGTAGCCAGCGGGAAGGTAGAGAAAGGCAGTTTGGGAAGACTGTCTTCCCAAAGAAGAGGCGATTAGTCGCCAGGCGACTAAATCTCCCACGAATCTGCCCAAGTACCCTTACCCTTAGACATCTGTTATGTATAACTTCAGCTTTTCTGAGGGATTTATTTAGCTCAGTGGTTCTCAACCTGGGGGTCGGGACCCTTTTGGGGGTTGAATGGCCCTTTCACAGGGGTCACTTAAGGGGTTCCAGGAGCAGGTTCATCTCTCTCCCCACTAGCCCTGGGGCAAGGTTGTAGCTCTCCGGGTGTTGGTGCTGGGAGTTGTAGTTCAGTAATATGTGTAGGGAAGCCAGTTGCACTACAACTTTCTATATCCCCTTAGTAGGGACTGCCATACAGCTCTCCCTGCCCATTTAAAATTTGTAAAATTAACATGGTAATTGGGGTGTGACAAAATTTTTTTGCCGCACTACGCACGGAAAACAAACTTTTATGCAGCCACACTGTCTCTTGTAACTTTCCTAACAATCCGCTCTGGGCTGGCAACGTAAATATTTTTATATTTTATGGTTGAGGGTCACCGCAACATGAGGAACTGTATTAAAGGGTCACAGCATTATGAAGGCTGAGAACCACTGATTTAGCTACTCTCTGGGGAGGCTGATTATATAGGGCTGCTCCCTTAAATGGGGAAGTGTGAATTGCATCCGTTCCAGAGCACCAATGTGCGTGTTGTTAATTTGACCATTAGCAAGTGATTCACTAGCAAGTTACTACCAGTTACTGATGCTACTAGCTAGTGGAGCTCTAGTACTACCACCATGTCCATGTGTTATATAAGGGTTCCCTAGTGACAGTAAAGCAGACTGGTGTGGTCCATTACTTGCCTGTGAGTAGCACAAGTGTAAGGAACATGTATTAATGCAAATACCTTTTATTAACATTTTCAATCAAACCTAGATGCCTACATTCTAAGTCATTTTCGTTAACTTCTTTAGAAAGTAATGACCCCAATTGCTACCTTGGCACAAATTTAGGCTTTTGAAAATATCAGTAAGAAACACTTTTAGAATCTTCTTATTGTACTCCTGTATTGGCTTTGAGCCTTACAGGAGGGTAACACTGCAACTATAGTTTTTTGGTTTGCTCCATTAAAACCAGATCAATACAGCCTCAACCAGTGCAGCATGTAATGTTTACAATAAGTATTCTTGTAAAATGTGCCATTTGGATTTTGCATCCATTGCTATACTAACATTCATGGCACTTTTTTCTAATTCCGTTCTGTTTTCGTGAAGCGCTCCCTGTGTTTGAAATGTCCTCTACCGTGGTTTTTTTTAAAAAAATTTCCTATATCTTTTTTCTTGGACATGTTAAGAGTTGAATATGTATATACAGTATATTGTTCTTTAGCTTTATTTTCTAAACTGTATATTTATTATTAACATGTATTTCTATAGCGCTAACTTGTTTACTGGCTCAATACTGAGTGAAACGTGGTTTCGATACACTGTATAACTATATAGTCTGTACTGACAAATAAAGGAATCTTGTATCTCTTGTATCTTGGCTCATGTTTTAGCTTTGCCTAAGCAAGATATATGATATGTGGCCGTGTAGGTATTATGACTAACGCACGCTCATGTCATCTGCTAATATTCCCAAAGGAATTTTATTCCTACAGCTTAATGCAGCACTGTAAAGGAGCACCATAAATTAAAAACATGTGCTATATCCATAAGACAATGTAAAGTATACAATGTGCCTTGCACTGGATGGAAGACCTGGCACAGCATGCAATGTGCAGAGCTCAGTAGGCAGTTGCATTTGTGAACGTAGGGTTTGTGCAAAAGGGGGTAACAACCCCTGCAAATGCAAGTATGGGGGAGGTGCAATCTTCTCAATCTTTCACATTCCACCATGCCCTCCTTTGAAACCCAACGTGCTTATTTTATACGTTGCCCTTGTGAACTTGGTTTTGTTGAGCAAGCACCAGGACATGTAAAAGCATGACTTTCGAAACACAAGTTGAGGAAGTATAAAATGAACTTGAAATTTATTTGGAAACAAGTTCCTTATCATTTTTTCCAGCAATTACATTTCAGGATTTCATTGCACAACACTATTATTGCGGCTTGAGCATTTCATGCAGAGACCGTGTTGATAGATCCTGTTAGATTTTGACTCTTTTGTTTAATAAGCATTTGATCTGTGAGTAATGAGAACCAACCATGTACAGTATTTTCTCTCTATATGCAGAGTATTGCCCTGCCTGTGAACTTGGCTTTATGTTACAGCGCTACGAAATAAGTTGGTGCTATAGAAATACATGTTAATAATTAATAATGCTAGGTAACATTTAGCACTCCCTATAACTCTCAAGACCCCCAGCACTAATTAATCTAGTAGTTATGAATATAGGGGTATATTTATAAAAGAGTGAAGTTAAGGGGCCAATTTACTAAATTCACGTGAAAAGATCGAAGTTCGGTTGAACGATCATAGGATTTATTCGATTGGTTGAATATGCAAATTTGGCTTATTCGATCATCGAATAGCGAACGATCGAACAGATTCGAATGATTGAATATGCGATCATTCGATCATCGAAGGACTTAAAATTTTAAAATTATTCGACTACCTACTTCGCCAGATTGAACCTACCGAATTGTAATAGAAGCCTATGGGAACCCTCCCATAGGCTTCTGAGGCTAAGTCCTGATCGAATAGGATTCGTACAATCAAAGTCTTCGATCGTTAGAATCGTACGAATTATTCGAATGATCGAATAATTCATTTGAATGATCGAACGATCGTTTTTAAAAGCGTATTTATCAAAGGGTGAACTTTCACTA
>CM044442.1:112372550-112385059 GCA_024363595.1 Xenopus borealis | reverse complement strand
TGAAGCTGGAAACATTAAAGAGGAATTAAAGGCAAAAATAAATTCCAATACAAATCACTGCAAAGTCGCCGACTGCTCTACAGGGAAACAAAGCTGCTGGAGTTCTGCATGGCTGGGAAGTAAGGCTGGGGCTCCCCCTGCTGTTCATAAGTATGATTGTTTCCCTGCACAGCAGTAAGGGGCCGTCTGACAATTCCTATCCACAGCAGTAAATGAACGGAAAATTTCACTGCATTCAGGCTTCTTATTAAAATAGTATACATTTTTAACTGAGGTATATTGGAGATAGATTTCTTTTTCATTATAGAAAGTAAAAATGTGATTTGATTTTTTTTGCTTTTACAGAATGGTGTTAAATGCCCCCTGCTATAGATGTTTTTCTTGCCAAACACAGTGGCTGCCCCTGCTGACTAGCCCTACAGTTGCTGTCCAGTTTCCATTTCCCTGCTGTCAAGGCATTGTGGGAGTTGTAGTAAAGTTACAGGTTTTGGAATAAAGGCTAGCATGCCTAGTGCAAGGTAAGTAATTCTATATACATACTAGGATTGCTGCCAAATATCCTGCCGTAGTGCAGCTTGGGAATGTGGATCTGTACCAGGCTGGTCACTGAGCATTCACCAAGCATATGTAATGGTTCAGTCACGCCCATGAGAAGCTACTGTGTCAGTGACACTTCCACCCCACCCAGCAAAGCACTCCCATCCCCTCACCATCCGCACTCCACCCAGAAAAACTTTCTGCCCCAGGAAAGAAGAGAGAGCATGGACCAACCTTGCGTTCAGTGATTCCCTGGGAAACATAGTCTGTTGTGTTCATGTCCTTTCACTGGCACAGCCTCTCGCTTCTCCCCTCCTGGCCTGGGAGTTAACTGTGCGAGTTGGGCACTCGGGCACTCAAGTTGGGACTGTTGCTCAGCTCAAATGTCTTCGTTCTGTTCTTCAGTCAGGACAATGGATCTGCTGACCAGTGGTTCCCTTCTTGTGTTCTCTCTAGCTTCTCCCAAACCATGTTCAAAAATAAATGGAGGTGACTGTCTACTGGCCCAATCGACCTAAAAATACCCCCCCGGTTTCTCAACAGTTTTTAATCTAATGCTGAGGAGTCAGTCCAAGCAATTTTTTTTTTTAATAAATAGAATTTAAAAAAGCATCTGTAGTTCTGCTGTCCCCTGGATCTTGCCGTCCTAGGCACAGGCCCTCATATGCCTAATGGTAGATTTAGCCCTGACTGGACCCAAACATTTATTATTATATAAAAGTCTATCGAGTCAATGGGCTTTTAACTGTTGTTCCAGTCCCAGCATGTGCTGACAATTTATGAAGCACAACTACAATCAGATTCTATCTCAACCATCTGTACAGGTTTGTTCTGTTTACCTCGGCATCGTTCAGTGGAATAAAATAGGCATTTCAAAGGTAATTTTCCATACCTACTGACATCATGCCATGGCCTGCTTCTGCATTTTATTTTATTAATAATTTATATTGTTTAAAAAAAAAAGATATACATCAAAACATACTGTATATCCAGTAGATCCTAAAGGTAAATAAACGTCTGGGATCATGAAATGACTCAGAATACAGATCTCAAAACAAACAGCCAATAAAATAATCATGGGAATGACTATTCCCTCAAGAAACTGGATTATTAGCTGCGTGATTACTGCTATCCAACAATGTATATGTCAGCTGTCAAGTATTTCTAGATATAATGTCCAATAGTTAAATAAATGTTCTCTAATCCTTTGATTCCCAGATCTGAATCGTATGGCCTCTTGGAGGCAAAGATTTTTTTATTAAAATATATCACAATATTACCTATAGGAATTCCGCTTTTATCCAAAGTAAAGTAATAAAAGGTATTTGCAAGCTGCCCCCATTACCAGGTGAAAGTAATTCACATTCTAAGTAAAATTAGGGGCAGATAAACTAAATTCACGTGAAGAATTCGAAGTTTGATCAAATTTGCATAAAATTGTAATGTTCGAATATGCAAATTAGGCAAATTCAACCATCGAATATTCGAATTTTAATAAAATTTTATTCGAATATCGGAATATTCAATGGTGGAATAACTTCCCCTTTAAAATGTTATTTGACCACCTACTTCACCAGAATCAAGCTACCAAATTGGGAAGCATTAGTTTTGATCGAATTAAAAAAATTCGATCGATCGATTAAATCGTTCGAATAGATCGATTCAAACAATTGATCGATCAATCAAATTTTTTATATTCGATCGTTCGAATTGCGGTAAAAACCTTTGAATTCGATAGTCGAATTCGAAGGATTTTACTTCACATGGTCCAATTTCGAATTTTTTTTTATTTGAAATTCGACCAATAGTAAATCTGCCCTTTAGTATTTCGAATACTATTTTGCTCTGCATTCCCCTGGGGTGTAACACAGGAAAGAGCCCTTACAAAGCAATGCTTGCCTTACTAATTTGCATATGCTTTGAGTCTATTCACAAAGGTGACTATATATACTCCACTATTAGTAATAAGATCGCTTTGAAGGATTATGCTGCATGGGAAACTACAGAGATTAATAACTCCAATGCCCTTATGGTATAAATCAGGGGTCCCCAAACTTTTTTGGCCCGGAGACTGGTGTAGCTCCAAGTTTTTTTGCAAGGACCGGGGGTCAGGGAGGAGGTCGGCATCCAATATGACGCCCCTCGTTAATTCGGTTCTAGGCTCACGGCCCAGTTCAGGACTGGCCGTGGCCCGGCAGTTGGGGACCCCTGGTGTAAATGATATAGGTCAAATGAGGCACCCAGTTAAGGAACACAGAAAAGAACATACGATATCTTTTATTTTAAGTAAAACACACAAATTGAGACATCTGTATCTTGGCACGTCTATAAATATAAACTCCATCAGTCACAAGTGAAGTGGAAGTACTAGAAGTGATTCATAAACTACAGCAAGGAACCAAAGATAAATAACCAGTTCTTACAAGATTCAAGTTAAATTGTTTCACAATTAAATTCCCTAGCCCAAAAGACATAATTAGTCTTTAAAGCATTAGTAGTTTTCTAAGAAAATCCTCTTGTAAGTTCCTTAAACACTAGGAGGTCTATTCGCAAGGATGCTATGAAATAACGCAGGTATTCCCTTCAGTCGGGTAATGATTTGTGACATATTTTCGAAAATGTACCAATGCTAAAACCAGCACAATAATGTCAGTTATTAACCCACATTTTCATCCCATTTTAAATAAGCTACTTTTTATAAAAATAGCATAACATACTTTTTTGTTTGAAAAACAAGTTTAGTTCTAATGAGGCTTTATATAGCTATAGTTATGCAAGGGTTAAAAGAAACCTGGACAATGACAGTAGGCAGTTAATCCCCATTAATATAGTACGTTAATAAAGTTTGTATACTGCAACTTAAAGAGGCATAAAATGATGTTTAATGAAGCAAAGTAGAAATATATTTTTCATTTACAACATTTTGAACAGAAAGACGAGTAGTAAATAGCAATAAATGTGTAGCTTTAGAGAGGATTTGCGTCAGTGAGGGACAAAATATTTTCCATGCGCAGTGCAGTGAAGTTTTTTTTACTATGCCCATTTCTTGGCTAATGACCATGTTAATTTTACATTTGGCAGGTTATGAGCCTATTACCAGACAGAGTTGTGTCTTTTGCTTCCACGCTTCTTCCTCTTACAGTTCAGCTGGCCTTAGGGCTCTTACTCACGAGCGGTTAAAGCTGCGCTCGCCTGCGTTCTGTTTTGTAGCGTTCAGCCACAGGGGAGCGCAGGAATAGACGCAAACAATTCTTTTCAACTGGGCTATACTCACACAAGCGCATTTAGGCGATGAACGCAGGTTGAGGAACAACATTCTGCAATTTTCATGCGTTCGGCGCCTACATGCGCTTGTGTAAGTACAGCCCCATTGAAAAGAATTGCTTGCATCTATTCCTGCACTCCCCTGCGGCTGAACGCTACAAAACGGAACGCAGCTTTACCCGCTCGTGAGTAAGAGCCCTAAGGCCAGCTGAACTGTAAGAGGAAGAAGCGTGGAAGCAAAAGACACAACTCTGTCTGGTAATAGGCTCATGTGAATGAAGATGTGCGGTTTATTTGGCTTGTTTGTGTGCACCGTGAATCCTATGATCCCAGGGGGTGGCCCTTATTTTTTATAACAAAGCTGCATTTAATCCACGGTGCCCTGCAATGTACACCTGGACCAATCCAATCAGATTAATAGAATATAAACACGCTGGATTGGCAGATCTCAGAGCCATCTGCTCCTACCATGTGCTATAGCTCTTAACTCAGGAGTATGCCTTCATGGTAGCAGTAATTGCATAAAAGTAAAAACAATTGAAAGATTTCGGTTATTCAGTATTTACATTTTTGTGATGCAGCGTCATACTACAGACAAATACAAATCGTAGGGAAGTCTACTCTCTAATGTTTAACAGTTCGGTACATTTTAAACATTTGTTAAAAATCATCATTGCCTACACGGTGGTTTTATGATTTTCTAGCTGCTTTATTTTTTAATATAAACAAGCTCGTGTGTATATACTGTGTATATATATATATATATATATATATTTATACACATACACCAGACAGGTTTTTCCAGGTGTTGTCAGGCTTCAAGGATAAAACACTGGAAACAAAGTTTTAGAATCATATATTTGTGTGTCTGGAAAGCAGTGATAACAAGCAGATCATTGTGTTGCCCATAAGCATATGACCTTTGAACATTTTATTTTCACTTTATTGTTTTGGTGATACAGAATGGGTTCTGCACTTTTGGTGACACCGTGGGCTGTTTAAAGGGATTGTACACTTTGAGCTGACATTTAGTATGATGTAGAAAGTGATATTCTGGTGACATTTTGCAATTGTTTTTCACTTTTTGTTACTGGTGGTGTTTCAGCTATTTAGCTTCTAACATTTTAAATTTTCAGAAATCTGGTTGCTAGGGTCTAAATTGCCCAAGCAACCATGCATTGCTTTGAATAAGAGCCTGGGGTATGAATAGGAGGGGACCTGAGTATAAAGCCGAGTAATCACAAACAGCAGTAAGAATTAATTACGCCCTTACACACGGGCGTTTTAACCTGTGATCCCGTGTTCCATTTTTTCCACGCTTCTTCCTCTTACAGTTCAGCTGGCCTTAGGGCTCTTACTCACGAGCGGGTAAAGCTGCGTTCCATTTTGCTGCGTTCAGCCACAGGGGAGCGCAGGAAAATGGAATGTAGGGGAGTTAACCGAGCATTTGTTTTTAGATAGGGTCAGTGACCCCCATTTGAAAGCTGAAAAGAGTCAGAAGGCAAATATGAAGACTAATAATATAATAATAATAATAAAGACTGTTTGAAAAGTTGATTAGAACTGTTCATTGTATATCATACTAAAATATAATTTACAGGTAAGCCACTTCTGTAATGCTCTCTTGGATCTAAGCATCTCAAATGTGTGTGTTCCAAGAAGATATGGAGATACCGCACACCACACAAACCCAAAAGTTCTTATCCTAGTGCACAGCAAATAGAGGAACCTTACATCAACAGTCGAAACATTTTCACTGGCACCCAGGAGTTGCGTCAGCAGGGCAAGCCCTTGCAATTTTATTATGCAATGCAGTAGTGCTTGCACATAATATTATGCAGTAGTGCTTGCACATAATATTATGCAGTAGTGCTTGCACATAATATTATGCAGTAGTGCTTGCCCTGCAAACGCAACTCCTGCGAGCCAGTGAAAATTTTTCTGACTGTGTGTGTGTGTATGCGCTCATGTATAATTTAGATAAATGAGCCCATTTACATGATCTAAGCTAGTAATAAAGCTAATAAACTGAATATTTACACACACAAATGTATTTGAAATGAAAACAAAGTAAAATTACCTTCATTAACACTTTAATGATATTGGTGCCTTCAAATGAAAGTAAAAATGCAGTGAGATAACTGAGAAAAGCTTCCTTTTTAACATCTGTGTTTAGATGATAGACTGATGCAGTAAATAGCAATACGTGACAATGACAGTAGAATAACATGTGCTTTTTAAAGCACTGCAAAAGAATGATGTTTTCACCCACTCATTAAAATATAGTTTTAAATACAGGGTTTTTGTCAAGTACTGCAAACTGTGCACCAAGGCTTGAAAAAAAGTTAAAAAGAAATAAGATTTTTCTTGTATAGGTTACAGCAATGTAGTCATCAATATAGCAGAATACATATCAATAAGTCTGGGAAGGACTACGTGAATCTACTTATTTGTGCACTTATATTTACATGCGTATTTTTTCATAATGCTGAAGTTTTACATGTATATCTTAATGAAGTACAGGCCTTGCATGTTCCTAGCATGATTCAGACTCCCCTTTATAAAGATAAAGTTATATCGGGGCCTACAAAGTGCTTATGAGAATATATGTTGGAACAGAAAATGTTTTTTTTTAGGGGATTCCTGGAAATTTCCTGGAAGCGATATCAAGGTAAATCAACTAAATACTTTGGGGCACATTTACTATGGGTAAAAAATGGGAATTGAAATCCTTTGAACTCGATAATTTTACCACAATTCGATCGGTCAAACGATCGAATAGGAAATATCGATTGATCGAATTTTTTTATTCGATCGAAAACCAATCCGGTAGGTTGAAACTGGAGAACTAGGCAGTCAAATAAAAATTTAAAAGGGAAGTAATTCGACTGTCGAATATTCGAATAGATTTTTATTTGAATTATTGGAATCATTTGATTCAATCGAATTTTCAAAAATCGATAGTCGAAGTTGTCTTCAAAAACATTAAAAAATTCGAATCTTTTGGAAAATTTGATCGAATCCTTCATGTGAATTTGATAAATTTGCCCCTTTGTGTAGAGACTAAAAAGTAAAGATTCTAAAAGATATTTAAAAAAGGAACAAAACAATGTATCAACGTCTAACTGTTTGTATTGATATGTGCATAATAATAATTACAGATAAGGATGCACTACATCTGCTGTTTTAGGATTCAGGCCAATTAAGAATCTTTAATGAAGGGTTCAGTTCCTTTGTTTGCATCCTTGCAACAGGATCTTGACAAACTGGCAATCTGGGCAGCTAAGTGGCAAATGAGATTCAATATTGATAAATGTAAAGTCATGCACCTGGGATGGAAAAATATTCAAGCCACTTATACCCTTAATGGGACTGCACTAGGCAAATCCATTATGGAAAAGGACCTTGGAGTCCTTGTAGATGATAAACTTGGCTGTTGCAAGCAATGCCAGTCAGCAGCATCAAGGGCCAATAAGGTCTTGAGCTGTATTAAAAGAGGCATAGAGTCAAGGGAGGAGGGGGTCATTCTTCCACTTTATAGAGCACTTGTAAGGCCACATCTAGAATATGCCGTACAGTTTTGGTCTCCCTCACTCAAACAGGACATTATTGTATTAGAGAGGGTACAGAGACGGGCAACTAAGCTGGTAAAAGGTATGGAAAATCTTAGCTATGAGAAAAGACTGGCCAAATTGGGGATGTTCACGCTGGAGAAGAGGTGCTTAAGGGGTGATATGATAACTAAGTATAAATATATAAGGGGGTCATATAATAATCTCCCTGAAACTGTTGTACAGGCTGATACATTAGATAGCTTTAAGAAGGGGGTGGATGGCTTTTTAGCAAGTGAGGGAATACAGGGTTACGGAAGATAGATCATTATATAAGTTGATCCAGGGACTAGTCTGATTGCCTTTTTGGAATCAGGAAGGAATTTTTTCCCCCTCTGAGGCAAATTGGACAGGCTAAGGATGGGGTTTTTTGCCTTCCTCTGGATCAACTAGCAGTTAGGCAGTTAAAAAAAAAATTAAAAAAAAAAAAGGTTGAACTTGATGGACGTGAGTCTTTTTTCAGCTTACCTTACTATGTTACTATGTTTGTCCAACGAAAAGTTACAAGGTGTAAAGGGTCAGTCCACACAAGGATATTCAGGGAGATTAGTCGCCCTAGCGACAAAACGTCTCTTCGCTGGGGCAACTAATCTCCCCGAATCTGCTCTTGTGGACTGACCCTTAAAGATTTGGATTCCACTTGACCAGGCTTTGGATTCCAATGAAAACCTGAATTGCTAACTGAATCCTGGATTTGATGCGTCCCTAATTACAGATTTAGCTCTGTAAATCTAAATACAGCCAAGTATCAGTTACTGACATTTTTAACGATGTATGTGCTTATATATTTCCCATCAGGGTTTATTCTAATGAAAATGGTGTAAGAGCAATGGCTTGGCCCTCAACTGGAACCTTTTTCAAGATAAAAAAACTGGAACAGAAAACTCCTAGTCCAGGATATCCGGAATATCATCTCCAGATAAATAAATGTGATGTGTGTATTTAAACCTATATTATCAACTGAATTACTTAAAGGTTACTTTCAGTCAAAAATATAATTATGATTAAGCAAAATCTAAATATTTTCTTAATGTATATGTAGCAATCCTAACACACAGCTGGGTTACGGTCTCAAGAGATGGATGTAAGACTAGTCACATTATGACAATAATCCTATTCATGCAATAAGAATTAAATGTGTCAGCCTGAAAAAGTTTCAATTAACTAAATATTCTATCACAATATTACCCTGAATTCTAATGTTGCCTTCCTAAAATCCAAAGTCAGCAGACTGAAACATTACCAAGCCGTTATGCTATCCCGCTCTTCATAAATCTCAAAAAATGTTTGGTTTTTCTATAATTCTTAAAAGCTCTAAAAAATTTAAAATTTTTAAGGTGCGGATTTACTAAGGGTCGAAGTGAAAATTCGAATTTCGAAGTACTGGCTCTTTAAAAATCCAAGTGACGGCTGCCAGTTGGGGATGGGGGCAGGCTGGGCAACTGGGAGAAAATGTTCCCTCACTTTATTAATCTGTGTGCGCCAAAAAAAAGTGCAAATGTTGGTTACCACTGTAAACTGTGTTTGTGCAGCACCATGGATTATATATACAACATTAATGCATTTCACTTGTTATTTGGGCCAATTGGGTTTGGGGCGGGCTGGTTGAATTGGGTTTGGGGGGTGGGCTGGGCCAATCAGGTTCATCTGTGGTCTGGGCCAATCAGGTCTGAGCGGGCTGGGCCAATCTGGATTAGGGGTAGTCTGGGCTACTGGATTAAGGGTATAGGAAGCATAGCTTGCATAAGAGCGGGGCCCAATTGGGCCAAATTGGTCCAATGTGCTTCGAATTCGAATTCGATTCGAATTGGTCAAATTCGAATTCGATTGTCGAAGTACTGGTCCTTTAAAAAGATTCAATATAACAATTCAGCAGATCAAACCTACCGAAATGCTATATATCCCTATGGGAAGCTCCCATAGGATCCCATAGGACTAAGTTTTTTTGATTGAATAAAAAAATTACATCGAATGCTTAAAATTTTTCCAATCTATCGATTTGAACGATTTTATCGATTGATCAAATTTTTAATATTCGATAGTTGAAAAATCAAATTGCGTTAAAACCCCTCGAATTTGAAGGGTTTTTAATTCGACCAAAATTCGAGGGTCGAATTTGGGGTCGACCGTAAGTGTAAAAACTACGAAAAACTCTTAAGCAAAACTTTGCACAGCAAAAGTTGTCAAGGCCCTATAGAAATCAATGGGAGCTGTGCTGATCTTATAGTAAAGGTAAATTGAAAATGTAATTGTTACTTAAAGCAGTAGCTGTGTGGCTTTTTATATTCTCTGCACTGCTGGTTTTGACTCAGTATAGCAGAAGCAGATGATTAAAAGACCTGGGGTTCCACTGAACTCTGCTAAATTGTTTTGAGTGAGAACCAGATTACACAGAAAAGGATATATAAATACTGCTTTCAGTCGCAATTACATTTACATTATACACTTTGGGGCAAATTTACAAAACTCACATAAAATTCACATGAAGGATCGACGTTCGATCGAATTTGTATCACATTCGAATCTTTGAATATGCAAATTAGGCAAATTCGAATAAAATTTTATTTGAAAATTCGATGGTCGAATACTTCCCCTTAAAATTTTTAATCGACAGCCTACTTCGCCAGATTAAAGCTACCGAATTGGGGATCCTTCCCTGAGATCGAATATAAAAAATTCGATATTTTCTATATTTGATCTATCGAATTCCCAACTATTCCACAAAGGGGCAGATTTACTGTTGGTCGAATTTCGAATGCAAAAAAAATTCGAAATTCGACCAATAGTAAATCTGCCCCTTTGTGTGTGTGTGTGTTCCTTCCACCATGGAAACTGAACGCCTTGCCTCAATATTATTGTTTGCTAATTATTTAGTGTACAAGGTAACTTTTTTCCCTAGGGCTGTGAGTTATTGACCTAATTGAAATGTGAGATAAAGAATACTGTATCAAGACTGAATGTTTGAATAAGCCTAGCTTGAGCGTGGAACAGTAATGCAGGTAAGAAAGCCATAACAATAGGCGTGGGAAAGACAGAGTGTATCCAGGAATTCAGTAGACAGAGGTGGATCAATGTGATATTTTGGGAAGCCATATGCAAGTCTGTTTTATATACTAGCTGTTACTTATTTCCAATAAAGCCACAATGTACTGCGCACCGCAGAGAGAGCATCATTTACCTCTGCTTTATCCGATTACTTCATTTCCTATGGCTATAGATGGGATCTATTTATGCACAGATGTGGGCACACAAACTAAACAAATTTCAGTAAAAAGCCTCGAAGGCCAAGAAAGCTTCTTGAAATGCAGAAATTTTTTTTTCCCCGGTTGGAAAGTTTGCAATTCCCAGGGAATCAGACAATCCCAGTCGTACATTCTGACAGTAGAAGAATGCCAGCCACTGGGCTTTACCCTCCGTGTGGAACCTCTAAATCCCCCCCTGGAATTTAGATCAACATGCATGTCCATTAGTGATGAGCGAATTTATTCCGGCGACAATCCGCTGGCGTAAAAAAAAAAATCAGACACCAATGAATTTGCGCCGGCATCTAAAACTCAGACGCCATTTCACGAATTTTTTCGCCGTTTTGCAAAATTCGCCCATCACTAATGTCCACTTATGTTGCATATTGACCAGTTCATTTTTATACCATTTATATATTGCAATGATATTATACAGTGAATAATTGTAAAATATGTGTAGGTTATATGTCATTGAGGAATTCAATAACACTAAAAAGGAACAAGGTCAAAGGCCGGGTGCTTTTATATGGTCATAGAATGAGCATTTTATTTACCACTACCCACATTAATTTTAGACCTAGATTAAGTTTGAAGCAGTCAGTGATGAAGACGCTTGGGCTAGGGTTGCCACCTGGCCGGTATTTTACCGGCCTGGCCGGTATTTTTGATGGATGATCCCAAAGTTATTAATAGGAAAAAAAGATAAATATATAGGAAGGCCGGTATTTTTTTCAAGTAAAGGTGGCAACCCTAGCTTGGGCAGATACAGTACGTATCTAACAAGCATTGGCATCTGCGGAATTGAAGCACTCTGTACCTTGTGTCAGTTTAAAAAAATCAGATCAGGAAAAACTGTGACTTTTTTCGGACTGTCACACGAAAACTGCAACGTTTTCAGATTTGACGCCCGAAAAGTCCACATTTTTTTCATGAAGTCGGAGAAAAGCACAAACACCCATATGTAATTAGAGGCACTAAAGTTTGCCCAGGGACAGTAACCCATAGCAACCAATAAGATGCTTGCTTTTAAACAGGTGACCAGTAAATGCTACCTGCTGATTGGTTGTTATGGGTTATTGCCCCTGCCTTTTATTACATTACCCCAATTATGTTTGGATTGTCGTACAAAACCCAGAACAGACCAGAATATCTTCAAATTGCAAAGAGGACTTCTGGAGTATTTTCAGATTCTGACTTTTTGCATCCTCGGGGTATAATAAATCTTGAAAAATGTGAGTTTGTTTTCCACTAAAAAGTCAGATTTTATAGCAAAACAACCCTCAAGTTTTTAAAGTTTTTGGCATTTGGCTAAACTTAAATTTGGGGAAAACTGTAAAAAAATAAAAGATGAAAAGCAATTGAAAAAAAGTCTATGTTTATGATGAACAACCTGAAAACGACTCTCTAGAAAAAATATTTTTGGAATCTTACTCACGAGCGGATAAACCTGCGCTTCCCTGCGTTCTGTTTTGAAGCGTTCAGCCGCAGGGGAGCGCAGGAATAGGCGTAAGCAATTCTTTTCAATGGGGCTGTATTCGCACAAGCACAGGTAGGCGCCGAACACAGGAAAAATGTAGCATATTGCATCTCAACCTGTGTTTGGTGCCGACATGCTCTTGTGTGAGTACAGCCCCATTGAAAAGAATTGCTTGCGTCTATTCCTGCGCTCCCCTGCGGCGGAACGCTACAAAACGGGAGTCAGAGCCCTGAGAGTACTAATAGAAATTACCAATAACCATATATTTGTAGCCTTGCAAAGCATTTGTTTGTTTTAGATGGGGTCAGTGATCCCAACTGAAAGCTGGAAAGAGTCAGAAGAAAAAGGCAAATAATAAAAAAAAAAAAAAAAAAAAAA
>CM044442.1:112319056-112333249 GCA_024363595.1 Xenopus borealis | reverse complement strand
TACTCAATGACAAAAAAGTAACAAAGGAAGCAACTGAAACATTTAAAGCAAGAGTGCCTATACTTTACTAATGCAAAGTCTACTTTTAGTGATGTTGTCCCATTATGATCTATATCATAGTATCTCTGTTAGCATTCTGTTCCAAGGAAAATCTTAAAACTTTAATATTATAATGATGTATAAGAGAATTTATATTGCTATATTTAACAACTATTTCTTGTGTAGCTTTAACAGAATAAATATCTGAATGAAAAGAATAAAACAGGAGGGTGATTTAGTCAAACTGTTTGTTGACCGTGTATTGAGATCTACTGATCAACAACAACTCAAGGTCTACTGGTAGATCCCCATCTACCATTTGGGCACCGCTTATTTAAAGTGAGCAAACTACATGTAATCTAACACTTAGCAACCAGGTAGTTGGTGAAAGTTTTGTGTGTGCCCTCCATTACTATTGTATATACTGTATATATATATTAATGTACATTTTTACTGTTTTATATTATAATTACCAAAATACACAAATTACCAAATCATAGCATTTAAATGAATTACTAAAGGCTGATGTAACCTCTAAATCAAGCATGCTTTATGATGAACTGAAATAAAATTTTTTTTAGAAAATATATAAAACATACTTGTTTTGTCAAATGCCACAATAATGTGATGAATGGTATTTTGTGGTATTTTTTCTAAAATGACTTTAAAACAATTGTATGACACACATGCATTCATACGGTACATATATAGAAGTGGAAGAAATTAAACCTTTTTTCTTCTGCAGTTTTTGTATCAGCAAGGTAACTGATAGAATTCTTTATAGATTGGCCCCAAAAATAAGGACAAATGAATGTCCTGCTTGAGACGATGCAGGACCGAGTGCTCAAAAGAAGGACTGTCCTACTTAAAGTTATACATACATTCATATATAAAGCAGGATGTCTGACCACCCAATTCCATGTGTCATTCAATAAGGAATGTCTTTAATGAATATCCTTTCTGTCTTTTATTGTGCAGAAAGAAAACTGCTCACGGTCTGCTTATGCCAAGAAAGGCAAAAAGTGTTTTGTAAAAATGTGTTATATTGGACAGATATTAAACCATTTGCGGTTAAAGTGGAGGAGTCTCGCCGACAGAGGGACGTTGACAGATTAAGACTGGGGCATTGAACGGACCTGCCACTGATTTTGATCTAAGTTGGTAATTATACAAACTACTTCAAAAAGCCCTGGGAAGCAGTGCAGAAGGTACTACTGGACAAAAGGACCTCTCTGTATCCAGCACTGCCATGAATTTAGAAGGGCATCTCACTTTAAGATATTTTGGCATAAATGTAGAGACTGCAGTATCCAATTTGCATTAAGTCTTCATTGTCTAATTCTAATTTGACTTAAAATACCAATGCCCACATCATGCTAATAGTCAATTTTGAAGTGAGCTGCTCCTTTACTAAATCTCACTAAAGGGTGGCAGTTCAATTTCCTTTTCTTTGAATGTGCTTTAGACTTCATTTTGTGGAGCTCAATAGCATTCCATTATCAGAAAAATGTATGTGTTTTTTTTTCTACCAGTACCACGTTGGCATTACTTACTGTCTGTTTAGAGAAGAAAGTTTGTTTGTGAACCCCCAAATTAAAATGGGCCTGACTAGTTGGATCACAGAGTATGACTGTGTATTAGGGTTCAACTTGCCCATTGGGATACAACCAAAAATCATGTTGGGTCCTGCAAACCAGTCACCAGTGTCAACTTTGGAAATATTTGAGTAATTTCAAAGATGGCTGTATGTTCTACAGTGGAATGCTTGGCCACATTTAATTTTTCCCCTGGTGAAGTAAGTAGTGGAGATGCTGCAGGGCTGTGGATAGATGGGGGTGCAGCGGTGGCTGGGTGGTGGGCCTTTGACATGGGTACCCAAAGCGTCCTTGGAACCCCAGTCCAATTCTGTTGGTTATGGGTGTGTAAATAAGGATGTGGCCAAAAATCTAATTTAGTCACTGGGAGATGTTGGGAAGTAAGGAACATTAATAATGTAACCTGTAAGATTATTACCCAATGTACCTTCTGCAAAGAAGGAATGGAATCCAGCTTATATAAGCTATGAACTGTAATGTGCATCATTTGCTTTATAAAGTTAATAGAGTCACTTTTAAGTTGCAGGCTAGTTAATACATCTAAATTATCAGGTGGGGAATACACTCTTACTTCTCTTTGTTTGATGTGGTCATGTGTTAAACACCTAAAACATATGGGTATGTAAAATCTGAGTACCATTGGTTGTGACCACATTGTATAAAACATCATTCGATTAAGTATTTTATTTTTAGGAATCAAAGACACTACACCAACCCCTTGTAACTGTAAGCATACTTTGTCTTAGTTTTTAAAACTGTGCCTTATTAAACCCTATTCATATAGTGCCCAGAAAGCTAGTTTTAACATTTTATGGCAATTCTTCCTGTCTAATTCTACCCTGAAGATAACCAAAGGGGAAATGAAATTTCATCCCATGGCAGCTGCAGTGATTAGTAATTGCACCCTGCAGCACTGTTCAGCCCATCATATTCTTTGCTATGAGCAGCTCCCACATATAATCTAAATTATTTAATGGGCTAAATTATATTTAGTGAAGTGTCACAGATCTGGGATCCACCTCTGTCAGCACCCCTATCTCTTTTGCTCATTGCTGTCCAGTAAAATACTAATAATACCTCCTATCAACATTCAGCTTATATGATATATAAAAATAATCATGGTATTGGTAAGCTCTTTGCGTAACTACTTACTATTTAAATGCATTGTACAAACTGTTTTATAGCTGTTCCTGCGTGTGTCAGAAGTGAAATCTGATGTACTGTGGTCTAATTTCTTTTGCATTAATTAACCTTCACTGATGCTTTCTTGGCTAGTAGGTCCTAGGTGTCTGATTACTTGTGTCTACGTCATGCAATCAGAAAATATCACTTGCACTTTTTTTAATTAAAAAAAAAAACAACACTTCTTTAACCGGATTTCCAAGTAGCTCCAAGAACTGTCTTGAAGAAGTAATTCACTTAAAAAAAATACTCTTTAGTATGGGTTATAACACTTTGCTTTAGAAAAAGAGCATCTTTTGACGTTGCTCTGCTCAGAATATTACTCATGTGAGCAGAAATGAGTTGTATGAAAATGTTTTAAGAAGAGTTACTGATCTATGGCTTCAGTGTTCTCTTAATAATTCATCACCCATTTTATTTGGGGCACTTTAAATCCATATTTCTTTTTATGAAGCTATTGAATAATATTGATTTGCACTATAAAAATAATGTTTTCCTTTTAAGGACTTTCTAATGCACTTTTCTTCAGCCTCATAAGCCTTATCAGTGGAACTTCAAAAAAGGGAAGTCTTTCTAGTTTTATCATGCGAGTAATGTAGAACAGCCTATTCCATTCTGCACATTCATCCAGGGTTGGACTGGGCCAGCAAGAAAGTGGTTGAAATTCCAGAGAGACAGGGCCCTAGTCATCATGGGTTCCACCACCAGAATTTGTTTGATAGGAAGTAGGGTTAGTTTTGCAATCGGGTCTCTATGTGTGGGGTGGTGGGACCCTGGGTGATAGTCCTCAGTGGGCCAAAACCCCCCAGTCTGACACTACATCTCACCATCTTATGTTCTACTGCTGTGCTTATCTAGACTATCCCTAAGCAGATGTAGAGGGGATCCATCTCTCATTAACTTAGCCCAGGCATGTTAGAAACAGTATGAAACGTACTGTAAAACAATATGATCTGTATAAAAACTGTATTGTGGGCACACAATGAATCAGTAGATAGGGTTCTACCAGTAGACTGGTGCTTGTTTTTATCATGTTCTAATTGTGCCAAAACAGACATTTCCCTCTACTGCCTTAAAATTTGTTAGCAAATGAAAAGAGCAAAGCATTTTCTGTGTGATACACGATGCATCTGCAGTATATGAATTCTAGATGGAGTGCTGTTATTGTGACTATATTAATGACCATAATTGCCATCATGATCTGTAAATATGTTAATATCTGTATAAAGATAAGCAGAGGTTTTTAATCAGAAACTTCTTTTGTTCACACGGATGGAGTAAACTTTGTGATGGCACGGCTCACAGGGCTCACCATCATTACAGTACATGTTACAGCTTCCATTTCACTGATGGGGTGATAAGGGTCCTTTTAAAGGAACAGTAACACCAAAAAAGGAATAAAATATCACGTAATGTTGTCCTGCACTGGTAAAACTGATCTGTTAGCTTCAGAAACACTACTATAGTTCATATAATCAATGGTGGAAATAAAAAGAAGGCTTTATGGCACAGGATAAATAATGGATAACAGATAACACCATTATGTTCTACAGGGCTTATCTGCTATCTGCTGTGTAACCTGAGCCTTTGAATGGCTGCCCCCATTGGTACACAGCAGCTAACAATAGTAGTGTTTCTAAAGTAAACAGCACTTTTACTAGTGCAGGGCAAAGCTGGATTACATTTTTATTACTTTAAAAAAATTTCATTTTTTGATGTTACTGGTCCTTGAAGTAGAGGCATGTGGTGAGCTATTTGAGCCAATTAATACATAAGGTTTGCTCCATCTGTATCCTGTTAAGAATGGAGGTTAAGTATAACATATGTAAAATGTTTTTAGGGACTGACTGTCAGTAATTATTTGTAGAAAGGTGCCTCATGGGTTATGTTTTCCCTCATGTAGGCCACGTAGGTGCAGATTCAGCCATACAACCCAGCAGCTGGACATGGAGATAAAGCTGGCCACACACAGGGACATCCGCTCATTTGGCGATGTCACCAAAGGAGCGGATCTCTCCCCGATGTGCCCGATATTGGGCTGATCCGATCGTGGGATCTTATCAGCAGATGTAGAATGAATAAAAAATAATGGTTAGTTGTGCTGCAGGAATATATATATGAGACATTAATAAACTGTGCTCTTGTGCTCATTAAATGAATATTTTAATAGAAAAAGCAATGCCCACTATGTGGGAATAAAGTCAGAGGACTGGATTTACTACACAGTGAAGTTTGCTTTCTTCTGACACCTGCTACATATAAATATGTTTGTGCATATGTATATATATATATATATATATATATATATATATATATAAATATATATGATCTTTTATCCAGAAACCCATGATTCTCAGATACAAAAGGCACCATTGCTATTAATCATTGTTTCCAAAGTACAGAATTTGTTTATTGGTTGGCATTTTATTTGCAAAAACAAAGCTATACTCTGTGCTTGTAGTAGATAAACGGCATAACATCTATGGTGGTGGCAAACCAATAATATTGGGTTTAAGGGTAGTGGCAGACTCTAAGAATCTGGGAGATTTAGCTGCCCAGCGACGAATCGCCTCTTCTTCAGGTGACTAATCTCCCAGAAATGCATTCCTGCCGGCAAGAATCTAAATCACCATTGGGATGGCACTCGGAGCACTTCGTTTTCTGAAATTGTCCTTGTGAGGCAACTTTGGAAAACAAAGCAATCAGAATGCCACCCCGTCTGCAATTTAAAAAAGCTTTTTGAGGAGATTAGTTGCCCGAAGACGAGTCGATTTGTCGCCGGGCAACTAAATCTCCCTGAATCTTAGCGTCTTTCACTACCCTTTATTACCAAAAAAAAAACAACAACTATGTTTCCTATTATTCCTTGAGCTAAGGGAATTTGAAGCTACTCCATGTTTAGATTTCCAGTGAACAGAAAAATCTCCCCTGATCTTTTATCTATAAAACAAACTTGTCAACAAAGGCTCAAGGGATGAACTAGCTGGAACTCCCAAGTCCCAAACAATCTGGATAACAGATCATGTCCATGTGTATATATATATATACACACACACACAGTATATATTGTACCAGCAAACCACCCTGCTACCAGGCACAACCCAAATGGAGGAAGGACTTGGATTGTGCCTGGTAGGTAGGTGGTTTGCTAGTGTAGAGAGTGCTCTTGGGACAAGGGCTGCCCCCCCCGGGCAAATTCACAGTTATTAATACAGAGAAAAATACTGATGTCAGTTAGACCTGTATCAGCATGAAGACATTCTTCACTTTGTAGTATATCTGTGCCTAAATGGCTTTTCTGAGTATTAGCCTTGTGCTTACTTAATGTTATGTAGCTATATGACATAATTAGGTAGCGTCCTTGTACCGTCTATTTTAAATGACACTTTAGATAAGAAGTAATATAGATACTAAGTTTTCCTATCCATAGCGCCTTAGAGGATATTGAAGGAGTATTTTCATTTTCAAAAAAACTTTTAATATGTTGTTGCCAGTGGTATTCGAAGGCAATTTGCAATTGGTCTTCGGTCTTGGTAGTGTAAAAATAAATTTTTCATAGTTTGTTTTTCGGTTTCTGTGGTCAGTGACCTGAAAACAAGAAAATATGTGCAGCTGCAAGGTGGAAGGAGTAATAATAATAATAATTAAATAATGAAGACCAATTGAAAATATGCCTCAAATATGTCCATCTATAACATAATAAAAGTTTATCTAAAGGGGAAGTTACCTTTTAAGGGTATTTCTTTTGTAAGTAATAGAGTCGTTCCATTTGACAATGTACAGTATATTAACCTTCAAGCAATGCTTATTTTCAGTGTGTATGTGTATAATACCTTGTTTTCATTTCAATGAGTTCACTGATTTATGACTTAGGCCCTCATTTCATATTTGCCCCAGTGCATTAACCCTTCATTCTAGCAGAACTTTATTTTCATATTTTCTCACGTGGTGCAACATAATCTGTTTGGGTAATTTACTTCAGAGATAGGGCAGGTCTAGAAAACTGACCAAGATTCACTAACATGCTATATACAAAGGCAACTTCATTGTACTGTAGTTCATCTTGTAGCGGATGTTAAAGGAACAGTTCAGTGTAAAAATAAAAAAAGACTGCATAATAAAAAATGTTTCTAATCTAGTTAGTTAGCCAAAAATGTAATGTATAAAGGCTGGAGTGAGTGGATGTGTAACAGAACAGAACACTACTTCCTGCTTTTCAGCTCTCTAGCTCTGAGTTAGTCAGTGATTCTAAGGGGAGGTCACATGGGACATAAATGTTTAGTGAGTTTGCAATTGATCCTCAGCATTCAGCTCAGATTCAAAAGCAAACTGTTATGACCCTTGTACCTTCCCCTAAAGTCACTGATTCAGGCCCAGATTTGTGGTGATTCCACAAAGGGCCGGGCCCAGGGCAGCAGAATTTGAGTTCCGGCATGTCACCCAGCTGCAATATTAGCTATTAGCACTGGAGACACACATCAGTCTCTAGTGCTGTGTCCAAATGAGTAGACTTGCATATGTGCGCCTGAGAGGAACAGGAAGGTGACAGCACCTGGCAAGGGGAGGGGACTAGATGTTACCAGGAAAGGGGAGGGGAGAGGACGGCTCTGGCAGGTGGAAGGGGACGGCACCTGGAAGGGGCGGGGACAGCAGAGGGGCATGAAACCAGAAGGGGCAATGTGCAGAGCTGGCCTAGGGTTTGTAAATCCAGGCCTGCACTGATTGGTCACTGCCTGGTAACTAATCAGAGAAAACCAAGAGCTGCAAAGCAGGAAGTAGTGTTCTGGCTATTATGTTAGACATCCACTCACTCCAGCCTTTATATATTACATTTTTTGTGGCTAACTAACTATATTAGAAACATTTTTTTATTTTGCACAGCCTATCTATTTTGTTTTCCACCTACAGAAAACTGCTGTTGCTTCATTAAAGGGTTGGTTCACTTTTAAGTTAACTTTACTATGTTATAGAAAGGACAATACCATTAACTTTACAGTTGGTCTTCATTTTTCATTGTTAAAGTTTTTTCATTATTTGCCTTCCTCTTATGACCCTTTCCAGCTTTCAAAAGCACAGACTGCCAAAAAAACTCGGCAAGCCAATCATTTTATCAGAATTGTTAGTAATATTTCTATTCAGACCCTCTCCTATTCATATTGAGTTTCTCATGCAAACCGTTTCCTGGTTGCTAGGGTAATTGGAACCCTAGCGACCAGATGCCAGTTAAAATTCAAACTGAAAAGTTGTAGAACTAAATACATTTATAAAACCTTTTACAAATAAAAACCTTTAAAAATAATAACTCACAAAAAATGAAGACCAATTGCAAATTATTTAATTTTTGCACTCTCGACAGCTTAGTAAAAGTAATTTAAAGGTGACCAACCCTTTTAATAGAAACAATAAGTACCTCCAATTCTACCCCTGCCCAGTTTGGGAAGTACATGGAGGTGCAGAATGTTCACAATGCATGGCAATTTGGAAATACAGTAACAAAATGTGGGTGTCAAAATGTATTTGTTGCTATTTAGCATTTTGCTATTAAATAAAGTTATTTTTACAACAGATTTATATATACTGTTGTTTGTATATATACCTCTGGCATGTCATTCCCTGCACTCAGTTTCTTAGGAATAAAATTTTTTTAAAATTCCCTATTTTCACTGGAGCTGAGCGTGATAAACAGGTATGGGACCTATTATCCAGAATCATCAGGACCTGGGGGTTTCCAGATAACGGGTCTTTCCGTAATTTGGATCTTCACACCTTAAGACTACTAGAAAATCTTGTAAACATTAAATAAACCCAATAAGCTGTTATTACTTCCAATAAAAAAAAAGGAAATAATTTTAAAAAATTTGGATTATATCATTATAATGGAGTCTAAGGGATATGGCCTTTACGTAATTCATAACTTTCTGGGTTTCCGGATAACAGATCCCATATATGTACCAGGGATTTCTAAAGACACTTAGTCAGTATCCTCCTAATACAGAAAATGGGTAAGGTGAATCTATATTTGTAAAGATCGACTATTTACTTTTCCAAGCCTGTATAATAGTCAGAACTAACCAAAGGGTTATATTTGTTCTCTGTAAACTTGTTGCACTTGTTTTGTTCATTTCAGTTAACAAGGTTATGCCAATCCTTAAAGGGGAAATATACATCTGTGTTCAACAGAAACATGATAAATTGGGCTTATGTAGGATTTTATTTAGCCTGTTGTTTTGATGTGGTGGTGGGGGGAATGGATACATTGTCAGAATGACTGTTTTCATGTACCCCTGTGCAATTTCCTTGAAACACACCACAATATATATAATTTAGGATGAGAACACAACTTGTCAAAAGCAAGTTCTCATGTTGGGAATGTAGAATGGCAATTATTCTGGGCAAACAGATGGACACACAAGTCTGTAGGGGCTATAATATATGGCACCATGATAGATTCCTTATGGTTAGTCAACAAGACAAGACTTTATACTCCCAAGCAACATGATATAAATGGGTTCTGACTCCTTTGTTGGAGGAGCAGCATAGGGAATCTTACATTAGAGCAGGGATCCCCAACCTTTTGAGTCCATGAGCAACATTCAGAAGAAAATGGATTTGGGGAGCAACACTAGCATGAAAAATGTTCTTGGGGTGCCAAATAAGCACTGTAATTGGCCCTTTGGTAGCCCCTATGTGGATTATCGACCTGTATTGAGGCTCTGTTTAGCAGTACACCTGGCTCTTATACAACCAAAACTTTCCTCCAAGCCTGGAATTCAAAAATAAGCTCCTGCATTGAGGCCACTGGGAGCAACATCCAAGGGGTTGGAGAGCAACATGTTGCTGATGAGCTACTGGTTGGGTTTCACTGCATTAGAGCAACAAGAAGACATTGCACTGCCACCATCTGAGGATCCTGCAGGCTGGTCTTGATTTGGTCAGGGCAAGCACCATAGTCACTGCAACAAACTGGAAAAAGTGATTTATTGGCTCAAAGTAGACATATCAAGCAGGCAACGTTTTGGACCCCACTGAGTTGGTAGGCTTGATAAAGGACCCAGTGGGGTCCAAAACTGGCCTGCTTGATATATCTACTTTGAGCCAATAAATCACTTTTTTTGAGAAAAATTGGCAGTTTCCAGTGTGCTGCAGTGACTACAGTCCTATGATTTAATATTTGATCCTAGGCAGGTTTGGGTCGCTATACTGAATTTGCACCTGGTACCTAACAGGTATTACAGTAGGTAGAGCACTCTATTTTTAAGTGGAACTTCATTTGGTCAGGGGGCATTGGTGGCAATGGTGTAAACTCCTCCACAGCCAGGGGAGTGACACAAATACTTCCACTACATTTACAAGCAGGGTCACAATTCTTATGACAGCCCTAAGAACATAAGAACACGTACCATAAACAGAGGCATAGTTGTAGATTTATATTGAATATAGGTAGGTATTTCTCCTTTAAGGACATGTTATATTATTATTTTTTGTTGTTGTTACATTTACAGTATGTCATGTTGCACTGTGAATTCATGGATTATTTATTCCATTTATCTTTTACATTGTGTGTATAAAAATGATGATAAGCTTTTTACTGAAACGTGCTCTACACATATACACCGATCCAATATTCTGCAGTATAATTCTACCACTTCCAATATCTCTCCGGAATGATTGTTCTGTAAATATATAATTTCTATGGCTGTTGCTTGCATTGTACAATTTACAATGAAACATGAAAAATAAACATTTTGACTATACCTGAGATTTGTGTTATTCATTCCAGCAAGCACAAGAGGATGGTAAACCCAATGAAGCAACATTCAGCTGCTAAACAATAAGGATCAGATCAATTACCAGCCTTTTTTTTTTGCAGGATTCAGATTTTTCCATATTACAATATATAATATCCTATAACTTTAGACCACTGGTCAACTAAAGTTGCCAATTCGATATTTTTTTATATGTTAGTTGGATCTGCATTTCACTCAGATGGCAGGCGGCCACATTATAAGCAACCTGAAGAGGACAGAGCTATTGAAGTCTAATGGTGGCCATACACGGAGAGATCCGCTCGTTTGGTGATGTCACCAAACAAGCGGATCTCTCTCCAATATGCCCATCTTGAGGTAGGTGATATCAGGCTGATACGATCGAAGGCCCTAGGGCCCAACAATTGGATCAGAATGACGCGGATAGGGGTGGTCGGATCATGGGACTGCATCAATGAACAGATACGGCTGCGATCCGATGGGATTTTTAATCCTGCTTGATCGACATCTGGCAGATTTTCGGCCAGATATCGATCAGGGAAGCCCGTTGTAGGGCCCCACTCACAGGCCGATAAACTGCCGACTCAGTTTGTCTGCAGCTTTTATCGACCCGTGTATGGCCACCTAAAGTCAGGTTATTAGACCCATGCATTATGAAATCTCGTACTAGATTTTGGCAAGATGTCTGTGGCCCCCTTTTGTGGACAAACATTGGAAACATATGCAGGGGGGATAAAGTTTGTGCCAACCTTTGGCAGATAGTTTCCTGGAGAGTTTGGACAGCAAAGATTTAAAATTGGGAGGGAGTGATGTTTCTATTCCTTGGTTAAGAAGTAAATGTAGAAGCACTAAGAACTACCCTATGTGGCTTAATATCGAAGTAAAGAAGTGAATAGGAAAGAAATGAGAGACATTTTAAACATCTATTGGGACAGAAGCTGCATTTAATGAATATAAAAAATATAATAACTGTTATAATACAGCAATCCTGAAAGCAAAGATAGAAAATGAGAAGCACATTGTGGCAGAGGCTAAGACAAACCCCAAAATGTTTTTAAAGTATATTAATAGTAAAAAGATGAGGGTTGACAGTGTTGCGTCTTTAAATAATGGTACCAGTATGGTTGTAACAGATACTAAAAAGGCAAATGTGCTAACTCTGTTATTTTCTTAAGTGTATACAATAGAGAAGTCAGAGTTCCAAGACCCACCTCATAGCTGCACTATTAGCTCACCTCAAACCAACCAGCGGCTGAAGCATGATATGGTTGATTAAGCTTTACTAAAAATGATTGTGAACAAGGAGCTGGGGCCAGATGGAATACACCCTAGTATACTAGGAGAGCTTAGTTCAGTTTAAGACCGACCTCTATTTATGATTTTATCAGTCTTTCATGGTTTCTATGGATTGGAGGAAAGCTGATGCAATTCCAATATTCAAAAACGGATACAGATCTTAGCCAATTATAGGCCAGTAAGTCTGACATCCGTGGTGGTCAAATTATTTGAAGGCGTTATGAGCAGTAATCAGCATGGCTTTAGGAAGGATAGGTTATGTCAGATAAATTTGCTATTTATGAGAAGGTAAGTACAATGCTTGACAGAGAGGGAGCAGTAGATGTAATCAATTTGGATTTTGCCCAAGGTTTTATACTGTGCCCCACAAACGACTGCTTTCTAAACTAAGAGCTGTTGGTCTAAATCAGCGATCCCCAACCAGTAGCTCGTGAGCAACATGTTGCTCCCCAACCCCTTGGATGTTGCTCTCAGTGGCCTCAGAGCAGATGCTTATTTTTGAATTCCAGGCTTGGAGGCAAGTTTTGGTTGCAAAAAACCAGGTGTCCTATGAAACAGAGGTTCCTGTAGGCTGCCAGTCCACATGGGGGGACAAATAGTCATTTACAACCCAGCACTACCCAGGAACATTTTTCATGCTTGTGTTGCTCCCCAACTCTTTTTACATATAAATGTTGCCTACGAGTGAAAAAGCTTGGGGACCCATGGTCTAAATGAAGATGTTTGCACATGGATAGGAAACTGGCTACAGGATCAGTACAGAGGCTGTTTGTTAATGGTACATTCTCTACTTGGAATTAAGTTCTTGGTAGCATCCCTTAGGGCTCTGTATTGGGTCCACTTTTATTTAACTTGTTCATTAATGACTTAAGGTAGGATATTGTAAGTAATGTATCAGTGTTTGCAGATGACACAAAACTATGCTGCCCAATTAATTCAGGATCTCATGAATATGGCAATCTGGGCAGCTAATTGGCAGATAAAATTCCAACAGAGTTTTTTTGCCTTCCTCTGGATCAATAAGCAGTTTATATGTAGACCTTTTTAGGTCTTTTTTTCAGCCTTTTGGTTGAAATTTATAGAATTGTGACTTTTTTCAATCTCACTTCCTATGTTACTATGTATTTGTCTGGTAGTTCAATAAATGGCCAGAGAGTGTCAGGTTTCCCTTGTTATAAAAGAGGACACCAACATAGTTACATAGTAAAATTGGGTTGAAAAAAGACAAAGTCCATCAAATTCAACCCCTCCAAATTATAATCCAGCATACACACACCCCTCCACACTTTAACACAAACCATATATGCCCATAGCTATACTAACTGTAGAGCTTAGTATCACAGTAGCCATTGATATTGTCTGTCCATAAAATCATCCAAGCATGTCTTAAAAGCATCAACAGAATCAGCCATCACAATATCACCACATCATTCTACGTCCTCACTGTGAAGAACCACTGACGCAGCTTCAAATGAAAGTCCTTTTCTTCTAGTCCTCTTTATGGGTAAAAAGGTCCCCTGATATTTGTCTATAATGTCCTCTAATGTACTTGTAAAGTGTAAGCATGTCCCCTCACAAGCGCCTTTTTTCCAGAGCAACTCCAACCTGGACAGTGTACCCTCATAATTGAAATCTTCCATCCCTCTAACCAGTTTAGTTGCATGTCTCTGCACTCTTTCCAGCTCATTTATATCCCTCCTAAGGACTGGAGTCCAAAACTGCACTGCATACTCCAGATGAGATCTTACTAGGGATCTATAAAGAGGCATAATTATGTTTTCATCCCTTGAGTGTATGCCCTTTTTAATGCAAGACAGAACTTTATTTGCTTTAGTAGCTACGGAATGACAGTGCCCAGAATTAGACAACTTGTTATCTATAAAAACCCCAAGATCCTTTTCATTTAAGCAAATTTCCAACACACTGTCATTTAGTGTATAACTTGCATTAATATTATTTTACCACCACTCTTTGTAGTCTATCTTTTAGCCAGTTCTCTATCCAGGTACAAATACAAGTAACCTTCTGTGTGGCACTGTATCAAATGCTTTAACAAAGTCTAAGTAAATCACATCCACTGTCATCCCAGAATTGAGGTCCCTGCTTACCTTCTCATAAAAAGAAATTAAGTTAGTCTGGCAAGATCTATCTATAAAACCATGCTGGATAGTATTGTTATTTGCTATGAAGTCCAGTATCCTATCCTTTATTTATTAATCCTTTAAAAAGCTTTCCCACCACCAGCGTCAGACTAACTATAGTTTTGATGCTGAGAACGGGATGCCTTTTTGAATAGTGACACCACATTAGCAATT
>CM044442.1:112301922-112316828 GCA_024363595.1 Xenopus borealis | reverse complement strand
GCAATATTTTTTTCCATATTGATTTTAGCTTGCCTGATAGCTTTTTTGCTGCTGTCCCAGCTACTGTAACTTGAAAGCCTGTCTTTTTTTACCCACCTCAACACCAACACTTGTATTGAACCAAAAAGGTTTTGCTTTGCAATTATGTTCTTTACTTACAAGGGGAATATACTGATATGTATATTTATTAAGTAGCATTTTAATGACTTCCCATTTTTGTTCAGTGTTTAACCCTGTGAAAAGCATTTCCCACTTAATATGTTGTAGAGATGCCCTTATACTGTCAAAGTTTGTACACCTGAAATTCAAATTTTAGTTAATCCCTTATAGACCATGTTATGATTACTATTCCCTAAATGCTCACGATCGATCCAATGACATTACCAACATCCTTGGCCTCTTTTGGTCATCAGTTGGTGGAGGAGTTGGCCAGACACTTACAGAGCTCCCTTCTCTGGGAAGGTTGCGGCAAAAAACACATGAACCTGAGGGCTTAGTGCTGGATCGTTCTACTTACCTTTTGTTTCAGGAATTTGTTAGGTTTTGCTCCCTATACATTACAAATTTTTCCTAAGACACTCACCCTGGATTCTTCTACTTACCTATTGTAATAAATGTTGTATGTGTCTTTTCCCTGACCCCACCATAGACAATATTTCCTGTCTTTCTCAAAAGAATCTGCAAAATGTAGTAAAGTGTTAATTCTCCAGAAATGGGGAAGGGCTCATTCCACCAAGACCAAGGCAAAATGGGGCACCGAAGGCAGGAGGGGAAGGCAGGGAACTTAAGTTGTAGCAGGGAGCCCGGAGGTGGGCCCTGAAACAGCAGCCCCGTTGGGCTGAATAAGTGTGGTTAACCATTCCAACAACAGCAACACACAGGCCTACCTATGTGGAAAGAGTGCATGTAACTTGTTCTCTACATGTTCTCTTGCAAGTGCCCAAAGCCAGTCTGGTTAAGACATTTTTTGTTTTTCGTTTAACCTTCAGTTAGAACAAATGTTGGTTCTCACCTTGCCTTATTGCAGGAGTGGTCCTGTAGTAGATAGACATTTCAGGGTTGAACTCAGTCAGTGTCTGTTCGCATGCGATTTATGCACAGTTTTTATGGGGCAGTTCATGCTACAGTTTTGAGGGGGGGGTGCCTCCAAAAAGCAAGGCATTTATTTGATTTGTGAATTCTTTATCAATGAGCCAATGAAACAGGTTTCTAATTCCCAGTGTCTAACTGAAGCACAAAGATCCCACAAGAGAAAGTGCTATTGCTTCTTTGTGCGGAATGCCCATGTTCATATTTGTTTCAGGAATGTGTTAAGTTTTGCTCCCTATACATTGTTAATTTTTCCTGAGACACTCACCCTGTATCACACTCACCTATTGCAATACATTTTGTGCGTGTCTTTTCCCTAACCCCACCATAGACAATCTTTCCTGTCCTTCTCAGAGAATTCCAGAAAATGTAGTAATTAATTAATTTAAGTTAATGCTCTAGAAATGGGGAAGGGCCCATGGCACCCAGACTAAGGCAAACTAGAGGAACCAATTTCCCAAATTTTCCCAGTTTTTTTTTACTACTGCCTGGGTTTGTAGAGATAGTGAGGCTTAAATAGGTTACATGTATGCTGTTTAAAGATACACTTTTTGGAGACTTGAGATGATTTTTGGGGATATTCCTATTTAATGGGTGATCATAAACCTTGCTGTATTTATGTGCACAGTAAATTCAGAATAGGTGTTTTGGGTTGGAGAGACAAACTAAAGTGGATTCCAGACTTGTTATTAGTGGAAAGCACTACATCACTTCATTGGCAACAGGTAACAATATTGAACAATGTGTGCGTGAACAATGTGTTCAATACCACCATTAGATGGAGGATTCAATAGACTAGTATACTTCAAAAACTCCTTTTCGTACATTCATTGTTTTGGGCCTTTGGTTCATGACATTGTTACAGCTCTGATTTTATAATAATATTATTTTATTATTATATTATGTCCAGGGCAGCCAAAACATGACCCTAAAACTCACTCAAACTGGCCTCATTCACTGGACCTAGCCAACTTTGCCCAAGATTTTGAGGACCTAGCCCCAATGTGGGTGTAACATATACTCAACCCTTATTGATAAGGACATTGGGATTGATAAAAACGTATAATGAAGGAAGAGGAACATTTGTCTTTATTTTGCTTCCTTGGACATTTGTAATAAGTGGCCACTGCAAGCATTTGCACCAAGATCTCTAATAAAGACATATATATGACCTGTGTATTAAAGTTTCACTAGGCAGAACTAATCATTAGCAAAACTTTGCTATTAAATGCACTGGGGAAGTTAGGTGTAGTGGGGCAAAAATTCACCCTTTAGTGAAATTGCCCCAGAGTTTTTCAGACCATTTTAAAGGATTTAAAACCCATACCTATACCTTAAAACTCCCTCACCACCCCACCCCCCCCAGCCTACTTACTACCCCGGTAAAATGCCCCTAACTTTTTACTCACCCCTTGCTGCAGATTCAGGAGTTGGAGTAAATGGCAGTCATCTTCTTCAGTAATTTTAGAGTCTTCTTTTGGCTCTTTGGTGATTCCTGTGAATTTCGGCGCATTCGCAGTTGTCCGAAACCCGAATCCGAGCTGTGCAGGAGCCGAAGATGGCTGCTGTGAACTCTGATGCCTGAATCTGCCGGGAGGGGTGAGTAAAAAGTTATGGGCATTTGCCAAGAGTAGCAAGTAGGCTGGGGTTGGAGCGGGGTCTATGGGGGAGGGTTTTTTAAAGTATGAGCTTGGTTCTCCTTTAAACACTGTTGCCCTTACACACACATACACTGGCACTCACACTCTCACAAGACAGATTCACACTCAGCTGCCCTGGGAAAGAAGCTGCTTCATGAGGAGCAGATTCTCTACTGTGATTCTCTCATTCCTCACACAGTTGAAAAGCAGGAAACTTTTCACAGAGGGAAGGGGCGGAGCTAAACCGGACTGCTGCTTGGGACAGTAGAATAGGCATTGGGATGGACCATTATTTGAAGGCGTGCAGACCACAAGATGTAAGCCTTTTATAAGAATGTTGCAAGTTCTTAATGGTAATTTTAAGAAATTCACATAAAAAAGAACAAAACAATATATGTATACATATGGTGAGGGAATATCCTTTATTTATTATGAAATACAAGTCCAGGGAGGGGCAAGTGCCCCCCTCATCTGTGGAAGCCCATGTCCTATATTCAGAATCTTTTTATAAACTTAAATTTTGCCAGAGCAATTCTGCCTATTCTGTCTCTCTTGCTAAAGTATCTTGGTGCATTTCCTTGTATCACTGGTCCTTAGTTTTATTTTGAGCCTGGTATTTGATTGCTATTACCTTTAATTTAGTACTCTGCCTACATGATCATGTCTTTGCTGCCCCTCCAACCCCTTGAAGCCATCACTTCCATGACTGTAAGAGCCTGACATTCCAAACTGTAACAGGTCCCTTGTACCCAATCTCTAGGGTTCCCTCTGGGTATCATATGTTACTTCTACTCCCATTGCACAAATATGTTACTTTTCATGAATATTATCAGATTAACTTGACCTTCAGTACCACCAGCCATATACTTTATTGTGAATGAACATTATGTTTCAATGTAGACGCTGTACAGTGTATTATATGAATCGCTTTAACATGTATAATATACAATAAAAACATCTGTTAAATAAATAATAAAATCCATTTCGATTTTGGCCAAGTTGTGCTGTTATAAAAAAAAAAAATGCAAAAGGAATACCAGAGACTAACCTAAAATTAAAATAAATAGTGTTCAGCCCAAAGTTACAACAAGCACAGAAATTCCTTAAATGGTATGTCGGCAATTTAAACACACACGCAAGATAAAAATAAAAAAGACTATACTTTGACAGTTTGCAAACGTTCTCCTAAAATTCAAATATATGCATTTTAGAATGGTTTATGTACACACAAAAGGTAAAAAAATATTTTAATATCGTGAACATTGAACAAATATTTTATGTTCAAATCAAGTCTTTTTTCATGATAAAGTGCACTTTAGTGTGACATTAAAAAAATCAACTTAGAAATCACTTCCAGCATTTTGAATTTAGAAAAATGTCAAAAGAAGAAAAGCAGCAAGTCACCTGCACACTCCCAGCATTGCTGTCATTAGACAACGGAAACAAAAGGAGATGTATGGAATCTGACAAATAAAATCCTTTCCTTAGAATAAACATTTTCTATCATTTGCCCAAGCATCCAGGAATTAGTCAATCTGCTATTACTGAAACAAGACCACATGATCTATGATACAGGAACACTATGGTGCAAATTCACTAAAGCGCGAAAATGCGCTAGCGACAGCTTCGCCACATGAATTTTCGCAAGCGCTATGCAAATTTACTAAGATGCGAATTTTCGCTCAGGGCGGCGAATGGTAGCGAGGTTGCGCTACCGTTACTTCACCAGGCAAAGCACATTTACGCTAGCGATGCCTAATTTGCATACAGCGAACTTAAGAATATAATAGAGGTGTATGTTACAGCCACTATATTACACTACACAAGCCCAAGAAACCTTTAATAAATAAAATTAATTTGTCCTATTGCCCTAAACATGTGCCCCCTGTATAGTTGTGTTGCCATATGTTAGGAAATGTAGGGGGGAAGGAGGGTAACCCCCAAAAGTTTTTTGCTATTTTTCAGACTATCACCCTAGAAAAGGTAAAAGACGCCAGCGTTTTTTGGGACTTAGGAAAAATTTCAAGTGTTTTTTTCAAACTCCTATCTATTGTATTGAACTTCGCCAAGTCTGACCTGGCAAAGGAACGTCTAGCGTAAGTGGTAACGTTCAGAAAAATGTTCATCTTAGTGAATTAGCGTAGTTACATCCCTTAGTCAGTGCGCAACTTTGCCTGGCGTAAGGGTGCGAAGTTGCGCTAGTCTATCTTCATCGCTAGCAAATTTTTGCCAGAGTCTAACTTAGTAAATTGGTGAAGTTGCGAATTGACGTCAAGCTGGTGAATTAGCGCTAGCGTTAGAAGCTTCGCGCTTTAGTTAATTTGCCCCATGATTCCCCTGAGTTCACTAATATAAAAGCAGCATAACCTTATGTAATAGTGATGTGCGGGCCGGCCCGATACCTGCATGTTTGCCTGTGGATCAGGCGGGTTTGGGCCGACTTTGCACCCCGAACTTACAATTGCTGGCTCCCGGGTTCACTTTTTATAGACATGCGCCTGCTCGCCCCTTTTGTGAAGTCATTGGCGGGGCAGCGCGGGTCTATAAAAGAAACCCGGAAGTTTGGGGTGGGTCAGAATCCAGGAAAATCCCGACCCGCACATCAGTATTATGTAAAGATAACACAGAATGGTTCTGCCAGATGGTCCAATAGTAACTTTAGGACAAGTCCCAGAGTCATATTCAAATATAGGCGCTCGAGGGCGGCGTGCATGTGCTCCGTGACCTCATGCTGTAACTTGTGGGGCACTGCAAATTCCAGTGCAGGGTGGCACAAGTCCAAAATACATCACCAACTAGTACCCAAGACTATTACAAGTAGACCATTAGTAGATCCAGGAGATGGTGACCAGTGATGTTCACAGTCAACTCCATCATATCCCTCCTATGGGTAATTCTTCTACTGAGATTTTGAAGAAGATGGCTCCAGAAACAGGTGTTGGTCATTCAAATACAATAAACTGGTGCAAAAGCCAATATAAGCCCTATCAAAGTGTATTGGGGTTCAATAATAGGAGCAGACAAAAATAATGAGGGGGAGAGAATATACTCACAGTTCACCCCAGTCTATGGATACATATGTATAGAAAAACAAAGTTGTGAGTTTTCTCCACAGAGTCAGCCAAAAAAGTAGTTAATAATTCAAAAGCATTTATTAGGACAATGCACATTTCATGCATGTTGGGGAGCAAAACGTTGTTTGTTGCTCTACATTCAAATTCAAGCCATGTGATTATTAAATAGTAATTATAGTAATCTTACGCATAGGTCAATTTGAATAGGGGAGGCACATAAGAGTCATAGACACGTCTTTTTTTAGAGATGTTGGTGTAAATGCTTGAAGTGGCCACTTATTATTACAAATGTCCAATGGAGCTTAATTAAGACATAAAAGCTCCTCTAATGCCCGAGACATGCCCGAGACATGAGCCCACCCTAAAATATGTGACAAATGTGTTAAAAAAATGTTCACACAAAATAGTTCGGACTTTTGAAGGCAACATCACTTTTTTTACATTTTTTCCAGGTACAGGATATGATGTCACTGATATCAGATTGAGGAAGATGTAGCTTCGTTTCAGCAGTTTGCTTGGTCTGAGGGGGTGAAATAAACTCTGGTGAAAGAGGTAACGTTCAGTAAATTTGCGGGGCAACAACCAGTCACCAGTGAGAAAAGTTGTCTGGAGATAGACTGGAAACGAACTCTAGCGATGGTCTCTTTTGCTATGGAATGTCGTCTATGCCAGTTAGTGAATTGGCGATGTCCCTGCAGATTGGAATTCTGGCGTAAAAATCCCTAGTGTTAGCCCTTTAGTGAATCTGCCCCTTTGGCTGCAGCTACATCAGACACAACCCATCCTTCTGACCGCGCCAACGCTAGAATTCTGGGAAAAATGCTCAATTGTGCAAAAAAAAAAACAAGACACTAGTGCTTTAAAATGTACTTTGCCCATTGCATTTGCAGTCATAAATGCCCCCATTTTTAGCCAGATGTGTGCATAAAGAATGACATGGGAAAAAGTGAACACTCTTTCCAATCTGATGTTTCTCATAACTAACAATGAAGTACAGTAGTGTTTAACAAGTCAAATGGTATTGGAAAGCATTTCACAAAGTGCTACTTACTGTATATAAATCTCACAACCATAAATAATGTACCTGCTAATATTAAAATAAATTATATATATATATATATATACACACACACACACACTCACACACACATGTATAAACCCTGTTTCTCAAGCTATTTTCTAGCTTCTAAAAAATGTCTTTTAAAAAAGGAAAAAGTTACAGCATTGGCACCTGAGAAAAAACCATGAATAAAAAGTTTGGAGCATTAGGCAGGAAAGGGAGAAAAAGCTGAAAGTAAATAAAGTTGGGGTTAATCACGCAAGTAAACAAAATGTTCAAGGTTTAGTTTCTGACAGTGCAGTCATATCAGTGCAGAAGTGATATTGACCTTTTTTACTGATAACCCGCCGTATATTCCCGTAAAGTCTGATTTCAACAACACGGCTGGCTCAGTTCCGTGCATTCTCCGAGTGTTATTATACCTTAGTGCTGTTACTATGCAGATAAACAAAGCTGACATTTGAAGCCACAGTTGTGAAGCATGCCCTTTCCCTGATCCCAATTAGAAGCAAATATATTCCCATCTGGCTCATATACAACATGAGGCTCTTCAGCTGCTATACAACTAATCTGCTACTATAAAGCCCAGTACTATAGACAATTAAGGGACAATGTTCACCTGTGTGTTCAGCAAATAAAGCTTGTGCTGGCTAAACATTCTACATGACTTAATTAACCCCTTAAATGCCATAGAGTCTACAATGCTGACATGGAACTATCTGCACACATATGTCATAGATTCTATATTTCTATTATTCAGTGCTGGACTGCAAATTGCCAGCTCATAATCCCACAATGGGTTACACGCATTTTTGTGTTACCTCTTTCAGTACACTGTGCAGAATAGTGAAACTGAAAGCACTTTTATTGTACATGACACCTTGTCTCCTTGGTTTTACAGTGCAATGTGTATTTTACCAGCTACAGCAGAAAGGCCCAGTATTATGAATAATTGCTTATCTGAGGGACAGGCAGTTTAAAGGAACAGATGGATTTACCCAGTATTGTTCTTGAATTCAATACGGACACATTCCAGGCTTTAATGGGCCCAACAAAGTGGAAGAAAAATATAAAAGAATGGCCCAAGCCTATCAGGTTTTTGCACCCCAAGCTGGATGCCACTCCTGAGAGATTGGTTCTCAGAAATGTTGGGAAAAGCCGTGCCCCTCGCTAAAAAAAGAAAGCAGTGGGGAGTTGGGTGGCAGCAGGAGATTCATTTTTAAAAAGAAATTGGTGCAGGATCCTTTGTTATAATCTGGAATGTATCCATATGGCTAAATTTCTTGATTCCAGAGGGTGGGATGGGTAGGTAAACAAAAAGCAACGATCCACTACCCACAGCATGAATGCATATAGCATCTACCCATATAAATATAAGGAATATATATATATATATTTTACATTACAGGGATACTCTCATGGAAAAACATGTTTTTTTTCAAAACGCATCAGGTAATAATAGTGCTACTCCAGTAGACTTCTGCACTGAAATTAATTTCTGAAAGAGCAAACAGAATTTTTTTTATATTCAATTTTGAAATCTGACATGGGGCTAGATTTTATTTCTATTTCCCAACTGCCCCTGGTCATGGGACTTGTGCCAGCACTTTAGGAGGGAACTGCTTTCTGGCAGGGTGTTGTTTTTCCTTTTTAATGTAACTGAAGGAGTCACAGTGGGACACGGGTTTTTACTATTGAGTGTTGTTAGATCTACCAGGCAGCTGTTATTTTGTGTTAGGGAGCTGTTATCTGGTTAGCTTCCCATTGTTCTGTTGTTAGGCTGCTGGGGTGGGGGGGAAGGGAGGGAGTGATATCACTCCAACTTGCAGTACAGCAGTAAAGAGTGATTGAAGTTTATCAGATCACAAGTCACATCACTTGGGGCAGCTGTGAAATTGACAATATGTCCAGCCCCATGTCAGATTTCAAAATGAAATAAAAACAAATCTGTTTGCTCTTTTGAGAAATGCTTTTTAGTGCAGAATTGTGCTGGAGCAGCACTATTAACTGACGCATTTTGAAGAAAACAATTTTTCACATAACAGTATCCCTTTAAAAGATAGTAAGAAGACTTTGGAAATACAAGCCCTATTTATTTGCCTCATGCGGAACACAGGTGGATATTGTCCCTAAGTTGAACTTCTCCAGCAGCTGGATATTGGCAGGCAAGTAAACTGGTAGGCTGAGGCTTGATGTGCACCACAGAGCTGAGAGAACTCTTATAACTTCCTCAGACAACAAATTTATGTAGTGATACTGTACAGTTAGCAATGTGCAGAGTTTTTAGACCATTCTCAGAGAATCATTCTTCTTACTCCACACTCACAGCAGAACTTTGCCCACTCCACTGGGTACTTGGTTCCACACTCGTGGCAGAACTTTGTCAACTGGCCTGACATATTGTTGTCAGCTGCTCTGATGCGGCCAATATTTACAGGCTTTGAGTAGTTGCTGGAGTCATACTCCATTCTTGCTTCAGGCCTGAGGAAATAAAGAAGTCACTTAGCATCATTAAATTATTATTTAAATCCAGAGATAAATCAAGGGATTCTACAGAATTTTTATTTTTACAGTTTAAGTTTATCCACTTTTTTAGATAGTTGAGTGACTCCCACTAGTGGAACAACTACCCTGCTGGCAGCCCTGCGAGGTAAACTCAACACATTGTAAAAGTCCGAATAATAAGTGGACACATGCTACCTCTTCACCAACGCTATTCTCCGTGCTGAACGTAACATCATTGACCCACCAAAGAGCATCCGCATAGTAAAGAAGAATTCACGGAGCATCAGGAAGAGCATTGTAAAATATAAATTTTAATGCTTCCAGCATATCAAGTTATGGACTATGCGCTTTATGCGTTTCGTGGCTTCTGGCCACTTCCTCAGAAGCGATCACAAAAGTAACCCTTTTACCTTTCAATGAAACAGCAGAGTTAAAGGTGCTTTGTGAAAAGTTTTCTTGCTGGGTGGCCTTATACCCAGAAATATAGCTACTATGTCATTGACAGGCTTTCAGTTTGATTGCCAATCAAAATACTGTAGCACCAATGTTGCTGGCAAGCCAACAGTTCTAAAACAAAATAATGCACTTATACTCCTTTTATAAGAAAATAAAACAACCTTGTTTTCAGTATTGTAAGTTTACCTTTTGTTGAATGAAGCGCCCAATGAAGGATTTCTAACCAAACTTGGAGGTGTTCTAGCTTTCAGTTCTCCCCTAAAATGAAACATAATGTCATTTATATATATCAATACAGTACACACTGAGAACGCATAACAGGAAACAGATACATCAATGCACTGAACAAATCTTAAATTGAAAGTAAAGTTGCATTCTGCTTCCTGTTTGTAGGTGCCACCACCCTGGTCTGGTGCTCCTTTTTGATGAAAACCACACATGCACATAGTGAACATCAGCCACAAGGTTTATCTAGGAGACATAAAAATATCGCAACACGGTGCTCCTACAGTAGTACTACTGCAAATGCCCCTGTGTATATGGACGTGCCTAACAATTTGCCACATTATGCCTCTGCTGCTGTTTTAAAGAGGCAAGCTTATAACTTACTTCAGCTATTATATAAAAACACAGCCATTACGTTGAATGTTTTCTTGATGTGTTCTGACAGCTATCTGGTGCAAAAACGTAGCAGGCAAAATGCTGGAGCCGTCACTCGTAAAAGGCAAATGTAATAATTATTAAAATTAAAGTTTATATAAAAAATAAAAGCAAACACTAACGAACCCGACTTTATGGATCTTAATCTAAACCCTCTAATAGGAAAATTTTCTATGGCAGTTGCCTCCATGAAACAATTGCCACTCACTATGTGGGGGAAAATAAACCTTTTAAAATGATTTACTTGCCCAAATTCCTATATTTGTTTAGGAATTCCCCGACCAATATTCCCACCTCCAATTTTAAGAAAGTGAACTCTATTCTAATCTCATTCATATGGTCAGGTAAACAACCGAGACTCTCCTGGAAATTACTAACTGCTCCAACACCGAAGGGTGGTTTGGGGCTACCGGACCTTTGGGGTTACTACATAGCAGCACAGCTGGCCCACATCCACACCTGGTTTAACCCTGATCCAGAAGACCCTAATATGCTCCTGCATGCCCTCATATTAGGATCGTTAGAGTCGCTATCACTGTGTCCTATGAGTAAACTGAGGGACTCTAATCATTTGCCACCTGTACTAAAGGCCCCATACTTAGCTTGGCAGGAGGCACTTCGTATACATGGGATCAAGCCGTATCTAATTACATCCCACACTCCACTATGAGGGAACTCCCACCTTCCTCACCTCAGAAATCTCCTGGACTTTATATACTGGCCCAATTTACAAATTAAATACCTGAGAGATTTGCTTGACCAGGGTACCCTCCTGACCCTGCCCCAACTGCGGGAAAGATATCCAAACAACCCAATTGACCCCTTCAGATATATCCAACTAAAGCATGCCTTTAGAAGTCAATTTGGGGGATATGAACCAAGCTATCACAAGTTTGAGGTCAGCAATGTGCTTCACTCAACGAATTCCCGGAAACTGGTCTCAGTTCTATACAAATCCTTATTGGAGGCAAAACCTTCTCCCTTTCAGCTAGCCTTTACAAGATGGCAGTTGATTTTGCCCTCGATAAAAGAAGACATATGGGAAGAGGCTACTGATAGAATGTATTACTATCTGATCTCCACGCGAGATAGGTTAATTAACTTTAAGATTCTACATCTGAACTATTACTCCCCTAAGAGATTAAACAAAATTTTTCCAAATAAATCTCCAATGTGTCCCCACTGCTCATGCCCCTCTGCGGACTTCCTTCATGTACTATGGGGGTGTCCCAAAATTCAATATTTCTGGAGTAAAGTGCTACAATGTCTCAGTGAATATCTGGATTTGCCTCAGGTTATTTCTCCCGAAGCTTGTATCCTTGGGGTGATAGATGATTTAGTTCCTCAAAAGTATGTGAGAATCCTATATAGGACATTGCTGTTTTATGCTAGGAAAGCCATAATCCTACACTGGCTACAACCTACACCTCCCTCTCTTGACCACTGGATAAATCTGGTGAACCGAATCACTGACTAATGATGAAAATAACGTATGAAGCTCGTGGAATGCCTGATAAATGTAGCAAAATTTGGGAGAAATGGCTTGATGCTTTTCCTTTACAATATGATGGGTAACCCACCCAAACATTGCTATTTCTGTGCTATATTAATACGACTATGTAAAGTTACTGTGTTGATACTTGGACTTTATGATGTATGTGAATTATATGCTTTCAATGACTTGTCAAATGTGCAATAAAGAAACTTTAAAAAAAAATAAAATAAATAAAAGCAAACATGAACACCTGGTAAATAGATAGACTTTGCAAAATAAAAAATATTTTCAATATAGTCAGCCATCTTAGACATCTAGTCTCTCCATCCTTTTTACATAAAATTTTTTGCTGGAGGGTTGGGCCACATAGGACATAACTGTTGCTTTTGAATGTGAGCTGAATGCGGAGGATCAATTACAAACTCACTGAACAGTTATGTCCCATGTGACCTCCCTTCAAGTCGCTGACTTACTCAGATTTAGAGAGCTGAAAAGCAGGATGTTGTGTTGTATTCTGTTATGTTGGACATCCAGTCACTCCAGCCTTTTTACATTACATTTTTGGCTGGAGGGTTGGGCCACATGGATCATAACTGTTGCTTTTTAGTGATGGGCGAATCTCCCGAGATTCGCTTCGCCGAATCGGTGGAAAATTTGTGAAACGAGTCGCGGCACGCTTTTGACGCGCTTCGCGTCAACTTTGGAGCGTCGCGTCGTTTTCGGCGCGTCGCTTCGCTGGTGATTCGTGAATTTCGCCCATCACTATTGCTTTTGAATCGGGAGCTGAATGCTTAGGATCAATTGCAAACTCACTGAACAGTTATGACCCATGTGGCCCCCTTATAGTGACTGACTAACTCAGAGTTAGAGAGCTGAAAAGCAGGAAGTTGGGTTCTGTTCTGTCTAACATCCAGTCACATTTTTGGCTAACTAACTATATTAGAAACATTATTTATTTTGTATAGCCTATCTTTTACCCATTTTTTATTTTGATCCTAGAAACCTGATTCAAGTCTGAACTGGATTCAAAACAGGCCCTGACACTTCAAGTACACAAAGGCCCAAACAGCTGCCCTTCCCATTTGTCAGACTCCACAGATTGCCAGTCTGGGCCTGTCCTGATTTGAAACCCTCTGGTAACTTGTTATGACCGCAGACAAATCATTTAACCTCCTGGTGCCCTAGTGCTTTTAATGGCTGCTTTGATTGCTGTAAAGTGTTTGGAGTCCTATTGGAGAAAAAGTGCTCTATAAATAAGCTAGGGATCATGTCATACAACAGGTAATACCACACAAAATGAGTGCTCACCTGTTACCAATAGACCTTTTCAGGTGCCAGGTGCTAAACTCTCTATAAGACTGGGTCAAAATATCATAGCAGTCCAAGGAAACTGTAGTGTAGAAAGTGATTTTATTGGCTCAAAGTAGACATCAAAGTTTGGCAATGTTTTGGGCCACACTAGGCCTTTTATCAAGGCTTGATAAAGGGCCTAGTGTGGCCAAAATGCTGCCAAACTTTGAAGTCTACTTTCAGCCAATAAAAGAACTTTCTTTGCACTACAAAACGGACCAGTGTGCTACAGTTTCCTTGGACTTGTAAAACAGGTAATAGACCAACATGCCACAGGGTTCCTTCTGTAGGCGAATGGTTTTCACTTCAGCATCAGATCATGATCGGCTGTTGGAATGGTTTTGTTGATCCATTATGATCCTTTCAGTAATGTTAAATATAATTAAATATTTAATCGGGCAAACCACTGTCTTCCAACAGTAGATGCTGTACCCAGATCCACATATTACGACTATAAATCACTTACAGAAGTGTACAGCTTCATACTGAAAAAAATTTTTTGTGCAAACACAGCAAAAAGAAAATATAATTACAAACACATATTTTTTACAACATCCACAGTGCAGTGTTACCCCTCTGTCTGCCTACCTGTGTTAGCCACTCCCTCCTGACGCATTTCGCACTATTGGGCGCTTGATCAGAGGAGGTGCTATTGGGCGCTTCATCAGAGGATCCTTTCCACCTCATCAATGTGATGATAATTATTGTGCTAAAACTAGTTTTATCTGACTGTGTAGGGTAACCTTAAAATATATCAATGACCCTGGCTTTACATTTGCTGTAAGGAAGTAATAGTGTATTTGTAAATTTTAAACCACGGCTGGAGGGTATGTCCAGGCAAGAAGATGTATTTTACTGTGGATTTTCTAAATATTACAATCAAGGAAGAAAAGACAAGATATATATCAGGGCAGCTCCATTAAGCATTCCCAGATACTGTACAGATGATGTAGACCTCCATGCCCATTTCACCATTTCACACTATGGGCAGATTCATTAATGTTCGTATGGTGAATTCGAATTTTCACATTTTTGTGTGTGTCAAAACTCACAAATTCAAATATAAAAAAGCACCAGCCTGAATGTAAATTAGAATGTGAGATTTATCACACCATGACCATGGAAACAGTTCTAATGAGAATATTCGCCACCTAAAACCTGACGAGTTAATTTACAAGTCAATGGCAGAGGTCCGTTGAACCAGTTGAATATGCTAATTGCCTTCCTGACATTTGAGGTTTTTTTTTTCTAGAGGAAAACTTGATTCAAATTCAGTTATGATCTCTTCCCGAATATTAGACGTTCAAGCTTTTTCATAAATAACCTCCCATTCGTGTTGTGAGTACATAAATTTTTTTTATAGTGAAACGGAAATTTGACCTTTGATAAATAACCCCCTAGGTTTTCCAAGATACTGCAATCTCCACTAAACATTGTGAGAATACAGAAATAGTGGCCATAATGTATTTAATCCCACTAATAAGAATACAACATAGTGGGAATAATGTATTTAATCTCACTAATAAGAATACAAAACAGTGGGCATAATGTATTTAATCCCACTAATAAGAATAGAA
>CM044442.1:112248306-112261661 GCA_024363595.1 Xenopus borealis | reverse complement strand
GGGCCAAAGTGTGACATACTTGAAGAGACTAGTCTGTCTCATGCAATTAATGCTACATATAACAGTTTTCAATATACAGGCTGAAGTGATTGTTCTGAGTATGGATCCTCCTGCTGCCAACATACCTATCGTAGGCATAAAGGATTGGGTATATAGCAACTCTAATATCACGACCTGAAGTTGTTCAGAATTCCTGGTCCACCCATATGCCAGTAGAAGCATGAGCACTAACAAATGCAGGCATTGGCTTAGCTGTGACTGGCTATTATGGACAGCTCATTTACATTTCTAAAGTGATTGGCTCATTTACATATTAAAGACAGACCTAATTTGCATTTTTAGGTGAGCAGCCCATTTACATTCTAAAGCAAACAGCCCATCGGGCATTTGCCTGAAACCACAGATTGCCAGTCCGGCTTGCTACCCTGCCTGGTTCCCTGTTCCTGCCTTTGTTCCTGATTCCTGCAGCAGTCCTGATTCCTCCCTTGTTTCTGAGTCTCTGCCTGGTTCTCCGTTCCTTCTCCATGCCTGTTCTCATTACCTACTCTCTGTTGGATCTCCTGGTAATTGACCTCGGCTTCTTTATGGACTACCCTCTGCCATCAGCCTGCCATACAGACTTGTTACCGTCTTCAGCCTGCCTCCGACCTCGGCCTGTTTTATGGACTTCTCTTCATTGTCGTCTGCCCTAGACCGCTGGCTTTTGTAAGAACTTATATATGCTTATCTTTTGTTCTTCTGTTATTTTGACATAATTTTTCAATGTTAAAGCATTCTTCTTCAAAAAATGTTTCCGGCCTATCAAAACCTCAAATACTCGCTGCACCAGTGTTATACAGCTCCAAGGCTCCTACCTGCAAGCCACACACCTGTGGTCTCACCTGCAGCGATGGCCATTTCACACTTTAGTGAATCTGCCCCACAGTGACAACATACAGTACTCAAACAGTTGCAGTCAGTATAAGGTTAAAATGGAACTGAAGTCCCCAGAACTGTCGGTCAGCGCAGATATTCAGGGTCACCCTTTCACCAAATAGGCATCCAGCATCCTAGAAAGATTTCAGACACCTGTGTCACACAACACAGACGGTGTCCTTCCTAACGCCAGCAGGATTGGGAAAACCTATTATAAGCCTGAACATTTCATGCGTACAAATTAAATAAATTCATACTCACCAGTGTCGCTGGTAAAAAGGTTCTACCACAAATTTTGCATGGTCTGAGTTCTTCTAGAATAAAAAAACAAAAGCGAGTAAAAATAATTCAAGAAAACCATTAGATTGGGGGTTATTTATCAAAATACTATTTTTTATATAAAAGAATCTGAACAAACAGAATCCACGATTTGACCTTATTTAACATTTAAGAAAATCAATAAAATCGGTTTGGGGAAAGAACCTAAATTTTTCATAATTCGAAAGCCCTGATTTTTTCCAATGATATCGTCAAATATGAAATGGGAACTTTGCCACTGACGTCTACAGAACCCCAACAGTTTGGAGCTGGAGTATTTTCGGATTCATACTAACAGCCTTTGGGTATAATCAATCACAAAAAAGTGTTTTTTTCCACTAAAAATTTTGGATTTTATAGTAAAAAAAAAAACTCAAATGTTTTTGTGTTTTTGCCATTTGGACTTTAATAAATAACTCCCATAGTGTTAGGGGAAGGTTGCTGTGTAGGAAGCAGCAAAGCAACATAACAGAACTCAGCTTTACTGTGTGCTTTTGAATAAGAAACCCTGAGAGCGAACAGAACAGAACCTTTGTACAATGTATAACAAATAACCCCCCTAGGAACCAATCAGAGCTATCCACAGTACTGGCAATTATAGAAATCAAGGAAACCAGGGCAACCTTTTTTGGTTCAGGGGCCGGTGTTGAGGATAAAAATCAAGGACCAATCAATCAAACCAATCAAAATCAAGGAGGTTGGGAGGGGGACGGAGGGGGTTGGCGTCCATTTTGGCGCACCTTGTTAATTGCTGGCTAGGCCCACTCCAGGTGGTTGGGGACCCCCGTCCTAAAGGATGCCATCCTATGACCCTCTATATGGTGTTGCACTACAACTCCCATCACCCCTTCAGCTGTTGGCTTGCTCCTGAGAGTTGTATATAAGCGACAGCTGAAAGCCTGCAGGCTGCACATCCCTGTACCAAAAGTAACAAAAGTTACACACTTACCCATTTTCTTCCAATGCAAAGTGCCACAGCAGATGCCCAACATCTTATTGATACTCACTGTACAGTCATTAGTGCCACCCAGGGCCTGCCATCCCCACTATTTTGATTTAACCACATTATGGGGGAATCCAGCACAGTGACACAAGAACACAAAGTATTATAAAGAGATTCTTGTATTGTAAGGCTGTAGTACTGAACTACAGCTCTCCACATACCAAGGAACGATGAAGCACAACAATGCTACTAATTTATAATGACTTGGCCCTCCCATAAACAGCGGTTATCGCCCAAACGGTGCTGTACTCTAGGCAGACCCCCAAAGCTTAACAGGATGGTAAGAAGGGTTTTAGACTGCATTTATGACAGCTGGAGGGGAGGCGCGACTGCACAGATAAAGCCTGTCTCACTGTGGAAGCACCTACAACAAACTGACACGATCCTGCGCAAGAATTGTTTTGGTCAGGTGGCCATGATGTCCCAGCAACAATCCCATCCTTACCTTCTATTTCCTCCATGTCTGCTTCCCTCATTCCTCCTCTGTATGAGTCTCTCTGTCCTACTGTCAAGGCAACCAGCAAACACACCCCTTCATCTCCAAGCGACTGATTGGCTAGCTGCACAGATAACGAGTAGGGCCGGGGGTTGGGCGTGGCAGACGAGATAGGGAGGCGGGGAAGGAGTATGCTGGTTGTCACTCAATGAAATAGGCGTGGCTGGGTAGTTCCACTATCTTGGCGCTTACAAAGGTTCCTCAGGTGCAGGAAATCAAAGAACAGGCCGCGTTAAAGCTGTAACGGAAGAGCTTGTACTGCAACACCCCTTGGGTGAATGCAGGTCCAGACTGAGAATTAAAATAGGCCCTGGCATTTCAGGTACACAGAAGCTCGCTCATCCCACATAGAGGACCAAACAGCCCCAGCAGCCCACTAAATACTGACTTTCTATGGCACCTTACATCAGCTCCTCTGGGGTAGGCAGTGGATGTGTGTTGCTTAAGTTATTTCCCAGGATTCCAGCTGTTCTGCCCACCAATATTGACGGGATTGTCCCTCTTCGCACACACTTCTATTCTAATCAGCAGAACCTTTGTCCTTAGGAGTTGTTCAACTTTGAGATATCTTTTAGTATGATGTAGAGAGTGATATTCTGTGATGATTTGCAATTTGTTTTAAATTTTTATTATTGAAGGTTTTTGAGTTATTTAACTTTTTATTCAGCAGCTCTTCAATTTGCATTTTAAACAATCTGGTAACTAGGGCCCAAATTACCTTAGCAACCAGGCATTTATTTTAATAAGAGACTGGAATATGAATAGGAGAGAGTCTGAATAGAACGATCCCCTTTTAGAAGGGGACAGCAAGAAAATCAGAAGAAAAAGACAACTATAAAACTATAAAAAATAAATAATGAAAACCAATTGAAAAGTTGCTTAGAACTGGCCTTTCTATAACATGATAAAAGTTCCCTTAAAGGTGAACCACCCCTTTAAAGGGATTGTTCAGGGTAAAAATAAAAACTGGGTATATTGATAGGCTGTGCAAAATAAAAAATATGTTTCTGTTATAGTTAGTTAGGCAAAAATGTAATGTATAAAGGCTGGAGTGACTGGATGTGTAACAGAATAGCCAGGACACTACTTCCTGCTTTGCAGCTCTATTGGTTTCCACTGATTGGTTACCAGGCAGTAACCAATAAGTGACTCGAGGGGGGCACCACATTGCTTTTTGAATCTGAGCTGAATGCTGTGGATCAATTTCAAACTCACTGAACAGTTATGTCCCATGTCACCTCCCTTCAAGTCACTGACTAAAGGCCAATACAGACAGACCAAGTCGGCAGCTTATTGGCCCTTGTGTGGGGCCATCTGACAGGCTTCCCCAAACGATATCTGGCCGATCTCGATCGGGCAGGTTAAAAATCTCTGCGTGTATTTGGTCCCACAATCCGACTGCCCGTATAGCCCCCATTATGATCTGATCATTGGGCCCTAGGGCCCACAATCGGATCAGCCCAATATTGCCCACCTCATTGTGGGCATATCGGGGAGAGATCCGCTTGTTTAACGATATCGTCAAACAAGCGGATCTCCCTGTCTATGGCCACCTTAACTCAGAGTTAGAGGACGTAGTGTTCTGGCTATTATGTTAGACATCCAGTCACTCCAGTCTTTATACATTACATTTTTGCCTAATTAACTATATTAGAAACATTTTTTATTCTTCATGGGCTATCTATTTACCCAGTTCTTTTTACACTGAACAATTCCTTTAACATAATGTGGATATGTTAGTTTTTTTATTTTGCACAGCCTATTTATTTACCCAGTTTTTATTTTTACCCTGAACTATTCCTTTAAGTAAGAATAAATCTTCACCAAATCCTCAGACAATTACTCAGAATTGGGTGGTGGATATAAAGGGTGAAAACAAAATTCTCTACAAAATTCTTAAAATGTAAGCGACACCCATTTCCGAGAGATTCTACTCAACCTGTGCCCAGCCCTCATCTGGGCTGCTGCTTCAGGCAGCAGCAGCCCCAGAATTGCCCCTGATCCCATCCTTCCATAAACAGGCAGCACTGTTTCTAATGCAGGCACCATCTGAGGTGGCCCCTGCAATGCTGCCCCCCCTCAAAGCTTACCTTTTTCTGCGCCAGCGGGAGTTGGGGGATGCATCAATAGTGCAGAGAGCGCAATTGTGCTCTTTTGCACTATAAAGTATTTCCGAAAATTCGGTTATTAAAGATACCAGTAGGTTTTTTTTGGCGTCTCTGGTACTCTGTTCGGCACTGCCATCTGAAGCAGGTTGCAACTTTCCTCATTGGCGCAGCTCCCCTAGTGTTTTTCCCGACGAAAAGACCCGAAGCCACGAAAATAGCCGACACTGAAGTCCTGAAGCAGCAAAAAGACACCCAGCCACAAAAATAGCCAAAGTTGTAGTCCTGAAGCAGCAAAAAAGACCCGAAGCCACAAGTTCAGTTTTTAAACCCCTGGCCACCAATGTATTATTTTAATAATTTTTTAAAATAAACTTTTGTAACGCTTTTTTTGGGCTAGGCAGCACAAAATAGTTAAAGTGTCCAGCTAGAGTATGAGCATGGGTTACACTGCGACACTACACAGCAGGGCAGGGCCTTCGACCAACTAGAAGCTATCCCTTTAAGAGGTAGTAAAACTACAAATCCCAGGCTTCTGTGCAATAAAAGATAGAATGGGTGCCAGGAGGTTCTTTGTGAAAACAGAAACTTTGTGCTTTATTGTTACAAGAACAATATCCCCAGGTTTAATACTCACATATAGTGAAGCGAGGAAACAGCTGATGACCACACAGGATTAGATGAGATCACAGAGGACAAGTCACACAGTACAACAGAAGGTTATTATTACCTTTTAGTTCTGATATGTAGGGGTACATCAATTCCCTACAAGATACCACCTGGCAGTGTGGCTGACTGGAAAATCAGTGTAGGGACAGAAGCTGCTGCTAGTCCTAATCCCTATCACAATGAAATTCCTGCACTAAAGGCATACAGGGATGCCTTGTAGGAAGATCTCTTCCTTCTATCGCTCCTCGTTGGAACAGCTCTTCATGCTAGACATTACTAACTGTCTTTCTCTCCTATGGAGACTATAACCAAACTAACCTGATCTAGCTAGTCCTTGGTCACGGGGTGGCCTGGTCCCCGACTTAGATCACTAACTATTGGAGTCCCGTTAGGGCATGTGGCTTACTGGGGCCTTGGTGATCCCAGGCTCAATGGAACAGCCATCTATGATGGATACCAGCAGCCAAAGAGGAAGTGGTCACTCCCTTCCAGCACTATAAAACTGTGTGGCAGGAAGTTGTCATAACACTCTTGGCTATAACTATTGGTTAATAATAAAATCTGCAACATAGTGACAACAGAGATAGAGATTTAACTCCATAGATGCAGTTACAAAACCTATGGGTCCCTACGCTTTTTATTTATTTTATTTACATAAAAGGTGGCCCTGACCTTCAATGGCTTTTTATAACTTGTGTGTCCATGTGGGTGTGTGGGCGTTTTTAGTGCTGATGTCTGTGTGGTCTTCTAACTGTGGTGTGGAGTATGATCTGGGTGGGGCAGGGCCCGGGGGGCCCCTGAAACTTTTGTTGGACGGGGGCCACGTGATTTCTTATTATCACACATGGATATTTTTCCAGTTCTCAGCTTTGCATTTCTTTGTTCCTTAATTACTGCTGTTTTGGTGGAAACACGCATTCCTATTTATCCAAGTTAGAGAGGAAAACCTTATGGGATGATAATGATTTCATTTTATATCCTGCTGACAAGGGAGGCTCAGTGGTATTACTAGACTGATCATATTATAGGGACGAGTTAATACAACTGTCTAATACTGTGGTTTATGAAAAATTGTATGGGGATCCCATTAACTCTATGAAAACAAAACTTGATGGATTGTTACAAATGGAGAGAATGTCCAGGGGGATCAGTGAAAGTTGTTATAGCTATATGTAAGATGTCCAATTATTTATACACTAACTAAAGTATACAAGAATCAAACTGCTCCACCTGGATGTCTTATCATTTCTGCACATGGCTCTCTGTTCTCTAACGAGGCATGCTATTTGGATCGCTTTTTACAGCCCTTATGTGGACATATGTAATCTTATATTGCTGATACAATATCATTACTTGACATATTGAAACAGGTAGAAACACTGCCAGAAGATACAATTTTTGTTACAATTGATGTTTGTAAGCTGTATACTACAATACCTACGGAGCAGGGCATATCAGTTTGTAGACAGGTATTACTTAGGAAACATCTAGGAAATCCACTGGTTGAATTTATATGCTCATTACTCAAATTGGTTTTGACTTGCAAATATTTTTGATTTGAACAAAGTTTTCATTTGAAAAAGACAGGCACGGATATGGGCTCTAGTGTGGCCCCCTCATATACAAATTTGTTCATGGATGCTTTTGAAGATTGGTACATTTACCCTGATTACAAGCAACATTTAGGGGCAGATTTACTATTGGTCGAATTTCGAATTGAAGTAAAATCCTTCAAATATCGAATTCAAAGGATTTTACTGCAATTCGATTGGTCGAACGATCGACTAGGAAATATTTGATCGATAAATCGTTCGAATCGATTGATTCGAACGATTTATCGATCAAATATTTCCTAGACCAATCAATTCGAAATTCGACCAATAGTAAATCTGCCCTAAATGTTACTTTTTTATTCAATCAAAAATAATGAAACCCAATTCGGTAGCTTTGATCTGGCGAACTAGGTGGTCGAATAAAAATTTAAAGGGGATGTACTTAGAAAGTCAAATATTCAAATTAAATTTTATTTGAATCATTCTATTCGATCGAATTTATAAAATTAACTGGTCGAAGTGGTCTTCAAAAACATCCGAATTTGAATCTTTTTGAAAATTCGATCGAACTTCGAATCCTTCATGTGAATTTAGTAAATCTGCCCCTTCTTGTTGTACCAGAGATTTATCTACGATATTTTGTTGATTTGGCTTGGGGACCATGTTGGAGCAACATTTTGTGACTAATCTTAATGCTTTATCCATCCCAGTGAAATTCATTAGTAAAAATTGCAAAAAAATTTGTGAAATGAGAATTTTGTCGCCCTTGTAATTCTGACGGTTGCATCAATTTTTTGCAAACTTTTATAGTACTTTTATGTGGGTGTATTTATCAGGATGCATATTATATCTGAAAAAAGAAATAATTTAAATGGGAGATTTATCTATTTTCTGCCATCCCTTGGTTCTTTGACTTTGGAAAAAACAAACTGGATGAAAGGGAATTCAAACACCCCTCCCCCACAATGCAGCATTTTGCCGAAGATGTCTGTGTAATTGCTGACACCAGGAGGACATATCCCTGTAATTGTGGCCAATACATTAAAATTGGCACAATTGCATTTCAGCGAGGATTAGAATTAGAAAAATTCTAATTGGCACCATTTTGGGTGTCCTGAGTGAAAGTAATGTGTGCTCCTGATGTTGTAGCACATCTGCACCTATTGACATAGGCCCAGTGGGAACCCTGGAGCTATTTCCTGGTTCCAGGGTTCTCACAATGACATTTGTCAAATTGGAGGAAGCAGTGCAACTGTATGGAAGGGCAAGGAACTCATGTTGGTGTAACTTCCTGATGATACAACTGTGGGCCTGTTACTGGAGTGGTAAATGACCCCTGTGGTTTCTACCTACACATACACAAACTATCCTGTATCCTTACTTCCAATAGATAGGTACATAGGAGGTAATACAGTTTACACGTTTAATGTACAACTGAACACACACACACACAGTCTTCCTTTGTGCTGAAAAATGTGTGAATATTTATTATTGAGTAAGAAAAATTGGTACAGGGGATGATGGATGTGTGGAAAATCAGTAACCACAGGCTATTAAGTTCAGTTTATTGATTATCATAACTAAGAAGCAATCACACTATGCATCAGTAATATTTACAAACATTAAAAATGCACTAATATAGTTGTAACATACAGTGTTATAAATTGATACTAAATTTTTAAGGAATGTGTGCTCTGATTAAAAAAATACGCACGGATCCTAAGTGCATTCATAGTATCCAACAGTGATTAACAATTTAGTAGTGCATTGCTCTTTTATTTTACCAATCCTCTTTAAAATTGGCAGTTATGGATTAAAAATAAAAAAGTATAGTGTCTGTGAGAAAAATAGCTGCACAGTATTTGTAGCTTTTTAAACTTTTTGAAATAAATAACGTACAAAACAATGAGTGATATCACCAACAAGAGCTAAAAGCTCATCAACTTCATATATTTAATACAATGGGTAATCGTGATCTATTAAGTTATGACATAACTAACACTTTTTTCAGCTGATTGTGATTAGATTGTCAAATAAATGATTGGCAGGGACAAGTAAATCCAAGCCCTTCTAGTTTGTGTCAAGTATAATACAAGGATGCCTTGAGAGGTTAAGCTTGTAGCATACAAAACTTTTGTAAACAACAGATCTATTGAACGCACAAATACATTGGTTTAGTTAACTGATTTTTTTGTTTTCCCTTAGTGAGGGATTCTGTCTGACGTTTTAAAGATCGTGGAAGGCTTTACAACAGTACAGAATTAAATCCTTTGATAATTTTTGGAACCACTCACTATATGAATATCCACGGCTCTCGAGTGGTGCCTAGCTAACTTTCACATCATAAAATGTCCAAGCTTTGTCAGCCATTGCTTATGATCAATTTAGAACATATTCCTGGATTATTTTTGATCGACTGTAATTGTTTTGCTTTGCTCCAGTAAATGGTCACAAACATCTTGAAAGCCTTCATTTTAATGTAATCAATCTTTTATTGCTTTGTGGTTGGTTCGTTTTCGTGATAATTCCCAATCTGGATTAGACTGAAGTGTTAGCTTTCTGGCTTTGGTGGCTGACTCTTTTCTTCTGGAGTTTTATCACTTGGGTTTTCCTGTTCATTTTCATCCCCTTCTGTTTGGGAAACCACAGATAGAATGTTAAATGTTATATATTTATTCAGAAGGTACATACACAAAATAATTTATATACTGATGTAAAACACATAGAAAGTCCATCATGTCTACCTGGTGATGAATGGCTCCTTTCTTGTGGATTTTTAGGGAGGTTTTTCTTCTTGAAGGCTAACATTTGCAAAAAGACCCTACTACTTCTGTAATACATATGTTCTAAGGATACAAAACTTTCCCTTCTTTTTGTTTTGGACAGTTGAGCCCATTTTCAGAGGGCTAGGCGGAACTGGAGGGCACCTACATGTGCTCACTACTTACATAGAGGAATGAACACAGTATAAACACAAGGGGCAAACTCACTAAAGGGTGAATTTTTGCCTGCAAAGTCTTCACTGAACTTCAGACCGCTAATTCACTAAAATGCAGAGTTGCGTCTCTGCAGCAGAATGCTGGCAAAGTTTCACTAGCGTAAATTCGTCAGCACCAGCATTTCATAGTGAACTTTCGCTAAGGTTTGTTTCTGCCTAGCAAAACTGTGTTAGTACAATTTGCTTAGGTCAATTTGAATAGGGCGGGTTCATATGGGTCGTATACATGACTTTATTAGAGATGCTAGGGGAAAATGCTTGAAGTGGCCACTTATTCTTACAAATGTCAAAGGAAGCAAAATAAAGACAAAATACTCTAATGCCCTAGACATGTGCCCACCCTAAAACAAATGTGGCATCTCCCTCAAATGGTCAAAAACGTTTAATACTGACATTTTTTAAAGACAATCCTGCTTTAAAATAAGGAAAAAACGCCAGGGCTTTTTTTGATAATTTTTATGACTTTTCGGCATACAGAATTTGATGTCAAGATGGAGGAGGATCTAGCTTCATCTTAGCAGTTCGTCAGGTCTAGGCTGGCAAAGGAAAATCATGCGAAAGAGGTAATTTTGCACTTTCGTGAATTTTGGATTTTACAGCAATTTGATCGATCGAATATAAAAAATTTGATCCATCATTCCAATATTCGAATCGAATATTCGAAGGATTTTTAAATCTGCCCCCAAGCGTTCCAACCAACCAACCAACCAACATCTAGGGAATTGCTTGTTTGTTCTGTTTGTTTAGCTATGACTGTTGCACACTAACCAGATTGCTACTTGATTTCCTAGTTTAGCTGCTTCCTAACAACACTTTCTTCAGTTACAGTAAATCTTCCATAGCTCTATACAGTAGGTCTATTTCATATTTGAAAAAAAGAATAAGCTGCTGCTGGAATCACAAGGGTATGCTAGATATATCCACATATTCTTCCTTGGTTCCCTGAATTAACAGCTAACAGCTTCTATGTCACAGTGTTTACTTCAGCCAATCATATAAACATTATTTCCTGGTACATGAATTACTCACACACACAATCTCAAGTCAAATCTGCAAGTTCCATAAGCCTATAACTCTTGGTTCCTACATGCTTGATTAAGTATGTGACCATAGTTTGTGACTGCCTAAAAATTAAGAAGTTTTTGTTCTACCTCTTCAGGTTGAGTGGAAAACATATTTCCCCCTACTGGATCAGCTAGTATCCATTGCACATTAATTGATTGTGGTGTTAGTAGTGATATTCATCTTCTGAAGCTGAGTTTGTAATTACCATTTTATCATTTCCAGAAGGGTCAGCGGATAGAAATGGTCTGGAAAATTATTCCAGAAAAATTCTCAAGTTGTTCTGAGATGGCTAATGCCTCACATAAAAGGACTTGCTAGCAAATTGAAGAGAAACTACATAGGTAAAATCTGAACTGAATTTCCTGAGCTACTGTATGTTTGCTGAAAACTGAAAATGGGAAATGTGAAAATGTGTGTCTTGCATTACCTATAGAAACCTCAATTTCTAAACATGAGTTTGCCTCCCAATATATTATCCAGCCAAGAGCTTGAAGAGTACTTAGTCATGTAGCTGTATTTTGTTCTATTCATATTACTCAGTTACTGAGATTGCTGTTATCAGTAAGTTGCCTAGTTATGCAAAGCATCCTATTCCCTGCATCCTCAAGTTAGCAACAGCATCCTAAACTTGGCAGGTTTTAGTTGGCAAATAGTTGAACCCAAGGGAAAAAAACTCAACGTTTTCGAGAATCCAAAAATACTCCATCTAAAAACTGTTTTTAACCTTCACGTATTTTGGGAGTTTTGGGGTGTTTTTGACATGCCTACATACTCGAATAATTTAAGATACTCAAAAAAATCTATTTTTTTTTTTAGATTAATTATTAGTAAATTGGCCAAATTTGTGGATGGGAGTTAGTTCAAGTTTATTTCTGGTAAAATATGATAAAAAACGTGTTTTACTAAATAACCCCTAAGTGTTCTTCTTATTGCTGCAGTTAGAACTGTAGTTGTTTCTCCAGCCGGTGACATAATAGCTGCTGCTGTGCCCTTTCTGCTATAGATTTTTCAATCCATTTGGTGAAGACATCAAATAACTCAGGAGCACAGGGAGCACTGCCTTACACAAAACAAAAGAAGTAGCATCAGACACATATCCACAAATGTATCTGGTAACAGATGTGCCCCAACGGGATTCATTATTTGCAATGGATTAAAGGAAAACTATACCTCCCGAACAATGTAGGTCTTTATAAAAAGATATTGCCTAAAGCAACTCATATGTAAAACACTGCTTCATGTAAATAAACAATTTTCATAATAATACACTTTTTTAGTAGCATGTGTCATTGGGTAATCATAAATAGAAAATAGCCATTTAAAAAAATAAGGACAGCATCCTAGGATCCAACAGTGCACACAAACATACCAAACCAACTATAAAGTTAGATCACATGAGCCAATTAACAGACAGAGTTGTGTCTTTTGCTTCAATACTTCTTCCTTTTACAGTTAGAGTTGAAATATTTCTGGTCAGGTGATCTCTGAGGCAGCACACAGACCATCATGAAATGGTGGTTCAGGGCAAGAGATGTAAAAGGGCAATATTTACTTAAATATATATACCAGGTAGGTAAGATTCTTTAATATGTCACTTGATTTGATATAAACTATCTGTTGCTCAAAAATTCATTTTCGGGGTATAGTTTTCCTTTAAAGGCAACACAATGTTGAATAATCTAAACTCATCCTGCTGCTTCATTAGGGAGAGACCATTATAATCCAAGGTGGATTGTAAATTAAGTCATCCTCCAAGGCCAACATAGAAAAAAGATGGAGAATAATGTGGAAGTGCCTCCTAATTATCTGGGTCATTAACCTCCAACCATGTGACTGTTACTATTTGGAGGAAGAGATACAATGGGGACTACTACTAGGAATAATTCATGCAAAACAAACTTTAATTTACCTGACTTTCTTATATCAAGCTCTGATAACTTCAGAGACAATTCACTTGTATTTCCACTTGTAGAAGAGACAAGTATATCATGCAGAGCATTTCTTCTTCCCGTTCTCCCAGAGGCTATGAAATCTGCATAGGTAGACTCCACATCAGTCATTGCTACCAAGTTTCCTCATAGCAATGCCTAAATAGACACAGTAACAATTAGATCAGAATATTTAAGCATTTTTCTACATGAATTACATATTCTGGTAAAACTATACACGTATGGGACCTATTATCCAGAATGCTCAGGATATGGGACTTTACGTAAAAGTGATCTTACCATAA
>CM044442.1:112212622-112224811 GCA_024363595.1 Xenopus borealis | reverse complement strand
TTTTTTTTTTTTTTTGGGGTCCTTGCAATTTGTTTTTCAGGGTTATAGGGTACTCTACGTGCTCGCCGTGACTGCAGTCACTAGCATTTTGTACATGGGGGTATGAAAAGCAAGGACTGTTTACTTGGTTCATAAATATGTTTAAATTAAGTTGCTGTTGACCTCCACCCTCTAATGGAAAAACACTTTATTAGGCACCGAGAGGTTAGACAAGGCACTAAGGCAGCTACTAAAACAGGTAGGATAACATTGTAACCTGATAAAAGTCCATAGTAAGGTACTAGAGGGCCAGGAACAGACAATACCAGAAGGATCAATGTCACCGTGATACAGAAGCTGGCACTCTTAAGGGGGGATTAGGGGGACATTAGGGTTGCCACCTTTGTCTGGCTCATGATTTGGGCAGGTAGAAGGACCATGACATCACCAGGGCAGGTCAGTGACATTGTGGGTGTGCTATAGCACATGGGCAGGGCTATTATGTGACAATCAGCAATTGGCTGATCACCATGTCAATCAGGGGAGATCCTACCCTGTTTTCCTTTTTTGGAAACCTGGGTAGACTTTCTTTACCCGAGCAGCCTTTCTTAAAGTCCAGGATAAATACAAACAGGTGGCAACCATTGGGGGACTGCGATTAAAATTGCAAGAGTTTTTTAAGGCGGCATTTTTGCAAATGCTTAGCACTGCTTGCAATGTAAATGAATTGGCTGCCAGATATTATATTGCTCATTATCGCTAAACGAACGTTAGTGGTAACACATACTCTGGAGATTCGTTAAGTATCTTTGTTGTAAAAAACACTTTGTGATTGGAAAATTTCATGACATACTACATTTTCACAGGTGTTTATTAGCTGTAGTCATGTGGAGTAATATGGAGGGGTTAAATGGCCATAATTCATGGCATATAGTAGATAGTATGTATTACTTGTACCTGCAATAGATCTGTAGTGAGAGCCAGTTAATCCTTTTATTTTTCTGTTCCAAATTCAGCTGTTCAAATATAAGAATTTGTGTCTTTAAGCAGGCATTGTGGAACTGCCATTGGCTTTAAATGAAACAAACCTTCAAAATGCAGATTTCTTATGGCAGCTATACAAACAAATATGCCACTGGTTAAAAATACCTGTACATCCTATACTGTTACATCCACCACCATTCACAGAGAGGCTCCACATTGGTATTCTCCCTGCATTTGTCCTGAAATCCTCTTGGTGGCAGAAAAGAATAAGAAACTGTATTTTTTTCCTTTTAGTTTTTATTTATTTATTTTTTTTCAAATATTCATACCAACACAAAGCAATTCCAACAATAACCATGAACACGTCAACAATAATAACACTAAAGGTGTCACAAATTTAATTATATAGCACTGAAAATAAATACAGCTAGGAATCACAGACTTCAGGAGACACCACAAGCAATAATTAGTCATTCATTTTGATACAGACTATGAAAATACGGGATCTTGTAATATCAGTGTATTTTTATTACTTATATGGCTGAGTTTAGTCAATTGGACAATTAAAACCCATATAGACACTTTCTGTTCCTGAAGCACCTTTATTTACAATACATTGAGAGCTGGTTGGGTACCTGTGACCATATAAGGTGCTGTTGCCCCCTGGTGGTGTCATACTGATAAGTCAAAGGCTTGCATTATATATTCAGCCTCTAAAGATTTACTGTATTTGAAGAAGCCACAGGAAACAGCCTTCCCTCTCCATAGGAGTTTCAGTATTTAAGGGAAATTATGGTTATACTGTACTACATGAAGGTGGGAAAAAATGGCATACAGCCACACAAGGATTTATTGAAGCATTTAGAAAATGAGATAAAAATTCCCTCTATCTTCTATCCTATTTTAAGAAATTGGGAGAAAGTCGGAGGGATCATTGGAGGGAATTCTAGAGAATTGCAGAGAAGCCTTTGTTAAGTCCTGAAAGCGAGTATATGAAGGGGTAATGAGTTTTAGAGTAGATCAGCTGAGTAGTGTAACTAGTGGTTTGGTGAGTATCTGGAGATAAGTTCAGAATTGTAGACTGAAGCAGATTTATCTACTGCTTTAAATGTTGGGGTCATTCATTTGATTTTTATCCCGAGAGGTTACAGAAGCCAGTGCAGGGACTGCCAGAATGGCATGACATAGAGCATTGACTAAGGTGTATAAGCCTGGCAGCAGCATTCATTGTTAAAAGCTGCCACTTTTTTATCCATGGCATTGCCAAGATTCACCCCTTTCTTTAAAAAATAACAGTAAAAATGAATACATGCCCTTATCCTATGCCATTTAGACTACTGCAATATCCTACTAACTAGCCTTCCTGACTCCAACATCTCTCCCCTGCAGTCAGTCTTAAACTCTGCTACTAGGATCCTCCTTTTCTATTGTAAGAAGGAACCTTTTAAACAAAGGATAACATATAAAAGCCTTCTGTTAATTCAAAGCCCTTCACTCATCTGCTCCTCACTATATTTCTTCACTTGTCTCATTCAGGGCTCACTAGGGGTAGGCAGAAGAGGCAGCTGCCTAGGGCGCAACAATTGGGGGACCTGGCAAAATATTTAAGTGCAAGAGCGAGCCCAGCCACAACACATGTAAACGATGGTGAAGGGGGCCGAAATTTTTTCTAAGTCCCAAAATATGCTGGCGTCTTTTACCTTTTGTTTGGGTGATAGTGTGAAAAAGAGCAACATTTTTTTTGGGATACCCTCATTACCCCGCTACATTTCCTAACATATGGCATCTCAGCTATACAGTGGGCACATGTTTAGGACAATAGGACAAATTTATTTTATATATTAAAGGTTTCCTCGGCTTGTGTAGTGTAATGTAGTGGCTGTAACATATACTTCTATTATATGTTTAACTTTGCGCCGTATGCAAATTAGGCATCGCTAGCATAAATGTGCTTTGCCTGGCGAAGTAACGGTAGCGCAACTTCGCTAACAATCGCTGCCCTGAGCGCAAATTCGCATTTTAGTGAATTTGCGGCGAGCTGGCGAAAATTCGCCTGGCGAAGTGCGGCGAACGCAAATTTGCCCCATGGAGACTATATAAATATGAAGAAGTCTCACAATGGATCACTGCAGCAAGTTCTGTTCACATTAATGGCCTGCAGCATCTGTATTCTGAGCTGAATCCTACCTGACCTGCTGACAGCTCCATTCCTCTGAGAAAGATGGTAATAGAACATCACCAGTAATCAGGAATGTATTCTATGGAGAATTTTGTTTCAGGAAAGACACTTAAATGTTGTAATATCTGCCTATATGTAAATTCACAGCTTCAATACAACTATTCATTTGATCTTTTACAAGGGTCAGAGAAAGCTTATTATTCTTATAAAGTTTTTATAAACATTCAACATAGCCAGCACTAATTAACCCCGATTGTACACTCAGTGCACCGTTCGTTTTTTCAGGGCCTAATTGATTCAGTTTTCATTGCTGCATGCTAAATTTTTAACATAATCTGAAACCTAGACCTTGAAGACATTTGCAGTGTTCAAAATTGAGGGTATAATATTTTTTATAAGTCATACATCCCATGTCTGTGCTCAATGATTGGCCCTTTGTTTAATTGTTGGGCTTGTTTTCTGAGGTATTTTTTTAACTTAATGATTATTACCTTATTATGATGGGCTTTTGATCCAGCCTTTATCTACACTGCACTCCTCACTGTTACCAACCTTGTGTGATTTGTGTTAGTGTGAGGTGACTGTGGATCCTATCCTTTTAGGGATGCACCAAATCCAGGATTTTGTTTGGGATTCGGCCTTTTTGAGAAGGATTTGAATTTGACCCAACCAAATCCGAAATCTTCAAATCGTCAGGAACGCTCCACTGCATTTCTTTTCCAAGATTCTGGTGTCATGTGTCATGTTTTGGCACAAAATACCCAAATATAGGTTCAACTCCAGAGTGCTTCTGGGTGTTCTGCAATTCTTTAGTGACTGATACCTGAATCCTGACCTTCTTGCTTTGATTCCTGATCAATTTATGCTGCATGCCCTGAACTTTTTGCCAGGATACAACTATGAACTTTCTTAAACCCTTTAGATACTGCAAAAATATTTTGTCTTTTTGTAACACTAATAAGGAAGTTGTTCTCTTTCTCCCTTCTTTACTCTGGTTTGCGTATTAAAATTAAAGGGGAACTACCATCCCTTTAATATTTGTATTCAGTTCGGTTCAGTTCACCTGAATCCCAAAATAGGGGTTTGGTGCATCACTATAATCTATGTTTTTTTTTTGTTTTTTTTGTATTCAAATATGTTTATTGAGAGAGAATATTTGACAGTTTGCAAATAACTAGTTGTTACATGTATCTCACTGTATAAATAAACATTGATTCAGAAAAATTGTAGTAGTGCTTGACATGCAGCAGAAAAAACAGTGAAATAAAGCCAAAATCATAATTGTACATTAGAATAATATACTAATAATATACTAATAATAATAATAACAATAATAATAATAATAATAAGGCAAGGCTAATGTATCCATATAGTGTAGTCTAGAGTAATCCTTCGGGGTCTCAAGTTTTAATTCTTCATTGCACATTTCTGGGCCCTTTATTTTCTGTGAATTGCTTCCAGATGTGGCTGCAAATCTCTCATGGGTGTTTTTTTATATGTGCTGTCAGCTCTCCCATTTTATAAATCTCATTTACCACTTTGTACCATTCCTCCCTAGTAGGTGGTATTTGACTCCTCCAATGTATTGGTATCAGTGACTTAGCTGCAGTTAGTAGCTGAATCAGTATTTTTGTCTTTGAAGGGTCATAGGACTTAATTTGGTGTAGCAACAATATAACTGAAGGGGTTTTGGGTAATTGAATCCCAGTTATAGCTTTACTATATGATAATACATGTAACCAGTAAGAGTTTAATACTGGACAGTTAAGCCATACATGTGACAATGTCCCTTTGTCCCTTTTACATGTCCAACATGGATCATCAGGAGTCAAACCCATTTGCTTTAACCTTACTGGGGTTCTATACCATCTTGATAGAAGTTTAAAGGAATATTCTTGGTATTTATTACTAATCGAACAGCGAGAGTTTATTTGGAAGATACAATCCCACTAAGAGCACTTCCTCTGAGGAAGTGACGGGATGTAGTCACGAAACACATTAGTTCTTTACACTCCACTGCTGCAACTAGTATATGTGTGTCTTAATAAAAGCCTCATTTTGATATTATCGAGTCTCTCCAGTGTGGATCTGCGCTGACACGGGAGGTGGATAATTCTCAGTACAAGCCAGCACGGAAGGGGCTGGAATCTCGCGAAAGCAGCTATCGTAGGAGGACAGCAAACTGGGTGAGCTCCGCAGCAACACAGGCTAGATCTGTTATATGATGGAGCTAGTATACTGGCTTGGTAATAAGATTCTATGTCTGCTTAGCCCAACCCTCCTTTCTGCTTTGGTTTATAGTGTTAGAATCTTTACTCTGCCTTTTTTACCTCTATTGACATTATAATCTATGCTTGATCTACAAACAAATCTTTCTCCCCCTTTTCCTGTCCCTCTGTCTCTCTATAGTAAAGGATGTATAGGGGATTTGGTAGTCCATATTCCCCCTTGTTGTAGTCTTCTTACAGTAAATTGCACTTGTTGTGGTACACTTTCATTTTTGGTGAAGATACTCAAGTATCACAGATCACTGCACTCCTGGTTGCTTATGCCCATAGCAAAGTACTTTATGGCCAGGTACAAACAAGATTGAATACTGAATTAATTTTTGAAGCATGAAATAACGTGTCCTCTTCAGACTCTCTTCGTGACTTTCTATTATTAATCTATTAGAGAAGAGCCCTAATTTACTAAATAACAAGATGAACTGTAGAATTTAATTAAGAATGACTTCAAGGAAGATCTTTAAATAACATTAAAGTTAACGCTGAGCAAACAGAAACCTAAGCTCATACATTAAGGAATGAATTTCACCATCCATTGGAAACTAGATTAATATATGGACGCTTGGCAACTGTATGTTGACTTTTCTAGTTTTGTAATAGGAAACCATATAGAAGCTAAATGTTGTTTAACATTGGAGATATATTTTAGCTTTACAGGTAGGCACTACACATTATTAATATATCATGAATAATAATACAATTATTTTGATTGCACTTTGACTAAATATTTTTTTTTTGCTCCTTCCATCGAAGCCATGTATCATTTATCATTTTGTGCACATTTCATTTTCACTCACAAAGAGAAAATACCACTCTATTTTTTTATTAGAGTATGCAAAAATAAATAAGACTGGGCATATGAAAAAAACAATTCCATATTCACCATAGAATTCACCATAGTTAATACTGTCATCTGCCAAAAAAATTGAGAAATGGCGAAAATAACTGTATTTGCTATATTGCTCTATGGGCACAGATATAAATAGAACATAGATGGATACATTGACTGCACAGATCTGTTGATGAATGACATTGGCTTTCAGTTCTGAGCGCTGGATGCAGATGTGCTTGGTTAAAGAGCAAGGAAAATCAAAGAAATAAAATCCCATTGTTTCTTTCTTTAATGAAAAAGAAATCTGTCTCCAATATACTTTAATTAAAAAATGTGTACTGTTTTTATAAGAAACCTGACTGTATTCAGTGAAATTCTCCCTTCATTTACTTCTGTGGATAGGAATTGTCAGACGGTCCCTAACATCTGGCACGGAAACAATCATACTTATGAACAGCAGGGGGAGCCCCTGCCTTACTTACCAGCCATGCAGAACTCAAGCGGCTTTGTTTTTTGATCATTTATGACAATCCCTAAGAATCCCAGACCATCGCTCAGGTTACTGAAATGCAAAGCCTTATTAGCAACTACTGACTAGAGGTCTGGAATGATACAATGCACTCTGTGGTTATTACTGTAAGCAAGCTGTCCAGTTAGATGGATTATTGTGATTTTGTATACATCACTGGGGCTTATTTACAAATGATTGGGTTTTTTAACCAAACATTCTCTTTTTTTCTATTATAACCTTAAGGGCTCATTTAAACCCCCAAGGCAGGAAAGCAAATAAGTTCATTTCTGTGCTTTGTCTGCATTCTATTCCATGTACAGTGTAAGTTTCGGTTCCTCCATTGTGAATATAAAGAAACATTTATGGGCACACAGAGCTTGTCAAGCAGGGATAACCCTTGTGTATTTAATGTGAAATGCAATGATTCAGGCCATGCCTCTTTATCAAGCATGTTTGATAGCAAGTATATTGCTTTAGAGTTGGGGGTATATTTATCAAAGAGTGAAGTTAAGGGGTAGATTCAATAAAAGAGTGAAGTTCCTCCACTAGAGGGAAATTCCGCAGCTCTCAATTCATTTCTATCGGATTTTGCAAGACGTATTCATCAATGGGTGAAGTGAAAGTTCACCCTTTGATGGATACGACTTTAAAAACCCCATAGAAATGAATGGAGAGTGGCAGAATTTCCCTTTAGTGGCGGAACTTCACTCTTAACTTCACTCTTTGATGAATATACCCCCAAGAGTGAAGTTCCGCCACTAGAGGGAAATTCCGCCGCTCTCCATTCATTTCTATGGGATTTTTAAAGGCGTATTTATCAATGGGTGAACTTTCACTTCACCCACTGATAAATAGGCCTTTTAAAATCCCATAGAAATGAATGGAGAGCAGCGGAATTTCCCTCGAATGGCAGAACTTCACTCTTTGATAAATTTACCCCTAAGGGTGAGAGTGAAAGTACAAGTGTTTCTCTTGATTTTGAAATTCTCTTATGAATACCACACTACCTGCATTTGTCATCACTGTATTCATTAGGGGTGGGCATAGGGAGGCATGAAGACATTCCCTCTTCCACCTCCGTGGTGGGTAGTTGTAGTCTGCAAAGAAGTCCTGTACTTACCACCTATACTATAGCAAACAGGATGGCCTTGCATCCCACAGTGCTGCCCTCTATCCCTCATAATAAATACTTCAATGACTCCTTTATAGTGTTGTATCAGTATAGGAGGCCTATAACTGGTTGTTCTAGACTCAGTAGTGCCACCTGATGATATCTGTTCAGGTTAGTAGAATGGCAGAATGTTCTGTGCAGGGACAACTTTATTCTATCTGTTCTCTTTTCATTGCAGATAGATCAGCAACACTAATTACTGTATATTTATGTATCCCACCTTGTTCTCAGAGCAGCTCAAAGCTATGCAACAATAATGCAGCAGACATAAAAAACATGCCTTAATCTGCAGTATTTATGCCTAGAGCTTTCATGTAACAATAAATGGGCATAAAAAAAGTACAAACAAATGTGCTCTTATCATCAAACGTTTTCCCTATCCAAAAAGACTAATACTAACTATTTGTTCCAGGGATCTTTCAGGTTTTTTTTGTTTCTCAATTAATTATTAAAGGGAACTGCTTTGTTTATTTATAAGATGTTTTTATCATTTGCCATATTTATTGGCAATAATACAAAATAAACAAAAGCTATTATTCCACAGACTGAAATACATATTCTATTGCTTTGTTACGATCATTAGAATGATTGCAGCAGTGACTTACCCACAGTAAAATATTTTATAGCCTTTAAAATAATAATAGAGAAATCCTCCTGTTTGTGCTGAGTGTGTGTGTGTGCGCTACATGGTACATTCATCTGTTTAATCTAAAGCTGGATTCTCAACTCTGTGTGATACTCAGAGGATATAATATTACATGTCATGTCATTTTTATTTTTGACAAAGCAATTTGCTATTGAGATTAAAGAAATGCATTCCTCCCGAATATCACAATCTGGACGAAATCAACAACAAGGGAAGGTAGGTCCACTGGGGAAAAAAGGATCAGGTTAATGTATGTATACAAATCTGAAAAAAGTCAAAATAAAATAAAATGTCTTTGTTTTCATTTTGGAAATTTAGAATGAATAAGAATAGCCAGACAGCACTTTGTAGGCTTCCGTACCTCCCCACTATCATAGCCACAATTACTGGGTGACCTGAATATAACCTCATTTTACTGGGGTGGGGGAGTGAAAGGGCAGTTAAGACAATACAAAGCCTACACTCTATTTTGGAGCGAAGTGTGGAAGGAAAAAACATTAAATTATATGGGCTAAAACAAGATTGAAGCCCATTTGAGTTGTGAACTATGAGACATATTTGAATTAAAGTCTCCAGTCTGTGATGCATTAATGCAATCATAAACGCAGGCCATTACCTGAAATGATTAGATTGCTAAAGGGTACCAACTGAAACATACTTATCCATTATGCACGCGATGGGCTCTGAAACATTTATTTTAGATAAAAAAAATGCTGATCGGTGATACAGTGATGCAGTTTGCATGGAATATTGGTGTTAAAAAGCACACAAGCATTAATGTTAAATCTCCACACCTAGGAAAAGCTAGAGTTTTCACAAAAGTGTTTTTCATTTCTTTTTTAAATAGTTATCCTTATATAAATAACCCAAGTAAATATATCCCACTGATCGTGTATAAGAGAGGTGGCTTCAATGCATGAAAGAAAGTCAGTAATAGATGATATGCTGTATGGGTGTAAGAGTGCATTTTGCTGTAAACTGTCTTACTATCATCCTCATCCTTACTTTGTGGCTCAGATTATCCTTATCTTATATCCATATTGTACAGTCTCCCCAGAACCAATGGGAGTTCAGGGGTCCTCTTGCCATCTGTTTTATACCCTTTATACCCTTTCCTACTTTAATCTGCCCAAACTTGGTTTCTGTTGTAGTTGAACACACCCAATGCCTACTGCTTGACATTGACATCAATGGTCAGTAGTTACCTTCTTTTAAGTTTTTTGTCTAACTTGTCTTGGCTTCCAGTGTGCCCGACACTCTCCTTTTTGGTGCTATATTGTTTGTGTCCACTCCCTAGAGCTGAGAGCCTGGAGCACCTGGGCCATCCCTTTACTAACCATTTATTGTTGGATATCAATGGTAAGCACCACTGTTCATCAGAGCATTCTGATTGCTGCTACACGTATGGGACCTGTTGTAAAGAATGCTTGGGACATGGGGTTTTCCGGATAATGGGGCTTTCTGTAATCAGGATCTTCATACAGTACCTTAAGTCTACTAGAAAATCATGTAAACATTAAATAAACCCAATATGCTGGAAATGCTTTTGATAAGGATTAATTATATCTTGGTTTGAATTAAGTACAAGATACTGTTTTATTATTACAGATTAAAAGGGAATAATTTTAAAACAATTGGATGGAGTCTTTGAGAGACGGGTTTTAGTGATGGGCGAATTTATTCGCCAGGGGCGAATTCCCGCGATTCGCCGCTGGCGAATAAATTAGCGAAACAGCAGGAAAAATTCGCCCCCAAAAATTTGCCGCAAAAAATGCGACGTGCGCCGAAAACGACGCGACGCGACGGAAACAACGCGCGACTCGTTTCGCAAATTTTTCGGCAATTCGAGAATTTATCTGGAAATTTGCAAATTTTTCGGCGAAGCGAAACGCGCCCGTTTCGCCCATCACTAACGGGTTTTCCATAATTCGTATCTTTCTGGGTAAAGGGTTTCCAGATAATGGATCCAATACCAGTACTTGTCTGTAGTTAGTCTTGTACTTGACAGTATAGGGGGAGAGCAATTGACTTTTCTAGTGAAATAGGAAAAAAAAACTCCCAAGCAAACAGAAATCAGATGCCCAGGTGCATCAAGTGAAATGTATATATCCATATAATAAATGATTGTAGAAGTCATGGGACTTATAAATAAGGGACATTTTTTACTGATGGTTATCAATGTTTTGGTTCCAGCAAGAGGACGTGTCTTGAGAAAGGTCCTCTTGCTGGGACTGAAATGTTACTAACCATCAATAAATGATTTCATTTATTTATAAGTCCCATGAGTGCTCCAATCTTATTTATATGGATATATATACTGTATACAACAGGTGCAAAGACTGAATAAAATATAACTCTTAGCTTTGATATTTTCCCTACAGTTGTGTGTAGCACCGCAGAGACCCTACCTACCAGCAGTGATAACTCAAGGAGCTATAACAGTGACTTAGCACCACCAGTTAATTAAACCCGAGCTCCAGGGTAGGGCCATTATTACTGAACCATGTCGTTACTGGGCTGTCAGTGAAGACATTGTGAGAGACTGTACTTAACAGAGATTTTGTTAGGGAGCTGGCTATAGTTAAATTGGGTTGAAAAAAGACAAAGTCCATCAATTTCAACCCCTCCAAATTAAAACTGGGTAAAGGGAAACACTTGTTTATACAGAGCTCTTAATCTCTACTTAAAGAAACTGATTACTAGCATGTATGGCCACCTGTTTAAGAGGCACCTGGGCAGACTTAGTGCATTTAATTACATATGGAGGTAAAATAACATAATTCCCAGACTTGTTTCTCCTCAAAAAAAAAATTGTAGAAAGTTTAAATGAGGTAACAGGTTTCTACTGCAGCATTTCAACTCTACATTCTTATTTATCCTAAATTCTCTTATAGCTAATACATTGGATCTTTAATTACTTGCTACAGCAGACATCACATTCAAAAAGATGGCTAAAACGTTCCTAACTCATCATTCAAGGCAGAAGATTTGTCCTCATATATTTTATTGGGCAAATGTAATAAAGACAGATCACTGAATCCATTATAATTATTCACTAGGAAATAATGTATTAGAGGCTTACCCAATACAAATTAATGTATGCAATTGCAAAGTCATTTTATCCTTCCAAATAATTAGTTTGAAATATCCGTTTAAATAAGATGTACTAATTTAAGGTTCTAATTATTTTTCATTTATATGTTGTGTACATTTACTGGATTAAAAGAAAACTGATTGCTGTTGCTAAGTGGCTTTTTTAACTGATAAAATGGTTACTGTCTAGTAATTAACATTTAAAACTGGTTTGCAGAATAACAGCATTTATATTTTATAAAGGGAAATGCATGGGTGCAAAATAGGTGCAGAAAGTTTTCCCTGAAATATTGCGATACTGTGCCCATCCTTTTTTTTTCACAAATTCGGCACAAATACGTTAGATGAGTATTTTCAAGAGCATGACCAGTGTGCAAGATCGTTCTTAGCAAATAAAGCATTGACAGTTATTTTTCCATGTAAATACACTATTTGGGGAAACAGTTTTTGCCATTAATTTGCAGATATATTTAAAAAGTGTCCAAGTAAGATGACACCCATGTTACATT
>CM044442.1:112196766-112209369 GCA_024363595.1 Xenopus borealis | reverse complement strand
TGTCTGCCATTGACTTCTACATGAACTTGGCAGGTCTAAGATGGAGTACTTTTTTTATTCTGACTTTTAATGCCATTGGGGTTTAATAAATCACAAAAAAAAATTTCTACAAAAATATTGTGTTTTCCACTTTAAGTACGACTATAAAATTCAGACTAGTAAACTTCAAGAATGAGTAGCAGATTAAAGGGATTCATAGGAAAACAAAATGCATCAGTTACTAAAGCAGAATCCTGCATTGAAATCCATTTTTCAAAAGAAAAACATATTTTTTTTAATCTCACATGGGTCTAGACATTCTTAATTTCCCATGTGCCCTCAGTCATGTGCTCAGAAAAACTCCAGACACTCTTTACTGCTGTTCTGCAAGTTGGAGTGATATCACCCCCCCCTATCTTCCTCCCCCACCCAGTGGCATAGCAACAGAAAAATAGGATAGTAACCAGTTAACAGTTCCTTGACACCAGTAGTGGTAGGTATAACAGCAATCAGTATAAAAATCCAAGTCTGACTAGCCCAAGTCTCATCTCCTCCAGTTACAATGAGAAGGAGAAATAATAGCTTATCTGAAAGCAGTTCCATTATGAAGTGCTGACTCTTTCTTAATGCACAGCATCAGAAAAAAAAGCAGTGGCTGACTAAACATTAATATTGCAATAAAAATGCATTCATTGGTTTGAGAATAACATTTTAAATGGTATAATGAATTACTTGCAATCTATACCGTTTATTTTAGACAAAATGCTTCAGAAGATTTTTTGTAGAATGCAAAGTATTAATTCATGCTGACCAGGGGGTTAGATTCCCTCTCAAGTTAAATGCAGCAATCCTTTGAAATACCACCAACTAGAAAATCTATTCCAGTGCAAATAAACCTTGATAGAAATGCTAGCATTTTATTACAAAGAGAAGATGCCTTTGCTCTTTCCATTTGCTGAATGTCTGGTCAGAATACTGCAATTACTATGAAAAAGAGCAGCATCTTAAATGTGCAAAAGTCATTGCCAACAGTGTTGTGTTAAAAGCATATGCAATATCATACTCATTTATTGACAATAAATCGACCCTATAACACACAATAATGGATAGCTACAAATATATGTGGCTTGCTTGATGGGTTTGAATAAAAAAAATATTGAAAAACCCGATCCTCAATGACTAGAATTTTTTCTTCTTGACTGGCAACATCTGATCACGTAACTTTTATCAAGGATATATTTTAGTATTAATATAATGTGGTTGTCCAGGGGTAAGAAAATAGGTTGGTGGTGATTTTTAATAGACAAACGGTTTTATTATCACATGCATTCAGCTACATTTAGACTCATCACACAAGTTGTAAACCATGAAGGTACATTTTCTCCAACTTCTTCCCCTTGTACAATTGACAGGGGGTATCATGGCATCCTCAAAACACTGCTAGATTTACTGTCTATTCCTTTACCAACCAAAATATCTGCCCTAATTATAGATTTTATTAAATTTAAAAAAATTTAAGTACTACAGTCACAAACATGAGAGCCACCCCCTGTAAATTCCTGCTTCCACTCCGCTAAGTACATCTCCACAGGGAAAAAAAAAGGCTGTGCGGTCCACAATGGAATGTACGCCCATATTTAATTTTCTTTGATGTGTTCCATAAATTGTGCTCCATCAGGATTGGAGCCCACCGGGATTTTTTTCCGGCAACCTGATGGGCCAGTCTGACCCTGCCACCAGGGTTGCAGTTTCACATGAAGCTCTTTATTTTTATGTTATTTACACCAGGCAGTAACTGTAACATATGTTACACATTACATTCTCAGGCATTGTTGCAGGTGTAGCAGTGTGCACAACAGTGGAAGCCGAATGGTATGTGATCAGTGGCCTTATAATTGGAAGTGTCTACATCAGTGATCCTCAAACTTGGCCCTCCAGCTGTTAAGGAACTACAAGTCCCACAATGCATTTGCCTGACTGTGGCTGACAGACTCCTTCATTGCATTGTGGGACTTGTAGTTCCTTAACAGCTGGAGGGCCAAGTTTGAGGATCACTGGTCTACATAAACACAGCTTCAGATTGGGGGGGGGAGGTACTGGGACACCAGGCTTCTGCATCAGGATTCCCAAGCCACAATCCCCTTCCAGCACCCCTACACAGTGTCAGGAGGCATGCAGGTACTGGGTTTGGGTTGGTGGGACCCATGAGTTCTGGATCATACCCGTTTTTTCCCCCAAGTATCTCGTCATCCAGTTCAACCCTGCATATACAGCACAGCACTTGTACAGTAAGTAGGATTTCAATTTTCATATTATTTCCGTTAGATATTCTTACAGTACACCTGTTTCCATTTAAGATATTCCCACAGGCCAGGCAAACTAATGTGTGAAATATGACCACCCATATAACTAATTAATTAGCCCTTAGATCATTCAAATTGATAAAGAGCAACACTTTTTTTAAATCTAGACTAACAGACTGTGATCTGATTGCATCAGTCACTTAGAACTGTCACCTGAGGGCCCCAAGCACAGTTCTCAGTGTGCAGCCAGCTATATACAGCAGTTTGGGTAGGAGACTCTTTCATTAGTAGTAATTATATTCAATTTCATTAGCACATTTCCAGAGGTATCTGTCTGCATCTATAGTTAGAGGTTAGGCAAAGAAATTCATTAGAGTTACTTTTTTCTGTGTATTTGTTTATGTGTTTGAATTATACATTCAGTAACACTGGGTACTTTATGAATTCTCATTTTCCCTGAATATATATATATATAAATATATATATATTTCCTCAGCAGTGCCGCCTTCTATTAATGAATATATATTTGTATTTATATATCGCTGCTTGTGTAAGCGGCACTGTGCACTAAAACAGTATAATACTGGAACATACATGTATCGATACAAAAAATAGAATACAAATACAGGCATGGGATCCGTTATGCAGAAACCCATTATCCAGAAAGCTCCAAATTATGGAAAGGCCATCTCTCATAGACTCCATTTTATCCAAATAATTCACATTTTCTCTGTAATAATAAAACATTATCTTGTACATGATCCAAACTAAGATGTAATTAATTCTTATTGGAAGCAATACGAGCCTATTGGGTTTAATATTTACATGATTTTCTTGTAGACTTAAGGTATGAAGATCCAAATTATGGAAAGATCCCTTATTTGGAAAGCCCCAGGTCATGAGCATTCTGGATAAGAGGTCACATACCGGTATATACAAAAATACATTTATGTTGAAGATTCAGTGCTAAGTGTTGAGAAACAAGAAGAAAATCTGTACAAATGGGTGGGGTACAGGCACAAATAGGAAAATGGTACAGTAATGGCTGAAGTTTAGAGTGATTGGCGTCAGCGCCGGACTGGGCCCCCCCATCCCAGCCATAAAGTCCCCTCTAGCCCCCATGCCCTAGCCTCAAAGCTCACAGGGAGGGAGGTTGGAAGCTGCACTGGCAGCTTTGTGCAGGGAGCAGGTCTTAGCTGGCCCAGTCCAACCCTGGTTGGTATTGTCTTATAAGTGCCTGAACTGAGTTAGATATTAAATGAGCTCTCCAGGAGGTAGACTTTAAGTTTGTTTTTGGAAGCCGTTGCCAATTCAGATCTTAAGGTAGTGCTCCAAGAAGTCCTGAAATATAAATTGGAAGTGACTAAAGGATTGATAGAGGAATTCAGGTATGGTGTTCAAGAAATAAGGAGCCATAACTGAGAAGATTTAAAAGGTGGAAAACAACAATAAAAATGGTTTGTGTGACCAGGTGGTGATCATACAGAGACACAAGAGATGGAGTGAGCTGTAAATAAATAAAGAACTTTGAAAGTCATAAATAATACTTGTTTACTTTTGATTTACAAAATAAGTCACTTTTTATGCTTGGACTATGTATCTGGTTACAAGTGTTCTTGTTAGTATATTTTTTGTGTGTTCCGTTTATTGCTATTGCACAATAATATTATGACAGCAATCACAAAGGTAGGGTTTTTCTTCTCTGAAACACCCATTATTACAAGCTATATCTACATCTGAGAATGAATTACTGACATATTACAGTTGTTTCACAACAAACGTTATTAAAGTGTTGCTAAAAAGTCACATGAAAGGTAAAACTGGAAAACTTCACTATTGTCCTAATTGATTTGATTGATTACTCTGGATTTTTTTTTTACATTTCTGGCTTTGTTCTTGATCTTATTTGTTTAAATAAAGAAAAATACTGTAAGAAAAATTCACAAAACATTACTCTTTCCTTAATCAGTTATTTTAATAAGCTACAGTTATTCAGATTTTATTTAATGGATAGCGGAAATGACACCATTATACATTATAATCTATGTTCATCTCCAACTTCAGGCAGGCATTGGCCTGTACCTACTCACAGCAAGATTTTGAATTTTATACTGCATAGGCAATAAACAAATTGAACTGACAGGTCTGAATTCCTTGATAGTTCCTCAGCCTCTAATAGAGTAAACTCATCTAATACCTTCAACTAGTTTGTTTACAGTTTCTTTTTTTTTTCTTTCTAGACAAATCTCACCACCTGCCTTACTCCTTTATCACAGGTGATGACTTGTTCATTTTAGCACCTCTACTGGCTTTTTGCCATAAGTAAACACAGACCCTATTATTTTACATTGGTGCTGGTGTGCCAAGGGGCACAATATTGCACCATTACATTAACTTAGTACTTCTGCCTTAGAGTGGTGCAAGCGTCCTACTCCATGATTGTGTCTTTGTTGGTTCAAAGAAGAAAGCATAGTACTCAAAGCCACATGGGCAGGGCCAGGCACCCTAGGAAACCCGGCCAGACACCCACCCCCGCGCGCTTGCATGTGCTCCTGTCTGAGAGAGGGAACGGAGAGGAGGGAGGGAGCTGGTGCGACTGAGAAAGAGGGGAGAGCAACAGAGAGGAGTAGGGTTGCCATCTGGCTGGTATTTTACCGGCCTGACCGGTAAATATGATGGTTTATCCCAATGTTATTAATAGGGAAAAAAGATAAATATATAGGAAGGCTGGTATTTTTTTCTAGAAAAGGTGGCAACCATAGAGAGGAGGGACTTTACAACTGAGAGGGGTGAGTGAGGAAGGGGACATTGATGGAGGGGAGGGTCACAAGAGGGAAAGAAAATAAAGAGTGCAAACTAGGGGTAGGCAGAAGACAATTTTAGAGGTAGCTGCCCAGTGCCCCCCTATCATTGTGTCCTAGGCAGCGACCTCTTCTGCCTTCACCAAGTTCCAGCCCTGCACAAGGGAAACCTGTATATTACTATTGGTTTGCACATGCAGTAAGTAAAGGTCTCCCAATGCACCTTATACCCATGGATTGAATCTGTTTGGAATCTTGCCTTTCTTTATTGTAACCGTGTACTGAAGGCACCTGAAAACAGCTGGAGTAACAAAAGTATTTTTTTACATTAATGTCGATAAAAGTTATGATAATTAAGGAGATATTTAGTAGCTCTCATCACAATGCGCACTTATGTACTGATTTTATTAAACTATATTTTTCAACCCAATAAATATCTTGGAAGCATAAATATCTGTTAATAGACTGTGCATTAAACTATGAACTCAGGATTTTTAAAACCTTTTGTTAAGGGGCTCAATGAATAAATAAGTTCAAAATTAAATCCCCAAATTATTTGAATTACTTTTGAATTTTTTTTTAGGGAATTTGACTGTCTTTAAGGAGATCATGCAAGACCACTCTGAACAACTTCCAACAGAACCAATTCCTTATCAGAATGAAGGGAGGTAACCCCCCTAAACATTGATATTGATGGTAGAAAATATCAGGGGTAAGCTCCCTGACCGCAAAAAAATTGCGTGTGCAGATCAGTTTACTGTTGCTAATGGACCTGGCGGGGTCAACGGAGGGCAGCACCACCAGTGCAATGGAAGTGCAAATTGCAGGTGTGCAGTGGATCTTTCACATTAATCTGAAGTTTTTACTACACTAACTACATGTTAGGCTCCCCTGTTCGATCAGCACTCTCTCTCTGGTTCTCCCACAATAAGACCTGGAGGCATCTGAGAAACGGAGGGCTCTACCTGAAACCCAAATGCGGCTGTTATAGGCAGAAGAGCGGGCTGAGACCAGAACCTTGGAATTAGTTCTGGGTTTGGGATACCATATGTTACACTGTGGTTGTAGACAGTAGACAGGGGTAATGATTTTACTTGCCTCATATGGTATTTTTTCACTGCACACCCGGATCTTTACTCACTTTCACTGCTCCTGTGGTGCTGGTAATCCGTTGACCCGACAAGGTCCCCTAGCAACAGCAATTCCAAATCATGGATCCGCACACACTTGTATTTGCAGTGGGGGAAAAAAACCCTTTTCCTTTTATTTAATCACCAATATCAACGTTTCGGGGGGATACAACCTCCCTTCATCAGGATATGATATCCTGATGAAGGGAGGTTGTATCCCCCCGAAACATTGATATTGGTGATTAAATAAAAGGAAAAGGGTTTTTTTTTCCCCCACTGCAAATACAAGTGTGTGCGGATCCATGATTTGGAATTGCTGTTTACTTGCCTCATAACATATACATAACACCACCTTAAAAGACAAGGAAATTTAAACTAAAGAAGTAGCTAGAAATGTTGTACGCTATGTTTTGGGCTTCTGTACCAGCCCAAGGCAACCACAGCCCTTTAGCAGTAAATATCTCCAAAGATGCCCCAGTAGCTCCCCATCTTCTTTTCTGCTGATTCACTGATTCACAAGCTCTGTGCTGCTGTCACTTACTGAGCTTAGGGACCCATTCACAATATACAGTACACATAGAATAGAAATGTCACAATATAAAGATGATAAGTAATTATTATGAATAATTACTACATGACAGCACAGAAACCAGTGCAACTAGCATCAGAATTTAATAATCAGCCCTATAGCATGAGCTTATATTACAGGCCAACCTCATTTTCTGCTGGATAATTTATGATGACCCTTAAGCTTAGCTTCTCAACAGCTGCTCAGAGCCCACTGAGCATGTGATGGTGACTCGTGACAAGTTTGAAGTCCTGGATCATTGCTGCTATTGAGAAGGTGAAACTTTTAGGGTTTAATTCTCCTTTAACATCCAAAATGAGAGTTTAACTCACCCATAAGGCATTATGGACGGATACAAATCAACTTTGTATATATGGCTCTGAACTATTAGGCTGTATATGTGCTATAAAACTAGTGGTCCTGGATACATAGTTGGCCACAGGGACATAACGGAGTGATTTACATGTCTCCACCTATAACGCTTTATGTGAGAATTAAACTCTCATTTTTGGTATGAAGGCAGTGCTATGTGTGTAGAACGAGGCATGTAAATATCTTCTGTTATCATCATCATTTATTTGTATAGCGCCGACAAGATACGCAGATATCAGAAGGCTTTAGGGCTAGGGCAGACGGGGAGATTCGGGGGCAATTTGTCGCCTGGCGACTTCTCGCAGTGACTTGTAGCCCCCGAACCTTCCCGAATAGCCAAGTCCTGGGGCGCACCGGCGTTACTTGAAAACGCCGGCGCCTATTCACACGGAGCTGCGCGCTTTTTGAAATCGCTCCAAATTGCCTCGCGAGTCAATTTGGAGCGATTTCAAAAAGCGCGCCGCTCCGTGAAGACAAATTGCCCCCGAATCTCCCTGTCTGGCCTTAGCCTTACACTGCATGTATTGCATGTGAAGGGCTTTTTGGGTCCTTTTAGCCCATCTCACCCTAACCAGGTTAGGTTCTCTGCTGGGGTAATGTATTAAAATGGGCAAAGGTTCCTGGGTCCTAGTAAATGGTATCTGCTGTTATGTGTTATTAGACTAGTACAAATCTTGCACATTTTTTGGCATTACCCCCTTAGTCTACTGCCTAGGTGAGCCTCTCAAGTAGATAGAATAAGAAGAATAAGAATAGAAAAGGAAATAATAGAATATGAATAGAATAAGAAAGTCTTTTCATAAATGTTTATACTTTTTTATGTTAAGTAAAGGATATAAAATAAGTGTAACAACCTTGCATTTGAATCACTATAAAACTAAGCAAGTAAAACATGCATCTGATTGAATAGAGCCCACTCTATATTCATAAAATATCACTTAGGTTCACAAAACAGAATACATGCAGACTATTCAAGATAAATATATATTTATTACGATTCTGAAATGTATATTTATCCTCCAATCTGCTTGTCACTCTACTTATCTAATACACGTTTCAATTCTGCAGAGTCAAACAAGTATTAACATAAAAAAATATTCAAAGCTGATTTGTTTTGTTTTCCTGAACATCTGTCTTATCTTTGCGTCATTATGTATATGTTTTAAAATTTAGAATATATATGATTGATACATTGATCTGGCTCTCCATTGTACACCGCTCCCAGGCAGATTCAGACATTATTAATTTTTATTAGTTTCTAATATGTCAATTTTTCTTGTTTATCTGTCGAATCTATCCAAACATACATCAATCAGCGAGGGAGCAATAGGAACACTAACAAGATATAATTATTGTATGGCTTACTCCTTTTAAAAATTAAATACAATTAAATTTACATGCTGTTTGGTTCAGGTCAAAAAATGTCCTTTTTATAAACACATTACGATGGAATCAGTGCTGCATGAATCAAAACATATGCAGTCGGGTATTCATTTTGCAGCTACAAAATCTTTGTTCTAAATTACTGCATATTTAAATATTCAGTTGAATTATTCAGAATGTTATATATAATAATATTAAAGACCTTTAATTATCCTGATGTTAATCTGCTGCATCTTTGATTGTGAAAGAGATTTTTTTTTTGTAGTTTACTGTAACTATGAACTGAAAATGTGAAACAGAAACATCTAAATATACATACTTTAGTTATTTTATGAACATTGGACATTATTTGACCCTACCTACCAGATCAGATGCCAGGATATACACTTCAGGCCATGTAATACGATGGCAAATGAAGATTTCATGTATCGGGAAAGGTAATATTTAAATGAAGGGTGCTGTAAGAGATTTTGTATTGTTTGCACATTTAAGATCGTATTTCTGTATATGGAAGGGGAATATAGCATTCCTGCTGCCAATCCTTGCATGTTCCATCGAGCTTTCAATATTTTGTGCACTCCTTTGAGCAGCTTTCTATATAAAATATATTCAGATGTACAAGAAATATTCGCTTTAGATGTCAAAAAGCAGACAAGGGATGTCAGATACCCCACGTATTTCCCTTAATATACAATAGAGTAGAGTGACTTTTTAGTAATTCATCTGATATCCCTATATTAAAATAAATGCAGTAATTATCGAAAATGTAGTACAGATGAGGACATTTGTGTATTTAAAATATTACCAGATAATATTTTAACTCATTAATATCACACATCCTCACTGTAGTGAATATTTATGCATTGTCCTTTCTGGAAGTCAAAGGAATAAAAACATGTAAACAAGTAATAGCACAAAGAATATGAGCCTTCATCTATGAGCTTACATATTCTGCCTTGTTTTTACTATACATATGTATGCATGTATATTATATTTTTTTGTTACTATATAAACATACAATGCCCACGCTTACCCATGTCTTTTATCTATGCCACCCAGATATACAGAATATAAAAACTATACAAATATTATTTGCTTGTATTTAAAGATTACCATATCGATATCTTTATGGAATGTTTCAGGATTTATAGCTACCAGTCAGTCAATAAAAACCTACAGTATATATGATTTGCCAGGCAAAAAGGCTGTTTATCTGGCTAAAAATACATATACATTTATATTACTATAAAAATAATAATTTTTTTTCTTAATATAAACACAGCTACAATGTTTATTTTCTTTTTTCCCTCCTCTGGTCTTTAATTTTCTTTAATTAAAGAAATGTTAGTCTTTTTAACATTCAGCCACTAGGTAGCACTCTTGCACTGGGAACAATGTCAGATATTACCTATGCAGAAGAGCAGCATGCTGTGCCGAGCTGATTTACGATTTCTTTTCAGACTAACAGCACATGTATGAAACTGGGAAAGGAAAGCTGGAATGAAAAATCATTTTTTTGTTATCTGACACGTAGGGACAATTTTCAGGGGTTTTTGTTGGGGTTCACTCTTTTAAGGTCTCCAGTACACATTCGGAGGAAGGATATGTATTTTTCTGTTTGTTCCTAAAAGATACAGGGGGTCTACTTTATAAAAACATCCTTATTGTCACTGTTCCCACTACTGGCAGAAGCTCTTCCTTGAACAGGATGCACTGAAACATTACCTCTAACAAAGGGAATGAGATCTATTTTTAAAAAATTTCAAACTCAGCCTTTGAAAACCAAATGGAATTAAATGAGTTGGGCTGGGGTGGGAGGGGGGAATGTTGCTTCCCAGGACTACGGCCAGGACAGACAAATACACATTGATGTAGAACTTCAACAGAGGTATCCCATGTCTGGAGTGAAGTATTAAACAGAAGTACAATAATGGGTTAATTCTGACATTATTTGGGCATCATTCTGTGCGCCACTTTGGGAACCAATTCCACTGCTGTAGTTGCAGGACTGATTTTAAAGGACCAGTAACATCAAAAAATTTAATTGTTTTAAAGTAATAAAATATAATGCAGTGTTGCCCTGCACTGGTAAAACTGCTGTATTTGCTTCAGAAACACTTCTATTGTTTATATAAATAAGATGTTGTGTAGCCATGGGGGCAGCCATTCAAAGGAGAAAAGGCTCAAGTTACACAGCAGATCTCAGATAAGCTCTGTAGAACATAATGTTATCTGTTATCCATTACTTATCCTGTGCCATGTAGCCTTTTTTCAATTTCCGCCATTGCTACTTAGCAGCTTGTTTATATGAACTATAGTAGTGTTCCTGAAGCAAACATATCAGTTTTAGCAGTGCATGATATTTTCATTACTTTAAAACACTTTCATTTTTTGGTGTTACTGTTCCTTTAAGGTGGAATAGAGAGGGCAAGTGCTCCAGAGCAACTAGTTCACAGGGGTCTTTTGGTGGAAGTAAAATTGTTTAAACATACATATTATTCATCTCTCTCTCTCTCTCTGAAATACAGTACTCTACAGGTCTTGTGCAAACAAAAATAAGGGTTTTCTAAAATATTTTTTTCCTACTGGTTTATTCTGCAAAGAACAAAATCAGAGCAATTGCTGTCAGCAAGGATAAATTATTCTTAAATTATGTGCCCTGTCTCTTTCAAGACTTAAACCTGTGTTACAGTACTACAGTCTCCTGTATGTAGCGTTGCCACCTTTTAAAAGAATACTTACCATCTAGTGGGGGGGCGTGGCCTAAAAGGGGCATGGCAGTTGCATAAAGGGATTCGGTTATGATGTAGAGGGGGCGGGGAACTGCATTCAACAGTCTGAGGATTGATTATGGAGGGATCCTTGAAGAAAAATGGTAAGTATTGAGTAGATAAGGGGGCGGGCCAATGGCTAATCTTAAGGTTATTACAAATTTACCAGCGACTACACTGCCGGTTAATTTGTAATACCAGCCCGAGTGTCAACACTTCGCCAGGCGAAAATTTGCTGGGACAATGGTAATTTATTAAAATGTAAAGTTTTCATCCTGGGCGATGGAAGTTTCGCTAGCATTACTTCAGCAATGCGAGCTAATGAAAGTGAAGATTTGCTAGTATTCATTTCTGCTCAGGGAAATTTAAAGCTGTATGGACGTCTTTATGTTATCTATTGCAGCAAATACATTACATTTCCACTGTGAATTACACATGCCCAGGGAACCTTAAGAAAGACAATAGAGTTGCTATAGTGCACTACTCATGAGCCCACTGTATAAGGTCCCTGCGGACAAATTGTCGCCAGTGTTAGTCACTTTGCCCTTTAGTAATTCTGCCCCTAGGCCAGTAAAATACCAGCTGGGTTACAACCCTACCTGTATGTCAGTATATACATTATCCACATAATCCCAGTTCCCCCAGACTTTGTAAGAATTTGCCATAGTATCAAGTTAAAGGGCTCTAATATATTCCTTTTAGTTAATATACCATATTCTGGCTAGGTGGGAGGTGTCATGAATTTCCAAGCTTTTGCAATTACCCCTCTGGCTGCTGTAAGTAAGTAAGTATGCTATTGATTAGACGTTGAGCTGCATTATGTATATTAGGTTCTTCGTCTCCCAGAATACACACCATTGGGCCCCATGGGATATTTATAAAGGTCACTCTTCTGACTATAGTAGTGTTCTAAAGCAAGCACACGTTTTACTAGCGCAGGACAATGGTACATTATATTATAATTACTATGATATACAGTTTTTGGTGTTACAGTTACATTATGGTTCTTGCTCCTTCTTCTGGTCATGTATTCATTCTGGGGTCTAGTTTTCCTTCAAAATGTCTCCCTAAATATGTGGATTTGAATGATATGCACAAGTAATGCCTGATTGTATTTAGAGCAAGTCCTGTTTGTCCAACAAAATAAACTTCTGGCCACAAAGCTGATTGAAGTAAATTTGAATGTATTAATAGGCATGTCATTTAAATGTGCTATTAAGGGGAAAACATTTGCAGCATTATAGAAGCAGTAACCACAAACCTTTTTAACTGATAGGCAAGGGCAGATTGTGCCTA
>CM044442.1:112152881-112167108 GCA_024363595.1 Xenopus borealis | reverse complement strand
ACATTAATTTGTACAAATGGAAGTAAAATGAAGGGAAAGAGAATGAAGCCTGAAGGCAAAACACTGCGACCCTTTTGGATAATTCTCCATTTTTTCCATTTTATAATGCTCACCCTGATCATAATGATTCCATTATTGTAGCTAGTACAAATAGGTATGGTTTTACAAGTTGAATTCAATTATGCAATGTTTAAATGTATCAAAGAGACACTTTGTCCCAAGCTTTGACATTGGATATAACATTTATCTGGCAAGAAGTGGTGGGGAAAAATTGGATTTATAATTAATAATTTTCTAAAAGCACTTACTCAAAACTACCTACTCCAAATGCCTTTCATTTACTCTCTATTTGTCCCAAAGCATTATATTCTAGAGAATGTTCTTTTAACACTGGAAGAAGAAATCCTGACATGATGACATGCAAAAGGCACTGAAGTAAAGCACAGCACACAATGTGGAAGGCTAATTCAAGGTCCTTTACACAAAAGTAAAAAGAAAATTCTGATTTTAAAACATCATTTATTCATGTCGCCTGGTAAGTAAGTAGGTGATATTATGGGGCAGATTTACTAAGGGTCGAATTCTAAAGTGAAAAAACTGCACAATTCGACCATCTAATTTTTTTTAATGGGGTTTTTCGATCAAATAAAAATAGTTTGTATCGTTCAATTCGAACGATTCGAATGATTTTCCAAAAAAAAAAAAAATTCAAAAATTTTCAAAAACAGTCCTTAAAGGTTCTAGGAGGTCCCTCATAGGCTAAAATAGCAATTCGGCAGGTTTACGATGGGGAAGGGTTGAATTTTTATAGAGACAGTACTTTGATTTTCAAATAGACGAATTTTAAAATTCAAATCAAATTATTTTCAATTTGAATAGAATTTTGGCCTATTCGATAGTTGAAGTAACCAAAAATTACTTTGACATTCAAATTTTTTTGATTAGAATTTTCACTTCGACCCTTAGTTGATGTGCCCCTATATGTCTGTTAATACATTCATATATTAAATAAACAGACGTGCGGGACAACGGTGACCACATTTAGACAACTTATTTTTAAATATTTAATAAAATACTAGGCAACAAAGATAATTTATTACCAGCACTCCCAGATATAAATATTCATAAGTTTTCTGCATTCTTTTCTTTTAGGCTTTCCATCCCTTAAAGGGAATTTCTTTTGTGTACTATACTAGTCACTGCACAGGTAGTTTAAATAACTAGAGAACAAGGAAAGCATTATACTATATGGCATTAAATGAAATGCAAAGCTGCAGAAGATATTGCAACTTTGAGGGCAATTGTATCAACTGCAGCAAAAAATGTGACCTCAAATTTGAATGTTTGAAATTGATCTAATGAAAGAAAATTTTTAATTAAAAACGTCAACCTGAAACCTGTTAAAGAAGCTTATATAGGGGGTTTATCTAAGGCATGTTCAATAATGTATTTGACTGCTAAAACAGAGAGACGAGGTAGAGACAAAAGAGAATATTCTAATCTTATGACATTACTATATCTCACCATTGAGTATAAGCTTCCATGATGATGTATGACTTTATTTGATCAGGGGTTACCTTTAGTATTCTCGGATGATGGAATACGCTGTTTCTGAATTATATCAGCTGTCTATGGGAGTGTTTGGGTGTAGTAGTTCCAGGGATGGCATACCAAATAATTCTGTACACAGACTATTGGTTACAAGCTAGCCCTTAGTGAGTCAATGTGCACTGTGGAATGCATACTTTTTTAGGGGGTTTATTTATTAATATTTAAGGTTTTTCCTCTATTTTCATGTTGAAAAGCCACAATCATGATTATTTTTGTATAAAATGAAAGAAAAAATCTGAAAACACAGCTAAAAGCTGAAGTACTTCTGTAACAGTCAATGGAAGGCATATTTTCAAAGCTGACAAGCATCAATTTGAAGTGTTGATAATGCTTTCCAACATCAACAGGCGAACTTACAAATGATTTGAAACATGACTACAAATGCAGCAGTGCAAACTATATGGAAGTACACAGAGTATGTTTGAACCTTTCAATGAATCATATCAATGTGTTCAATGACTGTGTCCCTTTTTGCATCACAATTGTGTATCATCACCTGGATGAATAAACACCTTCATGGGCAATGGGTTAAGTATGGGATATTGATATAGCCAGGGGAGTAACAAGAGCATACTGGGCCTCCCTGCCTGAAAAATGTTTGGAGGGCCTTGCACACACAGCCACTCTGGCCTTCGCCTTCCTGTTAACCCACACCCATTCACAACCCCCCTCTCCCACTGCAATTAAAAGAAGTGTGGCAGAGAGGTGGTTTTGAAGGCTATAGAGATAATAGACCCTGTTGTCTGGGCCCCCCTTTTCCCTGCCCCCACACCCATGTCCTGGAGGTCTGCTTCCTCTATAGATATGCCACTGGACATGGTCTAGATTTTTATTGAAACATGTAAACATGTCATGAATCCCAAGAGTTTGCACAAAAAGCCTGTTTTTCCTATCCATGATTCATCCATGATACATAGACCCCTTGGTGAAGTGCTTTCTACTTCCCTATGTAAAGAGATCAGTAGAGTATAGTAGTATACTAATTCAAGGTATGTTTTCCATTAGAATCACTAAAGGGAAACAACACTTTTAGGTACTTTAAAGATCATATTTATGCCATTTTAATGTTTTTTTCTACTCACATTAAAAAAAAAAACATAACAGTTATCATATTTATTAAAAAAACTTGAATGAGTAAAATCGTGGTAAAAAAATATTACCGCAAATTTGTGTTTTACTGATCATCTTTAGTAAGCTCACAAGCTCAAAAATACTTGAAAAGCTTGAATTGAATAAATAGTTTACATTTTGGGTAGGACAGCTCCCATTACCTACTGCATGACCTTGCAAACTTTTATATTCCAAAGTTTTATAATTGAGATTGTTATGGTTTTTTTTCACATAATAAATACTAAATTAAAATTTTAACCATTTGTAATTTTTAGAGCAAAAAATAGAATTTTAAAAACACAATATTATGAATGCTGATAAATAGTGATGGGCGAATCTCCCCCGTTTCGCTTCGCCGAAAAATTTGCGAATTTCCAGCGAAATTCTCAAATTGGCGAAAAAATTCGCGAAACGAAACGAGTCGCGTTTTTGACACGCATCGCGTCTTTTTCGTTGCGTCGCTTTCAGCGCGCGTCGCTTTCGTCGCATCGTTTACGACACGCGTCGCGTCAAAAACGACGAGCGACTCGTTTTTTTCGGCGAATTTGTTTTGCCAAATTGTCGCTGGCGTTTCGCGAATTTATTCGCCAGCGGCGAATCGCGGGAATTCACCGCAAATTTGCCTCTGGCGAATAAATTCGCCCATCACTACTGATAAATAACTTAGGGGCAAATTTACAAAATTCACGTGAATGGATCGAAGATCGATCAATTATGATCGTACCATTTTTTTCGATATTCGAATATACAAATTTGGCCTCTTCGATCATCGATCATCGAATACTGAATTATCGAATAGATCGAATGATCGGATATTCGATCATTCAATCATTTGATGATCGAAGGAATTAAAATATTAAAATCCTTCGAATGCCTACTTCGCCAGATTGAACCTACCGAATACCAATAGAAGCCTATGGGCATCCCCCCATAGGCTTCTTTGGCTTAGTCCTGCTCGAATACCATTCGTACGATCGCATGTTTCTATCATTCGAACCGTACAAATTTTTCGGAGGCTCGAAGGAAAAAGTACAATTTTTTCGTGAAATCGAATGATTGATATCCGAGAAATAAGTTGGCGCTATAGAAATGTTAATAAAATCGAATATTGAGCAAAATGATAGCCTAAAACTATGAATGGTTACTGGATTATTAAAACCTAGGTATTATTAGTGAAATATAATATAAAATATAATGATCTAAAATACAAAAAACACAATTTAACATTTTAGCTCTCTGTATGTAGCCAACACAAATATTTTAAACATTTCATTCTGACACTTTGAATTTCCTTTTTACATTACTAAATTAGTAACAATACAGAGCCAATGAATATTCATAGCAAGGCCATGTTATATGAATGTAAGCATTACTAAAAGACAAAATGAAGGCTTGTTATTTTGAAATGAAGTTAAGGAAAGCTGTACTACACAACTGGTATGCCTTATGTAAAAATAAATTGGTTCATTAACTATAACCATATCAGCCCTCTTCCATTATTGTAGTCTAATTGGACAATGAATGAAAAAAGTGGGGACACATCACGGAACACGAAGGCAAGCATGGACTAATTACCAAGTCTGCAAATCTACTGACTTTATATCTAATGGCCCTCTCTGGTTTTTGGTGAAGGTTTAATGAGCCAGAATGATAAAAGAAAACTGAGCAGAAACAAAACACTGCAAAACAAGCAGGAAACATACATAACATACATAAAAAAAATAACAGAAGTCCTCTGATTTTTTAATATTGTTATTTTTAATGAACTGCTTCTCAACTGTAACTGCTGTATATTAGCCCACTAGTACAATGCAAGTGCGGGCCTCAGCAGCAGTAACACGGCAGGTATTATATTTACCGTGATATAAAAGCACTGGGAGGTCAGTAAAAATGTCTAAATTACCAGTGATTCATCTGTAATCAAGATCGGATATCAAACAGATCTGCAAATATGGCAATATCACTTTAATTTTTTTCACTTTGCTTCGTTCTATTTAGATTTACCTTTGTTCATTTATTATTATTTTTTAACTCTGTGTAGAGTACACTACTAGTGTACTCTGCATAGAAAGTCCTCTGAAATTTATGTAAAAGGACTTTCTCCAGATGACAAAAATAAACAAGCCTACTATGTATATTGTATGTATATTTTTATTTGTATAGCACTCCTTGTGGTCAAAGCACTGTACAACAACAATAATAAATTTGTAGTAACAAACAAGGGTTCACTGCATTAATAAGTAACAATAAGTGCATTATTAGAAATACAATTCACATAAATATAAAATATAATTACACAGTGTCAAGGAGACAAAAGGATGGAGGACCCTACCCCATGGGGCTTACAGTGTAAATGGGAGGGTAACTTACAGACACAATTTGGAGGGGTATTAAAGTGCTGTAATTTACAGTGGGTGATACTGTCATATAAGTGCTGGTTCCCAGTTCAAGTGTTATCCAGGTGCTACCTGAGGTAGTCATTGAGTTTCATTTTAAAAACATTGAAGGAGGATTCTGTCCAGAGAGATTAAGGAACGGCATTCCAAATATAAGGAGCCGCAAGAGAGAAGGGTTTGACATGGGAAACAGCAGTAGAAGTGGGGGTGCAAGCAAGAGGAGCGGAGGTTATGGTCAGGAACATATAGAGAAACAAGAGATGAGATGTAGTGCAAAGGAATGAAGGGCTTTAAAGATTATGAAGACAAGCAATTCTTTGTTTTATAGGAAGCCAACAGGGGAGGAGCCTGTACTCTTTTGGATGAGAGGAGGATAATTCTGGCAGCAGAGTTTAATACATACTGTAGAGGGGAGAGATGGGAGTTAGGCAGGCCAGTTAGTAGAAGGTTACAGTAATCTAGTCTGGATATGATGAGAGCATGCATGAGCGTCTTGTCTTTAGCAGGTGAAAGAAAGGGACGGATTTCGGCAATATTACGTAAGAAAAAGTGACAGGATTTGACAGTGGCATTAATATGATCAGATAAGAAGAGTGAGGAGTCAAACATTACCCCCAGATAGCGTGCTGAGTTGAGCATACCATCAATAGAGATAGTAAAAAGTGGAGTAGGACCAGGCTTAGGTGGAACGGCTGTTAGGAGGCAGTTAGAGATTTGAGCCTCTGTTTCAGCTGTTAATGAAGGAGTAGATAAATATATTTGGGTATCATCAGCATACAGATGATGATTAAAGCCAAATGATCGAATGAGATCTCCCAAAGACAGAGTGTACAGGGAGAACAACAACTGACCAGTTACAGAGCCTTGTGGCACCCCTACATTAAGTGAAACTGGAGATGAGGTTTTGTTAGCATAAGAGACAGTGAATGTTCGGTTAGAAACGTAAGTAAGAAAGCCAAGATGTAGCCTGGTTACGGATGCCAAGCAAATACAGAATCTGTATCAGGAGAGAGTGGTCAATTGTATCAAATGCAGATGATAGGTCGAGGAGGATAAGGATGGAGAAGTGACCTTTGGCTTTGGCAAACTAAAGATCATTTGTAACTTTGCACAATGCAGTCTCAGTAGAGTAACCAGGCCAGAAACCAGATTACAGAGGGTCATGAATGTGTAGAAAGTTAGTAACATGGGAGAATACAATACCTTCTAGGAATTTAGAGGCAAGCAGTAGAAGGGAGGATGGTAATTTAATAGACAGGATGGGTCAAGTGTGGCCTTTTTAAGAATAGGCTTTACACAGGCCTGTTTGAAATGAGAAGAGAAGGTTCCAGAAGCTAGAAAAGAATTGAAGATGTGGGTAAGTGGTGATGTAAGCTCTGCCACACAGTGTGTGAGCAGAAAAGAAGGCATAGGGTCAAGAGGGCAAGTTGTGAGTGGGAAAGACAAGAGAAGCTTGGAGTCTTCAGACATTGTTACTGGGGGGAAGGAATTAAGACATGCAGAAGGGGGCATAGGAAAGAGGAGTTGGTTTGCATTAGTAGAGGTAGGGATCTGATTGCGGATGGACTCTACAAAAAGTCCAGAGGATAGTACATCAGGTTGGTTGATACTGTCAATGAGGGACAGAGAAAAGTACTGAATAAAGAAAACAGGCGTCGTGGATTGGATTTGTGATTGTTAATAAGGGTACTGTAGTACTTCTGCTTGGCCTTCGACAAGGCAAAATTGAGGCATGAGAGTAGAAATTTTTTGTGAATAAAGTCTGCTTGTGTACAGGATGTTCCCCCCATACTTTCAGCAGATCTTGTACAGGAGTGAAAGAATCTGGTATGTGAATTCAGCCAAGGTCGTGGGTTCTGAGTACGTAAAGGGGCAAATGAGTCAATAGTTGAGCATAGAGTTTGATTATACTCACTTAACAGGGTATCAGGAACAGACATCTCCTTAAAGGAAGTGAGACTGGACCTGAATGAATGAGCTAAGGCTGGGAGGTCAATGTCATGTGTGCCTGGAACTAAGACAGTGGGGGAAAATGTAGGTGGACACAGAGAGTGAGAGATGGAAAATGTAATCAAATGGTGGTCGGAAAGGGGGAAGGGTTCACTGTTAAAACCAGAGAGAGAGAGAGAGATAGTTTTTTGTAAAGACTAGATCCAGAAAGTTGCCATCCTTATGAGTAGGGGTTTTTGTCCACTGCTGGAGCTCAAAGGAGGAGGTTAGGCAAATGGTTAGAGGCAGAGGTTAGGCAGGATGATTGCAGGACTATCAGTGCAGAGGAAAAAAGAAAGCCAGGTGTCAAAGTCAGAAAGGAAGGCAGGCTGAAGGGGGTCTGTAAATGACAGCTACATGTACAGAGAGAAGGTGGAAAATCTGAAGGGCATGGACCTCAAAAGAGTTAAATGAGAAGGCTGGAGCAATAGAAATAGGTTTGAACCAACAGCAGCAAGAAGAGAGGAGAATTCCAACTCCCTCACCACGTCCAATGGTTTAGGGGGTGTGAGAAAAAGAGAGACCACCATGAGAAAGTGCAGCCTCAACGGGTGTATAATTCTGTGAGAGCCAGGTTTCTGTTAGAACAAGAAGACTAAGTGAATTAGAGCAAAATAGATCATGGATTAATGTAGCTTTGTTACGTAGAGTGTGGGGTTTAAGTGGGTGTTTGGGGCACAGGAAAAGGGATGACAGGAAGAAGGAATAGTTAGAATCTGAATAAGGTTAGAGAAAGTAGATGAACGTGATTTTTGCAAGTTGGCAGGAAAAATAGGAGGAATATAAGTTGGTATGGAGCAAGGTCTTGGGTTTGGAGAGATATCACCTGCAGCCAGCAAAAGCAGGTAAAAGAGGGAGAAGATGTGAAAAGAGGATTTGAAGTGACTACAGATTCATGACTTATTAGTAACTGGAGGACAAAGGTGTTTTAAGTAGTTATAAAGTATATAAGAGCTGAAGAATGTGGATAGGAGCAGGGAAGAATATATGTAAATGGAAAACTGACAGACTACAGGATGGTTAAAGGAAGTAACTACCTTTGGGAGCACCATGCATGCAAACAGAGCAAATACGATTAGCTTTGCCATTGTGGGTTTTAGCAGGTAACTTGTAGCTTATTGAGTTATTTCCTCAATGTAGTATGACTGCAGCGGGTAGTGGCTCACAGTGTATTATAAGTTTGAAATCAGTCCATGTAATAGAGTCCTCTGTGTTGTCTCTCCTTGTAGACATCCTTGTTGATCTCCTTGTTAAACTCTTCCAGATCACTTCAAAATGAATCACTTTGAAATGAAGCACCCTTGCAAATGTTCATCCCTAAAGAGGTCTTAATAAATAGGGAGAGTACAAGCTGGGAACTGTTGCACACAGGTCTGGGAAATCACTACTGATTTTAATTGATCAAACACCAAACTGATCACCCAGCTGTGACAGAGAGTGAGTGCAGAGCAAGACTGAAGATGAATACAGAGATAACCTGATTTACAAAGTTTGTTTGGAAAGGAGTTTATAAAGGGATCATAAAATTTACAAGTTACAAGACTACTTGTGAGAACTTATAATCAATATTATGTGGCTAGTTTAGCAGTGGCAAATGAACAATGCATATATATAACACATTAATCAGTGGTTGGTTTAATGCATATGTCAAATTTGGCAGATTTACCAATAAAAGTGCAAAAATGCAGAAAACAGGGCCACAGCAGAGATGGAAGTGAATGGAATAGCAGATTTTAGCAGATTTACCAGTAATATTCTTCTTTCTCTTCACTGACTAACAACAATACCTTGGAGGAAATTGCTGCCATAGGCTCTTAAACATTTTAGTTCACATCAAAACTAGGGCATGTGGGGTAGGGGTAAAGCTTATAGTTTTTTATAGTGCAACAAAAAAATCTTAAAGAGACATGTTTTCCCACAGTGCACCTTGTTTATTTGAGCTTTTTTTCCAACTATATAGCACAAATCATTGCATCAGATTGTGAATGGGACACTGGGGGGACACAACTTGCTTTTGTGTAAATTATCAAATCATATATGCAAGCTTCATCTACCTGTCCTTTAAAGGGAATCTGTCGCCTAAACATAAAAAGCTGTGTAACCCCTTTTTGGCCACCCCCCCCTGTGCCAAAGGTTATACTTCAAGGCATTTCTTACCAATTACCACTTACAGGTCCTGAGTCCCCTTTTCTAAGTGAAAGGTACTGGCAGTGCCTCCACCTAATGGGATCCGGGAATACACCTGCGGTTGGCCCATTAAGAAAAAAAATTCAGATACACAGGACAGTGCAGGATAACCAACGTACAAAGAGAGAAAAAAAAGGGGAAGTTATTAATTGTCGCACCATTCTATTATCGTGACATCAAAGTGATCATGGAGAGATACTATATTGATGTGTGATTATACCAGAAAAAGTATTAAACAACACATATGTAATGTGCATATCATAAATTAGTGAAATTCATTATTAATTAATCATGATTAATCAAATTAAATAAATTCATTAAGTATATATTCACCTTGATTTCTCATTTCCATGAATATAAAGTGAAAAAACTAAAGCAGTGATTAACAATGTGCAAATAAAGTCGCATATAATAGAGTTATGTTGTGCATAACAAACTCATTAAAGTTCCATGAATTGTATATACTATAAATATAGAATTGATTGAATAAATTAATTCATTAGGTGTACGTAAAGCATGATTGTTCAATAAATACATTTTAAGATCTGAAACTATATGATTGGTGACTCAATTCATTGTAATTGCTCCTAGATTAATTCATATTTATCACGGGTCCATGATAAATTAATTGGTTAAAACATAACATTTAAAAAATAAGAAGAGCATCTAGTTCATGAATTAAAAACAATAAAACTGGATAGTGCATTGATCTGTGTCTCAAGCATAGGGAATAGTACAGATCACTGATTAGATCAAGCCCTCTCAGATCCTAGCCACAAACCATTCAACCTTCCTTAATAAATAAATAAATCAATTGCTAGTCCAGGGTTTGCGTGGTGGTGATAGATAAATTGTAACTTGATTAGTAGTGGTGAAAAGCGCCCGGAACCGTATTTATGCAAAGTTTTTTAAGGTTTATAAACCGCACATAGCCAATAACAATATAGTAAGTTTGAATGTCATGGGAATGGTGAAACTAGTGCTCATCCTCTCAGAGGCCCCTAGGTGAAGTAGTGGCCTAATACCTGTCGCTAATTCCCAGACAGACACAACTTACATAAATTAACAAGTAAAGTAGCGGTTAGGTCTTACGGTTTGTTGCACTAAATGAATCACTGTTACACTCATCACCCGTTTCTGATAACCCGCCCATTCAAGACTGCTTGAACAAGAAAGGGTAGGTTGAAGTGTGGAGAAAAAAAGAATGCCTGACGCGCGTTTCGACGTGAGGCTTTGTCAAATTTATTTAGTTTGATTAATCATGATTTATTAATAATGAATGAAACATCCTGAATCCTCTATTTCCCTCTACCCTTCCCAGTCAGACTCACCTGGGGGCTCACACAGAGCTGGCAGGCTCACACAGAGCAGGAGCAGGCATCCACGCAATGATAATCAGAACTGATGAACTGTAGCTCCCAGCACTGTATTATAGTGTGAACTTTTCCAAGTCCAGATTCTGGTATCAGGGTGCTCCAGACCCTCCCGGTCCAGCTCCCAGGCATAGGGCTGCTGCACTCCAGCCTCAGAGGCCTCCTGCCTCTACATATTGGTGGCTCAAATAGCACTCTGTAGCAGAAATCCAGCAGTAAGATGACTGTGAGCACATGGCATCTCCTTTTATAGTGGTGCTGCAGCAACACCAAGTGACTTACTTTGGGATTGGCCATGCTGCACAAATACAAGAGCTCTGTCTCTTAGGAAACACTGTAGCTCCGCCCAAATAGGTGAATATCCAGACCATGAGGTATCCAGACCATAGGGGATTAACCCTACAGGTCCCTACAGCTTCATAACAAAAATCATTTTGCAAATGAACCATGAAACACAAATTCTTTTTTTCATGAAAACATCCATACCTGTTATAAAAGTGTTTAAATATCTGAGCTGCCAATCAAATATTATCTGCCTCACCTCTATGCCTGAGGCTTACTTTCAGTTTCCATTCAGCAGTTCCAACTTGTCACTGCACCTTTCACATTGCTCCTTCCCTCTTCAGGCTCTATAATTATCTAGGGCACTGCACATTAAGTTCCCCATTCTGGTGCATACACAAAATTTTGGTGTGATGCACAATTTATCTTAATAACAGTGTCTATTATCTATAATAAGAGTGTAATTCCAAGACAAAAGGAAACAAAATGAAAATAATAAATATAGTGTAAGTAAAATTTATTTTGCTCACGTAACATGAAGAATTTGGAATTATTTCTTAGGGTGACAAGTACCCTTTAAGGCGTTAACTTAAGGGTCCCATATATTGCATAGATTTTGTGCAAATGCAAACATAGTGGTATGTTTGTCCCCCCCTACTGTATCTTATGTTTAATTTGCCATATTGTTTTCAAGAACACCACACATTTTTTTATTTCAGTTATTTTCAATTCCTCTATTGAGTTTAATTTAACCTTTTCTATTTTTATTTTAAAAACAATAATTTGTTTTCTTCCCTCATTTTTCTATAAAATTCAGCCAGATCCATTGTTCTAACAGGCAGGTAACAGTGCTACTTAGCACTGACAAAAACATAAAAATCAAAGAAGAGAATAAGGTAAGCAGTGGGGGCACAAAAGAAGAAGGAAGGATGGGCAAAATTTGAGTATATTCATAGAGAGAGTGGAAGATGGAGAGCAGTAGAAAAAGGGCATTTGTAAAAAAAGGGCAAGTAGCAAAGAAGAGGAGAAATAAAGATGCTTCTTAGACTCTAAGCTCTATGGGACATGGACCTCCTTCCCACTATGACTCTTACCACATAGTACTTAAGTTCTTTGTCCTATGATTACATTTCTAAATGATATTCTTTATAATTACACAGTTCCTTCTTTGTGGCAACTATTTGGGAAGGCCCTTTCCTGTTTTAGCAGGATAATAATGCAGCTGACACACTTTAAATTTCCCTTTTACCTTACTAAATTACTAGCTATACAGAAGGGAAACAGAGAAGAAATGAATATTTATAGCAAGGCCATGTTATATAAATGTAGGCATTAATTAAAGACAAAATGAAGGCTTGCTATTGAAATATACTGAAGTTAAGGAAAGCCATACTATACAACTGGAATTCTTTATAATTACATGGTTCCTTCTTTGTGGCAACTGTTTGGAAACTGCCCTTTCCTGTTTTATCAGGATAATAAACCTGGTCCCAATGTAATCCAAACCAAATGAACACCAGAATGCTAATGTAAGGTGGGCGTCATTGCTGAACACCAGCGACCATATGTATCAATGGAAGCAAATCAACAATTTTCTTCATATATACTGTATAAGAAAGAATACACCAGTAACATAACTACCCTCTTTCAGGCCCCTTCCCCCTCCCCAGACATGCAATTTTCTTACTGCATTTGCAGTGGTGCAGTATCTGGCAGGCCCCCAAGGAGGAACGAGCCCCGGTGCACCCCCTGCTTCTCTGGTAGCTGTGCCACTGGAGAACACTAATTAGCCTAATGACATATGGCATCTTAAAAAGGGCTTTTGTGGTTTAATTACAAGTCAATTCCATATAAAACAGTTCAAGTGGTAATCTACATCTTGCTTACTATGCTTATAAATAATAGATATTAAAATAAGGTTGCCTTGTTCAGCTTACCTGACATCAAGGGATTCCTATAACATTGTGCTACCTTTGTCCCCTAAAAGTTGATTTTGCCACATTAAAATTTTCTAATGGATGAATCAGAATTACAAAACAGTATAATTCCACACAAACTAATAATGAATGGATAATGGAGAGAAGCCAACGAGAGGGAGACCAACAAGAAGGACAATTATTTTCTTTCATTAGCAGTAAGTGATTTTAAAAAGTTACTGTGCTGTTGCTGTGGTGAAACCAGGTAAGGATTGCAATATAAGGATGCATGGGGGAAGGGGATTAGATTATCATTAATAAATATTTCCATGGACATCACTTTACATATATTGCCTAGACCCTGTTTTGAAGGTCCAAAGTAAAAAACATACTTTGTCCGTGGTCAGCCCAAAGAACCCTGTCATTACTGCTGGTAATGTTTACTAAATAGGAAATTATGAGGGACTCTGACCAGGGGCCTAAAACAGGGATATAATCCTCAACCAGAGCCCTGGGAACTAAGAGCCCCATGGGATGGTGGGGGTGGGATTTAGAAATAAATGGCCATATGTATTTGGGGGGAATGAGGAAGGGGTCTGAAGCAAATTTTGCAAGGAGGATACATATGTCTAGACATGCCCTAAAGCAGAGCATATACTGTAAGTACATATTAATCAATGGGCTATACAAATGCACCTTGTACTAGTTGAGCACTTGTATACCAAAATCTTTAGCTTATCTTTGTTAAGCATGCCTCCTCATATATGACTGGGAGTGGAAGGGCATTATTTGTAATATAACAACAGGTACAAAGCACCATTTTTTGCTCTTTGTGCATTGTGTCCCTGAAATGTGCACCCAGAGATACAACTCACTGTCCTCAGAATGCACGTCTACTTAATAAGGATTTGTGTCCTTGAATGTTCCTACCGTGGCACACAATACAGAAGGACTGAGGAATAGTGATGGGCGAATTTATTCGCCTGTGGATAATTCACTGCAAATTCCCGCGATTCACCAAAGGCGAACAAATTCACGAAACGCCGGCTGGCGTCTGTTTTTGGATGCCGCATCATTTTTTTTTGACGCCGGAAATGGACACTGGCATCAAAAATGGATGCCCGCATCCAAAACAAGACAAATTTTTTGCCATTTCACAAATTTCTATAGTAATCCGCAAAACGCAGCCGATTCACCCATCACTACTGAGGAGTCCTGTTGGTCACGCCTGGTTATGGTCTCTCAGTGTTGCACAGCAACACAATACTAATAACGGGATGAAGTGGGGGCCAATACTATGGGACACATTTACTAACAATTAAATGTAGTTTTTTTCCACAAATCTTGAAATGTGTGGGTTTCC
>CM044442.1:112127404-112150055 GCA_024363595.1 Xenopus borealis | reverse complement strand
TGTGACATTCTAAAATGTATAACACGCAGGTACAGTATCTGTAGTTACACATGATAAGAGCCATGAAGCCAAAGGCCACTAGGATTAGTAAGAGGCATCAGAGAATTTGATAGCTGAATGATGGGCTGTGTTTGTAATTGTGCCTCGAGTTCCTTTATAAGAATAGTAACATCAAAAAATGAAAATGTTTTAAATAAATGAAAATATAATGTAGTGTTGCCCTGCACTGGTAAAACTGGTATGGTTGCTTGAGAAACAAAACTATAGTTTATATAAAGAAGCAGCTGTGTAGCCATGGGGACAGCCTTTGAAGCTCAGCATACTCAGTACATAACAGATATGTTGTGAAGAATCTCATTGTATACTACAGAGCATATCTGTTATCTGCTGTGTATCCTGTGCCCCCATGGCCACACTGCAGTTTGTTTATAAAAACTATAGTAGTATTTCTGAAGCAACCATACCAGTTTAAAGTTTTAACTTCAAACACTTTAATTTTTTGTATTACTGTTCCTTTAAGGAGCTGTGGGTTAACACAAACCATATGCATGTTGTTTGTAAATATTTTTGGTATGGGCTACAAGTGTTTTTACTCTATCCTAGGGTCAACACACTTGTTATAAGATCATAGGCTATAAAACTAATAGTGGATGGCAGCAATTTTTTGTGTAAGGATTTAAAACTGACTGTAAAACCATTTGCTCTGAAATGATACTAAAGCTATAGAAATTAAAAGGAATATGGACCATATGCGGGACCTTATAGTTATGCCTCAAACTGCACATTCAATACTATTTAATTGCAGGGATACCACCACTATGATGAGTTAATTTGTACCATTTCCCCATGTATCCATATATGTCCGCAAATACATTCTTCATTACCATGATCTTTCTTTTCTAAATTCCAACATTCAATATTTGCAGTTTTTTGCATTTGTTAAAGAATACGTACAGTTAAGCATGATGTGACCTCATGAGTTATAGTCACACAGGGAGCTTTTTTCTTACAGGTGAGGCTCTAAAGATATGGACACGACATTTACAACTTTCATTTTAGCGAGCTGCATACTGTATCTCATGTCCGTATAGGAAATGCATGATGTTTTTCATTTTTTTTTTTCTGTGACTAAAAGCAGTCAATTTACTATTTATACTTTGGTTCTTGACATGTATATCCATTTAGAGCTGACCCAGAAAGACTGATTGCAGTATATGTTCTCTTGAATGTGCTCATAAAATAATATGTCAGCTTGACAAAAAACAGATATCAGTTTCTCAGGGATCCACATGATTCTAATATCCATCCCAGTCACACTATAAAAGAAAGTGGCGAAGCAGACATTTTAATCAGTTTTGCATGTTGATGTGCTTGCAGTACACATGGATTGTGGCACTTGTCTCTTTGTGGTAAATGGCTGGGTGGGGGGTGCAGTCCAGACACCATTTAAATCCTGACTGTAGATGGTACTAGAAACTATGGCCTCAATGGTCCATTTCATGGTCAGGATAAGCCTTTTTATTTCTCACTAGGGATACAGTGTTAGTTTAGTCCGCAGGCCTCCCTCTGTCACTGAAAGAGATTACCAGTGCAAGTGCAGTGTGTGCATTTGGATGCCAGTAGCAATGTTTTTAATCCACAATGCAGTGTTTTTCCCAAAAGTGGCAATACACCCAATGTAGTCAGCATGTTGTAATATCTCTGTGTCAACAGGACATCTGTTCTGATCCTTTAGGTGTAAGTATGCTGTGTCAATTTGAGGCAGCAGTGGTTTCAGGATTACCCTGTGTCAGACTAGCTTGCGTCAAAATGTATGAATTCAAGTTGCACTAATTATCTCCCACCATTACCAATCATGGCATAACTACGCATATACACTTGCTTCACTCTAGAAAAGAGAACATAAAGAACCAAAATGTATGAATGACATATCTGATACTCTTTCATCTGACCCAAACCTAAATGTTTCCCTTCTGTTTAACGCCATCATGCAGGAACACAGTGTGACACTGGTATTTATCACTCAAATACAAAACTAAAACTTGCAGTAATCATCCTAATTCATACATCTAAACCTATGGTCTAGACATTTGCTCTAGTTTCCCCTTCATTAAACAAATGATCTTCTAACGTGTGTTATCATTCCATCTCATTAACTGAAATCATGTTCCAAGTCAACTGAGAGGAGCTGACGCCTTTATTATTGGCAAAATCACAGTTTGTATCTGCTACTGGAATAAATGTTTTATAGACTGCATAATTTTTCTTGCTTGTGATTTTACAAACAAACTTAGGGGCAAATTTATCATTATTCACGAATTCGAGGGCTAAAAGCCCTTGAGTTCGGCAGAAATCGAATTAGAATTCGATTAAATCAAATCGTTTTTTCCCACTTTTTGAGTGCTATACGATTTCTCGATCAATTTGTACGATCGAATGGCATTTCTCGTTTTTTTTCGTGAAATCGAAAAAATTGAGAAATCACGTTCGATCGGACCAAACATTTAGTAATTTAGTTACAAAGTGTGTACAACATATGCACAAGCTGACACACCCTGTCAAGGCAGTGTCCATGTGTCAGTCCTAACTAAGTGAAAAAGTGTTATATTTGGGGGGAGAAAGACCATACCTGCTTTTCTTTTTATTTAGCATGATCTCTTCCAAAGACACCATTAATTAGGGGTTAGGAGAGCAGGCATTGAGGAAAGCGCCACCTCATTTCATTACTATGGACACGTGTCAGATTTATATAATTGACAGAAAACTGTTTCTAAAGATCTATATACTGTAGGAATATATATGAAATGATATTATACAGTTGTTCTTATACTCCTGGTCCTACAACTTTTTATGACCCCAATTCTACCCATGGGATCCTAAGCTCAACTGTATACTATTATTTTTGCATTTATTTCTATAAGCAGGTGTGCGCCCATAAAACAGTGACAGAAAACAGATGAAAACTAGGCAAGACAGTGAGCAGTTACCTGCACTCATGCCATCTAGCATTTTTTAGGAAATTTGAAGTTATACATTTGGTTTTAGGAGGTGTACATTGGCAGGTTTGAATCATGGAATTGGTTAGTCTTACAGACCTTTACAATACTTTCTAACATCTAAACCCTTATGGAATTGACAGAAATGTAAGTGAAGATGTATTATGCAGTAATTAATTATCATTAATTAATCATTAATCATTAAGCATTAATCATTCTCACATCACCACAAAACACTGGAATATTTTGGTTATTGAGCACTTTGGCCATGTACTAATGCCTCTATCTTGTGACTATCTTTTATTTGATTTTTTTGTTAAATAGTTGAATTTGTTAGAATGAAATACATAATATGATTTACATTGTAATATTTTGACATGCTTTTTTCTGATTTAAGTTTCTCCATCAATACAATGCGATTGCACAGAAAAAAACTTGCAACTGTCATAAGACAAGAAATGGCAAAATCATCAATGGCTAGGAATCTGGGATATTGTGAATAGAGCATATATAGTTCACTTCAATGCTCCATGATTCAATGTTGGCCCTATAACTCTTATAATTTATAACTCCTATAACTCTTCCAAATTAATCTTGGGTGAAGAGCATTTCATGTACAGTATATGTCCCAAAGCCAGGAACGGCACATATACATGCAATCCCTATCAATGACTGCATATTAGGTTTTTTTTTTCAGAATAACCACATAAGAAACAATTGGATTGATGCTAAAAAAATTGTGCATATGAACCAGACCCTAGCCCCAGAAGGAAATTACATTTGAAGCAGGGTTAGATAAAGCAGACCCAGATTAAGTATCTGAGGTGCAGTTACTCCTGAGTCAACCCATTAATTGGCTTCAATATAATAACAATAATTACTGAAGTCATTTCCGGAAGGAAATTACAGCACCAGGAACAAAGATGGAGGCTTCCAGATCTTTCAAACAGAGCAAACATTGGATGCAAATAAGTAGTTCACTTTTGGACAAAAATAAACATAAAGTTTTTGGAGAGTAGCACTGACAGTATATATGCTATATACAGTATGTGTGTGTTATATAGGTGCTTATCATTCTCATTTAATTGTGATTTATTTAAACACATTTTTATAAATTGATTTTTATGGTAAGTATTTTTCAAATGTATGAGGTCCTGGTGTTTAATATGACAAGCAAGTAAGGCCTAGGGATACAGATTTAAAAAAAAAAATTGTTTGAATAACATTTCGTGTGCATACTACTTCCAAACAACTCTAGCAACAAAACTAAATGGAAAAAAGAAATTCATATTCAGTTCAACCAAACCTGTATGGCTGCCAATGGATTTGCTATATTATACAGTATATTAATCATGCCCATCATTTTAGTACTTGACCTTTAGGTTCAAAATCAGCATTTGTGTACACCCACCCAAATTCCAGACTATCACAGTAATCTGAAAAGGAGACTGATTTATTGTCAGATGCATAAGACATTACTGCATTTGCAAACACCTTTTTAATATTTATTCATTCTGAATACAAGAAACCCATAATATGCTGTCCTTCCCAGTCCATCATTTTATGGCTTAGCAATTTTATATGAAATCTGGAAGCAGTTAACATTGCCATAAAATGAAATTAACAAAGGGGTAGAAAAGCATGTAAATTGAAAACAGATATTTAAGTACTTCGGCCTTATAACTGAAGATCAACCACATATCTTCTAAGAATCTTAGCCAGCAATCTTACTGGATTCTGAGGGAAAGAGAGCAAGAAAAACAGAGTCAGTCAAAGTTTGTATTTCTAATCATTAAAATGTTTTTATACAATTAATTGAAAAAGCCCAAATAAACAGAATGAACACAAACATTATTTGAGGAGGTTATGTCATTTGTCTGTAATGTAATTAAAATGGTTACCCAAATCCATGACTTAAAACAAATGTCTTCCATTTTTTTGTCTTTGTTGAAAAGAGCATGTGTTATAAACTAGAGGCCAATATATTACATTTGTCAGTTTTCTGATCTATTTATGTTGTTTGTTTTTGTAAAATTCATAATTTAGGGGAAGATGATTGGATCTTTGTTCAGCAGAGAACTATATAAATGACTGATATTCTTTTATAAGATCATTTTGGATCATGAAGCATTCAAATTCCCACAAGTAAATTTGCAATAAAAATATTTCATATGATTGAAATTCGATTTATCCTAATTTAGTTTGTTCAACAGAAACAACTTCTAGTTTATGTTTTGCTATGCTGGGCAGTTTAAACTACAAATACATTTAGATAAAGAACAAGCAGTAGATTTAATTGAGTTGTAGCTGAAACAAAAGTCTGAACCAATACAGCTGCACTCAAATACAAGTTGAAGTAATATTTCTTCTCTTTAGCAACCTAATATTTTGAACAACGCAGTATTTGTAAAAATACATTGTCACAAAGCTTTTGATGGCCAAACAATACAGGGATAGTTTCTTATAACCAGCAACAACTAGACTTGATATTAAAATTTTCTTCCTGTTGCCATTTTGCTTTTTGCCTTTACCCCTTTTTAATATTCTCTGTTTTACCCCCTAAATCTTTGTATGCTTTTTCTTTCACTTTCCTTTACTAATGTTCCCAAAAATCTACTCTCTCAAGTATTTTAATGATCGAAAAAAATTTAGTATCCCTTAGGGGCATATTTATCAAGGGTCAAATTTCAAATTAAAAAAACTTCAAAATTCTAATTTAAAAAGACCAACCGAACGTAATTTAATTTTTTTTGTCAAATAGGACCATTTTTGATTGAATAGGTCTGAATTCGGCCGAACTGGAATTGCTCGAATAGAAGGAATAGCGCATTCGATCGAATTGGATTCAATGTTTTTCCCCAAAAAATTTTTGATTTTCAAAGTCCACCAATTGAGCCCAAATAGGTTCTAGGAGGGCCCCCATAGGCTAAAACAGCAATTTTAGATGGGAATGGTCGAATTCAAATTTTTAAAGAGACAGTACATGATAAATTAAATTTTTTTACGTTTTCTTGCAAATTTGAATCGAATTTGGATTATTCCCTTGTCGAGGAACACAAAAATAGCTAAAAATTAGATTTTTTTAAATTCTGAATTCACCTCGACCTTTGATAAATCTGCCCCTTACTGTACATATGTGAGTTAAGAGCCACTTAGCAACATCTCACCATCACAATTCTGCAAGAAAATGCAAAGACACTGCGTGTGGATTGGTTGTAGTAATAACTACTACTGCTTACTACCAGTTTGTACTATTCCAGTGATCTTGGGAATTGATGTTGAAAATGTTTTTAAACATTTTATAAACACATCATGCTCAGTGACTATGTTTTGTTCCTTCACTGGTTCTTAGCACATCACAAACCTATTTACTAGACATATTACTTTGAAGTTTATCAGCTGATAATGCCATTGTGTGAATTAGTGCTTAAAAAGTACGACAATAATGTATTGCCATAATATTATATACTGTAGATATAACTACACATATTAATAAAATGGCACAAAGCAAATTCCTTGTTGCACTTCTACTGAAACACAAATTTAGGCAAAAAATCATTGTATATGTGGGAAAATATATTCCAATATCTTAAAGTCTTATTGATAAACTTTACATCTTATTGATGTTTTTCTTTACAGATATTTAATGATTTTAATTTTTTTTTCTTTTCAGTTCTTCTACTATATTGTAAATGGTTGGCAAATGGGAAATTGTTCTTAAATTAAATGTTATTATGATGTAGACTATGATGGTCTATGTTTCATTGGTCATAATGGTCTCACTCATTTTCAACATCATATGGCAAAGTTTTTTTGACCCAAAAACTGAAACCAAGCTCTCCTGAGGATAAGACAATGATCTGATGTAATGGAGGGTGATTGGTGAAGTAGCATAAATGATGCAGATTTGTGGGTGGAGCAGATTGTCAAGGTAGACAGACCAAAGGTCAAGACAGAGATCAAACAAGTTGATGTCAGGTACAGTAATGTGCCACAATTGCATAAAAATCAGGAATAAAAGCTAGGCTCTCATGAAACATGACTTGATACCAAGCATTGAGCCCAAGGGCAAAAAGGTGCATATAGAATTACAGAGACTTTTGCATGTGTGTGTGTGTGTCAATTGGAAAACCAAGCCAGACTCATGAATGACAAGGATCTGCCATAAAGAAAAGCCTGTGGAAAGAACACAAAAACTTGATTTCTTACACAATGTTCCCTAACACAGTCTAGATATTAGATTAGAAGTTAGAGGTTATTATCCTTATCTATCAACTTCAAAGAAATCAGTTGCTTCCATGGAGTACACTATATAAGAACAGGTGAGAGGTTTTATACTCTCCTAGGTGTTGGGAGCTCTTTACATTCCATTAGTGACAATAGCGTATCATGGAATATAGTAAAAATAGTGTAAAACAAAAAGAGGGCTCTCAAAGTAATTAGTACATGTAGCATTAAGACAGTTCTGCTGTAGCTGGCAAGAATGGTTTTAATAGCCATCTCAAAGCTGCTTTTCTGTTCGTATCTAGTTGATTCTTTATATATCTTTTAAGGCAACTGATTTTAAACACTACTACAACAAGTTTCTTCCGTTTTGATCCAGCATATCATTACGAAAAGCATTCCTGGAACACTGAAAATATTTTTGCATGTTATGTTGTAGAATATATAAGAAAACAGTATTAGGATATAAGTGAATAGAATAAATATCACAAATAAAATTCTCTCCTATTAATGTCTATCATATTCTCAAATGCTATTATTCTGATTTAAAACTAATGTAGCCCTGGATAATTCCAGTGAATTTAAGTGAAAGCAAAGGAAACACGGAGACGAGCATAATGTTTCCTTCTTTTACTCCCAGATGGCGTTTTTCTAGACCAAATGGTTTATGCATGTTATTTCTGAAGAATAAACATTTCCATAAACACTACAACATCTATGAATTTCAATTCCTACTTCAGACAAAAGCTCTGGCACTTATCTACAAGCACATTGGGTGAGAGCATGCATATTTATACAAGGAACAGAAGCTTTCTTAAAATCCTTTTGACCATTAGAGGAAGAAATATAAAATAAGAACCACATTGGAATACAATAAAAACAAAAAATACTTGGCCAACATTTAACAAAATAAATTCTGCTAAAAGACATATTTATTAAAACATAATGAACATTTAACATATAAAGTGACTGTTGTGTACAAGACCATATAATTATGTTAAAGGTCACATTTTGTAGACTGATCGGTTTATTAAACTTCTTCCCTGTGTTTATATTCTGGTGAGAACTGTGCTCCACTGCATACACACAATTGTATGAATGTTAGCATTTACAATTTAGTACAGTCAGTTCTGCAACTCTGCCACTCCACACCACCAAGTGGTAACATATAACAATGTTAAAGATAAAATTGAAAGTCATTTTTTTATGTTTTATACAATATGAAATAAGGTTGGTTACTTTTTACGCAAGTGTCATAGTGACACTGTTTTAGAATTAGCCAGATGTGTGAGGCATTATAGAAGTTACTATAAAATAGCAAGAAAGCTTTTCTAACTATTCAGTTCTGGCTAAAAAAGCTACTTTATGATTGATAAGTTACCATAGCCAGCCTTAATTGAGTAGCATTGACATTAGAAAAGTTTGCACCAAAACTGATTTTGGTAAAATGTTTCACTTGTGCTCTAGACTCTGTTTCTCCCATGTGTCCTGACCTTATCTATTAAGAGAATGTGTAACTCTGATCATGATACCATACCAGAGGCTACTAAAGGATATCTGCTCTGTCATACTCTGCTAGGATATTGTTTATTTTCTGATTAAACTTTTTATAAAACCTTGAACATGTATGAACCAAAGTGAAAGCAAAACCAGAATGACATGTCCAACACCAACTGAACTCTTTTTTCCATCTATTATAATATTGGCTTTGAAAGCTACTTGTAACTTAGCCATAAAGTATTTGCATGATGCTTTTACATTACCTGTCTGATCCCCCATGTTCCTGTATGAGGGGGCTGCCATATTTGTGCACCCGGCATCTGTTATCATTACAAACTGTAACTAACAGACTGAGCAAAGTAAGAGTGTCAGGGTGTCAGAGAGTCAGGCTTAGAAGTTTCAGCTAACAGTTATCTACAAAAACAAACCTTTCAGCAAAAAAATGATCAACATGACCTATAGTAACTATTAATGTACATTCATATGTTAACATTCATTTTTTTAGTGTCAGTATCACTTTAACTTCTGAGTCAATTCTGTTCAGTGTAGAATCAGGTACCCGAGGAACAGGGGAGTAGCTTGATGAAACATTTGCATGCTAGTTACCTCAAAATGTAATATGGTGTAAATGTGAAGGAGATTCCTGTTATGCTGGAGAATCTGCACAAAGTTGTTTTATTAAACGATAAAATAAAGACATTCAAACATGCCCTTTTAGAATAGTGTTTAAAATTGGGGGTATGTGGAAGCACTCTAAAGGCAAAGTTATAGTGTATTTAAGTATAATGGAAGTGCTAGTTTCAATGCACATTCCCTGTGCCCCTGTCTCCATAGTAAGTTTACAAAACAGGGGTTTTTAGTTACAAAGTTATGATCATAAAGTTGAAAAGCCACCATACCACGTCTAGTCTAGTTTAAAGAGTCTCTCTGTATAGTAGCATTATTTGTAATCAGTGTCAGTTGAACCTTGGTTTCAGTATAAAGGATCTATCCTTCCCCGCCGGTATGCAGCTTTTAAGGGAGAGGAATTGTTCAAACCAAAGCCCATTTTTAAAAACATAGGGCCACCTCTAGCTGAATGGAGTGTATGGGGTGCTATTAAAAACCACATGAAGCTCAGCCACAGCTTCTAGCTAAAGTATAATGTTCAAAATTGGGGGTATGTGGAAGCACTCTAAAGGCAAAGTGTTAGTTTTAATGCACATTCCCTGTGTCCCTGTCTCCAAAGTAGGTTTTGCAAAACAGGGGTTTTTAGTTACAATGTTATGATCATAAAGTTGAAAATCCACCATACCACGTCAAGTTAAACCCCACATGGCGGACTCTAACATATTTACCTTTTTGGCATAGTATAAAGAGTCTCTCTGCATAGTAGCATTATTTGTAATCAGTGTCAGTTTTGATATTGTATTGTAGCCGGAAGCTGTGGCTTAGATTCTGTGGTTGTAGCACCCCAAAGCCCCCCTTTAAACTAATGGTGGTCCTATGCTTTTAGAATATAGGTGTTAGTTTGGGAATCTCTCTCTCTTAAAAGCCCTTAAATTGAAACTGAAATATGCAGAGAAATAAAAGACTTTTTATACTATTTAACAAGTGAGGGGCCAAAATATGATATTTAACTTGACGTGGTATGGTGGCTAATCAACTTTATGATCATAACTTTGTACAAAACAACCCCTGTTTTTAAACATATGCACTTGCATTTATGACACAGGGGCCCACGGAATGTGCTTTGTAAATAGCACTTCTATTATACTTAGATATACTTTAACTTAGCCTTTAGAGTACTCCCACAACCCCCCTTTTTTGATATCCCATTTAGAATAGATTTTAGCCAGATGTAGGTGATAAAGTCTGACTATAGTTTTCCATCTGTTCTTATCAAGCTGATTTTAAGCCATTTTAAGGCAGTGTTTTCTTTTATGCTCTTTAGCATAGCAGCTGATATTTGTCAGCACTGGAGATACTTGACTTGGAAAGAGTCCTTCCAAGCTGATGCACTTCTTGCAAACTAAGCAGTAAAGTGAAAGATGTTTTTCTACAGGTAACAACATAATGGATTTCCTCTAAAGTGGCAGACAGAACAAGTCACTGTTGGGCTTGATAAATGTACATCTGTAATCTATACAAACAACAATTGGGTCTACTGCCCATTACTGGTACATTACAGTATTTTTTTTTCTTTGTGGGCACGTAATCTGGACCTAGCGGACCTAAAGGGTCAACCATTCTAACCAGTTTTGCAGATGTTTTTAGACATTTTGGTTTTAAGCCAAAATCTAGTTGTAGCCAAATTTCAATTTTTTTCATGGATTTCCAAAGATTTGTGGTTTTTCTATATTTCTAAAAAGCTCAAAAAATTTGAGATTTATCAAGTGTTAAAAATTTTCCAAGTAAAAGTTGCAAAGGTCCTGTAGAAGTCAATGTGAGTGGCGCTGATCTTATTGGACAGCTTTTAATCAATTCTGACTTTTAGAAGTTTTCTGATATTTTTTCTCTAGGAATTGCCTGTAAAACCCACATTTTTAAAAGTATCATTCATTCGTATTCTTCATATTTTGATCCTTAAGTAATTTCCATGACATTCGTGGTTTTAGGGAATGATAGTGTAATAGACAAATACAAAAGGTACTCTGCACTCAACCCATTATCAACATATTTAAAACACTGAGACGTTTTGTGCATACAGCTACTAAAAAATGCCTTACCCTTTAAACAAAACAGGGATTGTGTGTCCATATATTGCAATATATTTAAGCAGGCAATCAAATTGCATCTGATTCATTAAGAATTACATTGCTTCATTATACTTTTTACAAAGGGACTAATGATAGTGTAATAGTGGCTCCAAACACCTCTAAAACAACTAAATGTTAACCTTGAATAAATAGAGTTGTAATGGAAACTCAAGTTGCATAAGACCAAAACTGCTATACATTTCCATAACACAATACCAGAAAGCAGACATATCGGCATATTAATTCAAATGATTAACTGTGTAGTCATCAGTACACATACACTGGCAAGATGAGAAACTACCATTTGTAAAGTGGTGGTTTAAAAACCATTTACCAATAACTTAGATCACTGACACAGAAACAACTACATGGTGACCTGTATTTTCTGGATGACCCACTGTATAATTAAAGCATTCAACACAAAACAACAAGGGAAATAGAAAAAAAAATAAACTAGACATATACTACTTTGATGCTGCAAATTATAGAAGACAATATACAGTAGTAAACAATTAACAAGGTTTAAGCAAGGCTATACCTCATATAGAACAAGCCAACAAAATGTGACCAACAGAAATTAGTCATAATTATCATCTGGAACTGAATATTCAATTTTACTGTTTTGAAAATAGTTATTTTGCTTCAGGCAAACAAGATGGTTGTACATATTCAATTTGATGCTTTTTTTAATTAATTGTACAACCCAATGTAAGAACAACATTTGGGGGCAAATTCACTAAAGTGTGAAGCATCTAACGCTAGCGATTATTCAGCTGCGTGACATTATTTTGCAAATTCACCAATTTACTAACAGTGTCCCTGGTGAAAATTCACTAGCAAAGTAGATAGCCTAGAGCAACTTCGAAACCCTTATGGCAGGCGAAGTTATGCACTGAAGAAGGGACGCAACTACGCTAATTCACTAAGATGACCATTTTACTGAACGTTACCTCTTGCGCTAGACTTTACTTTGCCAGGTCAGACCTGGCAAAGTTCAATACAATAGATGAGAGTTTAAAAAAAAAAACAAAAAAAACTTTTCTTCTAAGTCCCAAAAAAACGCTGGCATCTTTTACTTTTTTTAGGGTGATAGTCTGAAAAACAGCATAATTTTTTTGGGGTTACCCTCCTTCCCCCCCTACATTTCTTCAAATTTATTTTATTTTTTAAAGGTTTCCTGGGCTTGTGTAGTGTAATGTAGTGGCTGTAACATATACTTCTATTATACTTTCAACTTTGCACCGTATGCGAATTAGGCATCATTAGCATAAATGCGCTTTGCCTGGCGAAGTAACGGTAGAGCAACTTCGCTAACGTTCACGGCCCTGAGCACAAATATGCATTTTAGTGAATTTGCATAGTGCTGCTGAAACTACCCCTGGCAAAGAATGGCGAACACTAGCAAAGCCCTCGCTAGCGCAAGTTCATAGGTTAGTGAATTTGCCCCTTGGAAAGCACTGACCTATTTCTGTCTCTCGTATGTACTGAGAATGTTTCCATAAAACTTGAATATAAAAAAATAACAAGTACATTTTCCCTAGTTCTCTACACTTCTTCTCCATGCTCCAATATTGATGAATACTATAGACCTATAGGTACGTAGGTGGCTAAATAACCTAGGCTTTAGTGAGGGCTGTGATACTCTTACAAGTCATCTATAACTAAGCTGAGAACTTTTAAGAGCCAAAGTATGCCCCAATAAAAATTTGAGCTGCATCAGAGCAGTTCTTCGTTTGGCCATTGTAAACTTGGCCTAAAGATTAGTCTATGTGTGCCCACTGCCATCCTGCAATTCAGGTCAAGGACCATATTATAATGATTATTAGTGATGGGCGAATCTGGAGCGTTTCGCTTCGCCTGAATTTCTGTAATTTCTAGTAGAAAATTCGTGAAATTTTGGACTCCGGCGTATCACATGAATGTTGATAAATTACTTTTATATGAGGCTTTGCGTCAGACCATGGCAGAAAGGAATAGCTGATAATAGCAGGACTGTGTCTATAAAGGAAGCAGATTATTGTTCTGGGAGGTTCCATTTTTTTGGTCAGATCTTTTCCTACTTTCAGGTCATTGTATAGTTGTCCTAAACTATCTTTTATTTGGATCTTTACTCAGAAAATAGTTATTCAGGCTTTCTTTATACTTTGATGAATTGTAACAATTCACTTGGAATAATTCACAGGGATAGTTCCCTTCATTTTTCAGTTAAAAACTTGTCTCAGAAAAGCTGTTGTTGCACCTCTGATTTGCACCTCTTCTAAATAAATGAGTATGACAGCATTAGAAACCAATGCCTTAATCATATTATATGAATTGCTTTGTTCTGACAGTTGCACTTGTGGTTAGGTGGTTAGGTGTGGCTATGGATGGACAAGCAGGTCCTGGAAGGCACCACACCTGTCCTTACAATACTCCACAATAGATACCTCATCTTAAAATCATGTTGCTTTTGCCTCCCCTCATCCTGATAGCTCCTGCTTGACAGTGTGCTCCATTCCGCACCATGTATTTTTCTCCCTTTTCTCCTTTTTTATTAATGGCACACACACCCTTCCTGTGTTTTTAATTATAATTATTTTTGACTGCATAAACAAAACAGCATTTTGAATACACTTCATAACACCTGTATCATTAGATACATCAAATTTGAATTTTAGCACATTGCACGGCCTTCACCTAATACAGAGAAAACTACAAGGGTTTTCGAAAAAAAGTCTTATTTATTAAAAGTGTTGCAGTAGATTTTCTTTTTGCAGTTTTAGCTACATTTCTCTTGGTACAGCCTCGAGCAGTCCCTGAAGCTCCACAATAAAATCCTTTAAATAAAGTAAACCTTTTTAATACATAGACTTATTCACAGTCAGGTTACTGTGAATTCTCAAATGTCAGGGTGGTATACTAAGGCTTTTTTTCTTATTAATATGCTTATTAATAATGCATGACAGTACCTCTTAACCTGGCAGTCTTCTAGCTATTTTAGCACCCACAGTGGGCCATGCTTCATACTGGGGATTACTTCATGGTCTCAATTTAGTTGATATTTTTTAATGTAATTATGTTGTTAGCAGAAAATCAATCTGTTTGAGATGTCACTTATAATGGCTTATAAATTCTTTTGTGACTATATGATCGCTATTCGATCATTCGATAGTTCAAATAGCGGTAAAATCCTACGAATTAGAAATTTCCAGGGTCGAATTCGAGGTTTTTTAACCCTCGAAATTCAACCCTTGATAAATCTGTCCCTTATTGTATTTGGCTGCCTTAAGCAATTGAACTTAATTCTGTGCAAAACGGTGCAAAGGGTGTTAAAGCTCAGCAGGTGTTAATTCATAAATCATTGGATATTAACAAGCAATATTTTAGACTTAAAATTTCAATTATTTGAACAGAACCGTCAACAGATATGTGTAAAAAAGCTTAGCATCTCACCAAATTTGATCACGTTTACTTTCGAATGAGTAATCATTAAAGACTACCTGTAGATGGGTTTAAAAAACAAAAGTAATTATAAACTTATCCCAATCTTGGCACAGCGGTTTGATGAACGTAAGCCAGGAAATTTCTTGTTGTCTGTCCTTGCTCCATGACATAATAATTGAAAAGGGATGGTTGGAAAAATATAATATATTATTAATACATTATATATTATCAATAAATTTGATAAGATTTATGAACAATATACATTTTAATTTTTAATTTTGCTAAATTTCCGCCCATGTATGACTTTTATTACATTAAATTTGCCATCCTATTCAAGATATACTCAAGAGTACATCTGGTATCTATCTATATTTAATGTGATATATAAAAATATTGTATGATGCATGGTGTTTATGTGATTGTGTTTTTAAATAAACACTAGCAAATTTTGTATAATAGAATCTTATAGAAAATATTTATTTTTTTTATTTATGAAAATCATGAAAGAACTTAACAGAAAGACAGACAAACTAAGGAAAAGTCTTTTTATGTGTATTAAAAGGGAGAAAGCACAAATACAGTTGAGAAGGTCAAAATAAATTACTTTTTTTGCAACCAACAGCATCAATCCTGAGAAATATGTTGACAATCTATTAATGAAATGACATTTTATTTTCTTGTGGCTGACCAAGAGAAAAAAATTATAGCAAAAAGTTTGTTTCTATCAGTTTCTGTATAGAACTGTGAAAACACTTGGGGGCAGATTTACTAATGGTCGAATTTTGAAATTTGAAATTCGACCATCAAATTTTTTTTAAGGCTATATTCAACCAAATCTTTCTCGAAGGATTTGGGGGTCTGGCCTAATCCAAAATAGTGGATTCGGTGCATCCTTAATTTGAACAATTTTAAACCAAATTTTTTAGGACAGGTTCCAGGAGGTCCCCCATAGGCTACAATGGCAATTCGGCAGCATAAAGGTGGTGAATAGTCAAATTCAAAGGATTTTAAAGAGACAGTACTTTGAAAATTCTAATTTTTTATATTCAAATCGAATTTTGGGCTATTCAATATTTTTTCTATTCAAATTGAATTTTGGGCTATTCAAATTTTCACTTCGACCCTTAGTATATCTACCCCCTTGGAGTTACCATTCATGTTCAGATGTTAAGGTCTAATAATGCTTCTATATAATAATATATATAATTTGCTGCCTTGACTGTTTTCAAACTATGACTGAATTTCTAATACAGTTATGTTACCTCTCATCTAGAATGCACAGGGCTTGGGGTTTTCAGGATAAGAGGTCTTGCTGTAATTTGTAATCTCAATACCGTAAATCGACTAAAAACATTTAAAGTATGAAGTATCAAATAAATAAACATTTAAACATGAAATAAACCCAAAAGGATTGTTTTGCTTCCAATAAGGATCTAGATCATAGTTTGGATTAAGTACAAGGTACTGTCCAATTATTACTGAAAAAAAGGAAATACTTTAAAATTTTTTAATTATTTGATTAAAATGGGAGATGTCCATCCCATAATTCATAAACTTCCAGATAATGGATCCCATACCTATATGAAATAATTTTCATATATCTATATGTTTGCAATTAGCAAATGGAGCAAATGTGGGGCCTGGCAAAATATTGAACCGCCAAGGGGGTGCATGAACCCCCAAAACAATTGGAAACTCTCTGTTGGTTGCCTTAATGGCTGCACAGTAAGACTTTTGTTACTTTGTTAGAAATACATTAGAGGACATTATAGACAAATAGCGGGGAAATTTTTACCCATAAAGAGGATCACTGCACCAGAAGTCACCCCACCAGACTAGAGGAAAATAACTTTCATTTTAAGCAAAGTACTAGGTGGGCAGTGAGGTTGTGGAATACATTGTCAGGTGATGTTGGGATGGCAGATTCTGTTAATACAGAATACAGGCGCTTGGATGATTTATTAAACAAGCTTAATAACCAAGGCTATTGTGATACTTAAGTCTACAGTTATTATAGATATGGGTATATATAGTTTATGTGAGTGGATGGAGGGGTCTGTGTTAGTGTGGATGCTGGATTTCATTTGGAGGGGTTAAACTTGACGGACTTGGGTCTTTTTTCAAATCAATTTAACTACATAAAAATGTAACTTGGACTATACTAACTCACTCATTAATTTAATTAGGCCACTAATGCTAGATGCTAATTCTGGTCTTTACGCAATCATTGAAGTGATCCACTGATCCAGACTGTTGGGGACATAGCAATATACTCTAATGACAATAACTGGCAATACAAATGCTCTCACATCAAAACACTAATCAGACATTTAAAAACAAGATAATCACTTTCAGACTTTACATAGTGCAGAGCACTAAATCAGTACCTATTTCCCTGGTTCTTTGGAGAAGTTATGGCAGAACGAGAAGGAATTTAATCTCATTCAAGCCCCTTGTATGCCTAAGAATTCTCCTCTTTCAATTCCCTCATACGAACCACTCCATACATACCAAAGACAAGCAAAAATCAAATGGCTCCCTTTTATTGCTTACGCCAATAAAGGATGATCAGCTACGTTTCGGGGGCTGCTGCCTCCACCCCCACTTCCCGCTCCACGCTTAAAAATCAGCATTGGAGCGGGTCAAAGGGGGGGCGGTATCGCTAGTGCATTGAGCACAATTGCGCTCTCTGCACTAGCTGAGCCGAATTTCCAGGTTAAAAAACGGAAATTCGGCTCTTAAAGATAAAAGATGTGGCTTTTTGCCACCCCTTGTAACTGGCTGCTGCCTGCCGCCTGAGAAGGTGAGAACCTTGCCTCATGGCATCAGGGCTGGACTGAGAGTCAAAATAGGCCCTGCCATTTGAGGTACACAGAGGGGGCCAATCAGCCCATACAGAGGCCCAAACAGCCCCCACCAGCACACTGAAATTCTATGGCACCTTATAGCAGCCCCTCTGGCATTTGCCAGAATCTACAGATTGCCAGTCCGGGCCTGCATGGCATGAGCGGCACTGAGGATGATGAGGAATTAAGTGCAATGGTAAAACCATGACTTGCAAGATTTCATAGTAAAAAGCAAAAACAAAAATAGTTTTTTTTTTAAAAGGTACTGTAAGTAGTAGGCAGCATACCATTTTAATTCCAGACATACAGTATTTATTTGGCTTCAATTTGCCATAGATGTTTATTGCCTAGTTAATGATAAGTGGATAATAACCATACAGTAGGGTAAACTGGAATAGTAGGACCGTTGGTTATGGATGAGCAAAGAGCAAAGAGTCAAATTCTTTCAGTTAGTTGTGTTATGGTGGGCATTCACAGTAACATTTGATTTTTTGGTAAAGTCGCCAACAGTCCCATCTTGGGTGCACAGTATAGTGGTAATGTAAGTATATGACCCTAGGGCCAAACAATCCCATTACAATAAAGGGGATAGGATAAGTCAGAGTGAAGTCTGTATCGATGAGCTGGTGCTGTCCTCTCTCCAGAACAGAAAAATCTACTCTGCCCAAATTAACCTTTAGTTGTTTAGTTGTTCTAAAATTCCTTGCCATAATCACATAATAACATTTATGACTTTCATCTGAAAAGGAAATATTTACAGGGTAATCAACAAATATAAGGGCTGATTTACTAATGAACATGACGTACCAAGAACCAAGAAGTACAAATGTACACCTGTGCAACGTTCAAAATGTGACACAAAGGAGAACTGCAGCGACTATCGGAACCATGAAATGAAAGTTACTCAATGGCCATATACTTTTCAGTTTTATGCACTTGGCACCTTGTTTTCCCTCTTTGAGCTCCCGTAATGGGCACAAGTAGCAGAGTAAAGTAGCAACAACAATTGCCAAGGGTGCAAATGCTAACTATATAGGCACTGAGGAATGCAGCACTTGCAGCTCTGCTCAAAGTGCTTTGTTTTTTTAGGATCTTCAAAGGAAACCACTGTCCTGCCAATTACCAATAAAGCACACTCTTAACCAGCTAATCCTCAATAGTAAACCTGAACAGAGATTATTTTAACAGATATTCTTGCACTAAGCACAATTCTGCAGGATAATTTATGTTATATTTATAGCTTTATGATTTAAAACAAGCCCACTGCTCCTTTAAATTATGTAATGGTATACAAATTAACATAAACATTATACAATATAATATTAGGGTGATGTTATTGCTTTAAAAAATATACTCAGGAAACTGTTACAGTTTAAAATGGTTTTCTAAATGCTGTTTTAATAAATGGTACCTATGGTTCTCATATATAGGTCAGTACATAATATTCTTATAGCAAATCAGTGTTTTCTCTTGTATTGAGAGTAACCTTATAAAACATACAGCAGAATGAATGTCAATTTCTTGATATGACCTATTATTCCTCAGGCATCACATTAAACCCTCCGAATAGCAGATAATTAACACCATTCTGAAACCAAATAACAATGATTTTTTTCATTATTTAGTATAATCTCAAGGATTTCACATTTTTATTTCTTTTCAATAAATACACATGATTCTGTCTGCATTTGCCTTTGGGCAGCTTCATCACTGACAACTTCTGTTTATCACCTGTATCCATGGTTAAATGCAACTAGGGTATGCCTGAGGGTAAAAGTCTATACATAGAATTAAGAGTAGAAGATTTTGATGTGCTGTACCTATAACATTGCCCATAGTATTAAAATAATCCTTTTTTTAAATAGTTACACTTCCACCGAATTTCTTAAGTTTGTCTCTCATTCAAGCCCCTTGTATGCCTAAGACTTCTCCTCTTTCAATTCCCTCATATGAACCACTCCATACATTGTAACAAAGACAAGCAAAAATCAAGAAATGGCTCCCCTTTACTGCTTATGCCAATAAAGGATGATGAGGTATTAAGTGTAATGGTAAAACGATGACATGCAAGATTTTATTGTAAAAAGCAAAAAAGGTAAGTAGTAGGCAGCATACCAATTCCAGACTTATTTATTTGGCTTCAATTTGACATAGATGTTTATTGCTTATTTAATGATAAATGGATAATAACCATATGGTAAACTGGAATAGTAGGATCGTTGGTTATGGATGAGCAAGTAACACTGCTGCAAAGAGGCAAATTCTTTCAATTAGTTGTGTTATGGCGGGCATGCATAGTAAGATTTGCTTGTTTGTCAAAGTCTCCAACAGGTTCACAGTATAGTAGTAATGTAATTGTTTGACTCTTGGGCCAAACAATCCCATTACAATGAAGGGGATAATAAAGTCAGAATGACGTCTGTATCAATGAGCTGGTGCAGACCTCTATCCAGAACAGAAAAATCCAGTCTGCCCAAATTAACCTTTAGTTATTTTCCTCAGATGTTCTATAATTCATTGCCATTTCCGAACATTTATGACTTTCATTTGAAAAGGAAATATTTACAGGGTAATAAACAAATATAAGGGCTCATTTACTAATGAACATGAAGTACCAAGAACCAAGACGTACAAATGTACACCTGTGCAACGTTCAAAATGTGACACAAAGGAGCACTGCAGTGACTATGGGAACCATGAAATTAAAGTCAATCTACTGTAGATGTTAATCCAATGGTCCATATACTTTTCCGTTTTATGCACTTGGCCCGTAATGGGCACAAGTAACAGAGTAAAATAGAAACAACAATTGGAATGATTAGAAGATTTTGATGTGCTGTACCTATACCATTGCCCATAGAATTAGCAAAATCATTTTTAAAAAAGTTACACTTCCACCGACTTTCTTAAGTTTTTTTCATAATTTTAATTATGCCCTATATAAGGGCTGCCACTTTTTAAAGGTTTTTACACTCAAACAGCTTTTAAGAATATTACAGTCAATTTATATTATTTCTGAAAATATAACAATTGGTTTGCTGGTTTAACAGCAAGTCCGGCCTTTAGAGTACTAACACATAGACTTTTTTTATGCATTTGATGCAAGATTGGACATACTAAATAAGATTGCATAAACTAAAGAATTCCATTTTATTCTGGTTGTACCCATGAATATTCAGATCTGCTTTTTAACAAAAACACGTTTGTTTACATTTTTATTGGCACAAATGCCCTTGATATACATTTCAAATATATTAAAATGAAAATATATGGTATTAGGTTTGATTCCAGCCAGGACACTGTCTGCATGGAATTTGTATGTTCTCTGTATGTTTGCAGTGGTTTCCTCTGCTCTGGATTCTGAATAAATTTCAAAAACATAGAGGCAGCTTCAGTGGTTCCTGATAAATATGCCTGAAGGTGAAAAGTACTTAAGGGGTTATGTAGTATGTAAACATCTCAAGCATTACTTAAAATTGAGTTTTTGTGAATGTTTAGTGCTGCTTACAATGAATTCGAAGTTCGATCAAATTTCAAAAAGATTCGAATTTGAATCTTCGAATATGCAAATTAGGCAAATTCGACCATCGAATATTTGAATACAAATAATTCAAATATTCAAATAAAATTTTATTCGAATATTTGACTATTCGATGGTCGAAGTACTTCCCCTTTAAATTTTTATTCGACCACCTAGTTCACCAGATCAAAGCTACTGAATTTTGTATCATTATTTTTGATCAAATAAAAAAAATCCGATCAATCGAAATAATCATTCGAAGCGATCGATACGAATGATTAATCAATTGATCTCATTTTTCCTATTCGATTGTTCGATCGATCAAATTGCGGTAAAATCCCTCGAATTCGAAGGATTTTACTTCACCTACTATTCCCATGGTCGAATTTCAAATTTTTTTTCAATTCGAAATTCGACCAATGATAAAACTGCCCCTAGGTGTTAAGTAACAAAAGTGAAATGAAAAGTACAAGTAAGTTTGCTACTTTGTAGAAGAAAATTAGATGGTGTTCTGTATTTTAAAGAACCATGCCATATCCAAACTTTATTAAAAGCCCTCCAAACCACAACAGTTACTGTAGATGTTTAGATCTTACTAAAGAAACTAAAAACCATACAATTTAAGGAAAACAGCTTTCATACATTACATTTATGACACGTGGGGTTGCCAGCTGCTGTGCTGGGAGCCCAGACTAATGGCTGTAATATGCACTATAAGCCTGATACTCTTGGTTCACAACATGCTCTAATTTCATACTACAAATCTTTTAATGGCAGTTATGTCTTAATTAATGTGATTATGTGCTACCATTAGCAAGCCCTCCCATAGCATATTTCTTCTGGTAGACCCATGAATGCCAGTAAACTGTAAACATAAAAGGAATGTTTGCTTATTAAATTTAAAGACATAAATAGACATTAGACAATCATGTTCATCAGCCCTTGCAGAAAAAATGTAGGTGGTTGCAAATATCTTCCTTCATTAAGCTTAATGTTGCCCCCATTAGGTAACATTTCTGGTAATTAACAAGAGCATTTGTATAGCTTGTTAGTTTCTTTAGTTAAAATCTATGCACTTAGATGAGGGAACAATGCTTTTGTTAAGGTCATATTGCAGAGCCCACTCCTTTTTAAATAATATCAGTTGTATAAAAAGTCTCATAATTGAAATGTCTCTGTAGATGGATGTTATGCAGGAGAAAAGGGAAGATCTTGTGTTTTCATTTATTTCTACAGCAATACAAGTGCTTTGTCATTATCTTGTGCATATGGTTTCATTATTTCGATATTCTGTTACATAGCCTCACGCCATTATGCCTCTAAAGCCTGCAGGGTACAAGAGCACTTATCTTTCTTGATGACTGTTGAATCATTTAAAACAAGTTATAAGTGAAACAATTAAAA
>CM044442.1:112108091-112118485 GCA_024363595.1 Xenopus borealis | reverse complement strand
TTATCTTTCTTGATGACTGTTGAATCATTTAAAACAAGTTATAAGTGAAACAATTAAAATGATATAGTTTCATAATTATATTTATGGCTAGAAGGCATAATGAAACATTTGGAGCAGCAGTTGGAGGTTCTCGGAAAGGATGTGAAACACGGTTAAACAGAGGAAAGAAAAACCTTTAATGAAAACTTAAAGTGTACAAACGCATTCATTTTGCTGGAACATTTAATTTGATTGAGAACGAAAGGATGGTAGAAATCAGATTAGTAATGTTTTATGAACAAGAAGGAATGTGGAAATTACACTGTCATCTGTCACACAGTGAGTGAGTACTCACTCCCTGAGAAGCCAAATGAAAAAGTACTGCAAGAACAGAAATAATATTGATATTATTCTAGGGAGAAACATGCTATTTTGTTAGGGATGCTACTGAATTCAGTAAAAGAGGCACTTTTATATTTAAAGGGTTCTTGTCATAATTTGTATGGTGTCGTTTTATAATTAGAACTACACTGTTTATACTGTCAATAATTCACTTTACAATATAAAATTGCATTCCTGAACCAGCAAGTGTATTTTTTAAGTTGTAGTATTGGTGTCTAGGCAGCCATCTCAGACCACTTTTCCTGGTCATGTGCTTTCAGAAAGAGCTGGCACTTTAGGTTGCAACTGCTTTCTGGCAGGCTGTTGTTTCTCCTACTCAATGTAATGGAATGTGCCACAGTGGGACCTGGATTATACAATTGAGTGCTGTTCTTATATCTACCAGGCAGCTGTTGTCTTGTGTTAAGGAGCTGCTATCTGGTTACTTTCCCGTTGTTTGTTGTTAGGCTGCTGGGGGTTGTTGGAGGGGGTGATATCACTCCAACTTCTACTGAATGATCTCATTTAATGGCATGATTTTACAGTTGGTGTAAGAATATGTATGCCTTTACTGGTCAATATAACAAAAAAAATATTATTCTTGTTACTATTAAGTGGACAAGTCTGAGACATAAATATTTCTTTAGCACACTGGGGGTCATTTATAAAGTTCGCGCAGCGCATAATTGTTCGCAAATGGTAGTTTGCCCTTGCTTTTTCCTGAACGCTAAAATATTGCACTACTGTGCCCGTCCTTCCGGTTTTTGCGAATTCGCATTGTGAATGAATTTTCGCAAACAATTCGCAAACAAGACGGGTCTTTGCGTGAGTACAGGCACTTTGCGAGGTTGTTTTGCGCGAAAATAGCGTTAAAAGTAGCTTAAATTCGCAATTTACAAAACAGTTTTGCGAATATTTTCTCCGCCACCAAAGTTGTGGCGCAGAGTGTTCGCAATTTGTGATTTTTGCCATATTTAAAAAGCTCCTATAGACATTCGCAATGTGAAAAACAAATTCGCAAATCTGTTTTCACACTCTTATTCAGCTTTATAAATATAACCAGGCGCATGGCAAATTTATTCACTCTGCGAATCAATCTTCTCTGCGCGAAGTTTATAAATGACCCCCACTGTGTAGCAAATAGAACACCAATTATTCACCCTATCAGCATGCAGTTAATTACTAATTTAAGAATAATCGTTTTAGGACAAGGTGGTGTTACTTGCAGGGTTCCCTTTTTACATGTGGTACCTAAAGCACAACTGACTTGCACTCTAGGAATTGCACACTGATTCCATATTTGGTGCCATATACTGGAAAAGATGCAAAAAACAAACAATACTAGTTTATGGTTTACCAGAGGAACCGATATTAGCATTAATATTGATAATTTGTGTACAGGCTTTGAAGCATGCTGCAGAAACACTGCATTATTTGTAAAACTATACACTTCAAATAGTGTTGTAAACTTTTGTGAGCCTACTACCCATGCCAAAAATTCTACATAGAGAAATTCAGCAATGGATTTCAAAAGGGTTTGTTGTTTTTGAGCAACATTACCAAAGTAGTTGGGGTTGGGCTACCATGTCCCTGCAGCTTGTTTAACAAAGGACGAGCTGCATTAATATGCTGGAAGCTGCTTCCTTCACCCCCTATATTTCCCTTTTTAGACAAACACTAACCAAAGGTCAGAGAATGAAGGGGGGAAGGATATAACAGGGTCCTACTTCTCAGAAATGAAGAGTTCAGAACATGTAAACTGGGGCAAAGGCAAACAATTTATCAAGTAGACTAATACTGTATGCATTGATGTTGGTGCCCAATATAATAGGCCTGGGAGTCAGGATAGGGTTTAATTCTACTTAACTGTGTAATAAGAACCATCAGCCAGCTATCACTTTTAGCAAATATTCCAATGAAAAGGGTCTAGGTCTGCTATTTATACAAGTGCAAACATTTGATTAAGGGGAAGATTTATCAAGTGTCGAATATAGAGCGCTAAAAGCCCTCAAATTCGACCCTTTTACGATTTTTCTAAGTAAAATCTGACAAAATCGAACATCGAATAAGTTGGATTTTACCGCTATGGGATTTTTCGATAAAATCATACGATCGAACAATTTGACGAAAAAATCCTAAAAAAAATTAAATTGTTCGATAAAATCATACAAATCGAACGATCTAATTGTTTGATCATAGGATTTGTATTCGAACATAAAACTTAAAAAGAAAAAGCCTATGGGGGCTTCGGTAGCTTTAATCTGGCAAAGTAGGCCATTGAATAAAAATTTAAAGGGGAAGTACTTTTTTTTTCATTCGATTCAATAGGATCGAATTTTGCTAATTCAACGGTCGAAGTGGCCTAATTTGCATATTTGAAAATTTTTCGAATCCTGCCCCTAAGTATATTAAAGTAAATAGGAAGAAATAGATGCAAGTCTCATTAACCTGCGTAGGAGCTGGTGTAGTTAGAAAATGCTTAAGAACTTATGAAATTATGCAGACTTTATTAATGGTAATTATCTTAGCTGGAACTCTCTTACATCATTATTTTTCCTAACATTAAATCCAGTGCAGAGATATTTATTAATGTCATCTAGTTTTAAAATATTTGTGTGTATTTCCTCATATATAATGCCGCCATATTTTTCTCAGATATAATTCTCATAAAACATTTTCATACACAGGGCCTCCTTTTCAAAGCAATCCTACATGTCTCACAGGATTATACTGAATTAATTTGTAGTGTAAATCAGTTCATAGGACAATTCATACTTGCTCGTAACACCAAATCAATGAATTTTTGGTAAAATTCAGTTACAAAACAGCAGGTAGAATGTAGTGATTTGATTTGCACAGGGGTCCACAGTTCCTAACAATTCAAGACAAGTGCAAATCAATTCACTCACCTTTAAAAGAAATCACATTAATGTGATAATACTTCAGAAAAGAAACAAGGTAAGCCAACAGCATAATTCATTTGATTGCGTGAGAAGCACTTCAGGCCTACTGGAAAAAGTAGTAGGGCGATAAAAGCTTATATACAATATACAATATATACTATATTTTCCTAAAGCAAACCTGGTCAGGCAAGAAATGATACCTATTTTGCAAAGCACTTATTGTACCAGCCTAAAGCGCAACTCATTTATTACAGTGATTATTCATAATTCAGATATTGTCATCCACAGTTCATCATCTTAATGATCGGGTAAATGAAGCATAACATATGCTAACTGTGCTCTCTGCATTTGAAGGTAAACTATGGGGTGGAAGAAGCATATTATGCAGGAACTAGGTGAGGTTATATATGAAAAAAAAAATCTATCCTGTAAATACAATAAAGTGTCTATATTTCTCTAGATCCTTGTTTAATCTATATTGTATGTTATACCAGCCAGGACAAACATCCTTCTGCAGGTTTGAAGCTTCTTCCTCATCTGCTTATCTCACCTATTTAATCCCCATGCAACAAGATTGACTACTAATGAGCCCTGAAATATGGTGGTGACTGAAGTTGTCCTCACAATAGAAATAGAGTAGGCCCTGCAATAACTGGAGGAAAATACAACCTGGTCAGTGGATAATCTGCTCAATTGCTGTTCATTTGACGAAAGGAATTCTAAATTCAAGTTATATGACTCCAAACGATGACATCCCAAAAATTACTCCAGTGAGCTGTATGAATAATGTATGAATGACAGAAAATAACTTAACCACACTTTCAGGGTGTTATTTATCAAGCTCCAAATATCCAAACCTCAAATAATTTGTAGTTTTCAGAGCAAAAAATAAAAAAACTACAAATTATTTGACATTTATTAAAGTCCAATGGTCTGAAAACTCTGAATACAAAACCCCAGCATCTAAAAGCTCTTAAGGTCCTGTATAAGTCAACAGGGAAGGTCCCAGTGTCTGTGCTGATGTCCGTAATGATGTCTGTTGATTTCGGAAGTTTTCGGAAAAAGCTCTGAAATCTGAGTTTTGCCTGACCATATTGAAGAATAGTCAAATACAGGCAGGGGTCCAATTCAGGCAGCAGATTGGCAAGGTCAAGGTCAGGCAGTGGTCAATAAACAGAATCAGACAATATAAAGCACCCAGGAGCAATGGAACATACAGTAGACCTATACTGGGCAATGAGTTACAGCAATGTAAGATATTTTATAGCCAGTCAATGGCTTAATCAAATCATCTGTGGCAATTGCCAAGCATAGCCATAGGAGTAAACCAGGGCTTTGGCTCGTATAGAGCAGCAGTAATGCAGACTGCATAGGAACACCAGGGGGTAGATTTACTAAAGGGACGAAGTGACTAGAAATCCACCATTGTGATGTAATTTTGTTACTTTGCCAATTTACTAATGAACAGAAGCTCCTGGTTTCCTGGTCTTGTGTAATGTAATGTATTTGCTGCAACATATAAGTCCACTGAACTATAACTTCCTGCCATATGCACATTCTGCACTCTTTAGTGATTTTGCCCCCAGGTCCTTGGTTCAACTCTAGGCAGGTTGTGACACAAGCTTTAATAAATGTTGCCCTAAATTAAAGTGTCAAAATTCAGTTTCAAGCATGTAACCCATATATTTCAAAAAAGATTTCTATTCATAGTTCCCATTGGGACCTACATTCTGAAGGTGTCATTTATCAGGATATAGATTTATTCTTCAAAAATGAATTTAAGTATAAAATTGTAGCATATATATGTAATCTGTAAAAAAAAAGTAAATTGTTTCAGTTTTAGATACTGAAGGTATAAATTATAATTTCTATGACAGAAATAACAATATAAGAACAAATGTATTGTTTCACAATTGAGTTTAAAAGTGTTAAATAATGTGTTAAATAATGGATAGGATCTTGAGGGGGTGCTGTTGTCTTCTGAGTACTTAGTGACATGAAATGCTTTAAGATAACTTTCATTAACTAATCCACTAAATAACTTTGTTTTCTATTTAAACCTTGTGAAGGAAGTGTCCCTCCACTTAAAGGCCACTTAGGGTCTAAGTAGTCAACCAAGTAATGATGGTTGGGTAGTCAGGGAAAAGGAAAAACTTGGAGGAGGACACAATAGGGAAGTGGGAGAACTGATTAAATTAAAGGTAATTTTAAAGAATGACAGAAAGAATAAAAGTACACAAAACAAAGTAGTGGAAGATGGGACAGAATTAGATAATGTGGGTAAGAGCAGGAAGAGAGTTAATGAAAACAGAAAAATCAAAACTATTTCAAAATGGAAAATTAAGAAAATGACTAGGGAGTTATGGGAGTAGACAAGAGAAGCACAACATCTGAATGCTGGAAGAAGGAGGAATAAAACAAATAGGATAGTCAATGAAAGTAAGAGAAAGAAAACAAAATAACAAGCAAAAAGCTGGAAATAATAATAAGTAAAAAGTGTCACAGTCAGCACCCAACCCAAGAACAAACAACAAGCACCCTGGTCTCAGCTCGTGCTTCACCAGTAGTGAGACCACTTTTGGGCCTCGGGACGAGCCCTCGGCTTACTCGGATGCCACCTGGACTTAAACGAGAGGTGCAAGATAAGGGTTCTGGATAGGCTGAGGGGCACGACTGTAAATAGAGTTTATAAGGCCAAAGGTCACGGCACAAACAGGAGTAGGCAGATTCGTACTCAGACAGGCTGGGTCGAGGCAGGCAGATAGCTAGGATTGTCAGGCAGGCAAAGGGTCAAACTGGGTAATCAATCAGATGGAGTAAAGCAGAATCAGAGTTGAATAACAGACAGGAGTCAAACCATGAAGTCAATCAGGAGGGTTAGGCAGAATCAAAGTCAGTTTTAGGCAAGGGTCATGTTTCAGAGATCAGAGTAGTCAAATAACCAGGCAGGGGCAAACACAGGAAATCATGAACATCTAGAAGCTTAACAGCAAAGTACAAGGCACCAGGAAAGAACCTATCACAGGCAATGACACAGTACCAAATGTCCCTTTAAATAGTTTGAATTTGGCACCCTTGCGCGCTGACATCATCACGTCAGCATGCATGTGCCTTTAAAAAGCGGAAGCCCGCAAGGAGGCACACTAGGAGGCACAGCAGGAGAGGGACAGGAGCGGCACATCCCCGCTGCACCACTGGACCACCAGGGTGAGAATCTATTACAGGAAGTGAGTAGAGTGTTGTACATTTGATTTACTGTATATTTGTAATATACAGAGATGGGACTACATGACCAGTTTGTTTTATATTATCAATAACCTGACTTGCATTTTGTAATAATATATACCTGTATATAAAATTTACTTGTTTTTATAAAACTTAATGTTCTGGGGGCATTGTAAATTAAAATTGCCTGCATGCATCCATATGACAATGTTCTACTGCCTGTCGTATCCCTGTGTATCCCCGCTGCCTCTCACTGAATATCATGTATATCCAGTGCCTTTCAATGAATAATGGCCTGGAAATGACGTTTATTTGGGCACCATTAAAAAGGGTGAACCTAAATATTTGTATGTTGCCAACTTTCATGCAGAAAATCTGGTGCTTTAATGGTTTAATACAGTATCTAGAGAAATCTATTAGTCAGTGTATATGCACATGTTTATTTGACAACATTATAAGATGACTACTAATTTTTTATCCATATGTATTATGTATATGCTCTTAATTTGTTTTTGTTTGCAATCACTAAAGCTATGCAAAAATACTGTAAAAAAAGGTTTAATCAGCAAAGTGCAAACTTTATGAAGTGGTTTTATAAAAAAATTAAACACTATCCTTTGAAAAAATGACTGCCTATAATGATTTTAAAAAGGGGATTCCCCAATGTAGCTGGATTGGGGGATTGAAAGAGAAAAATTGTAACTGGTTACATCAGAAGTGTTTGTCAGATAGAATGCCTGTCATTCCTTGTAAGGAATTAACTGTCTTTGATTCACAGGTTTCATGAGATCAAATAATATGTTAAATGTGTGTGAGGTGCATTGAAAAATGCTGAAATGCACCGTGATGAAAACCCTGAGGGAAATGAGGATTCCCAATAAACTGTTGAATTAAAATGTACAAAATATTGATGCATTCACATAAAGGCACACACTTTGTCCAAGTCCAGTAACTCACAGAAGACACATAGATGTGGCTAGACCTGCAGAAGAGCAACCCAAAGAATATTCATTTAATTAAATAACCTCATGAGACCAAATATATTTTCAGCAAAAGCCCAAACTTTAATCAAACGGACAAATCCTTACATGCCTAGTTTAGCTCCATATGGAAAAAGAAAGGGTTGTGAATCAGATCTTATATTCTCTAGGGAATTGCTCCTTTTATGGGTTTGAGGTGTGATTTACTTGGTTCAATTCAAATAGTTCAAGAAAAGAAGTAAAGAGAAAAACCCCACTCCCGTGTATTCCAATGTTTGGTTGATTGTTATTAAAACTGTGAGATAATTCAAATCATTAATTATGATCAGTGGTAGAGTTCATTTTACTAATCCATTAATTCATTAATTATAATCAAAAACTTTACCATTGATTATAATTAATGAATTAATGGATTAGTAAAATGAACTCTACCACTGATCATAATTAATGATTTGAATTATCTCACAGTTTTAATAACAATCAACCAAACATTGGAATACACGGGAGTGGGGTTTTTCTCTTTACTTCTTTTCTTGAACTATTTTAGTTTAGCTCCATATGTCATCAACCTAAGGCTCAGTTACTTTAATTCTGTTAAACACACATGTTGTCTGCTTCTGCTAATTATACTAATTAAATTATAAAACAGGAGGTCAAACAAATGGTAAACCCAACATATAGTACAAGATTCTTCTATCCAAGTATCCATAAAATTGCCTTATTTTGGGAAGGATCCACATTTTCTCCATATTAAAAGCCACATCTATCCTATGGCTATTTTAGAATGTTTTTTTTTAGTGATAACACTTTTGCTGTGTTGATTTTTCATATATCTGTACTTATTTTTACCTAAGGCATTCATATTGTAATATCCATGTGAAGTCTGATGATTTATAAATTGTTAGCTTAAGCCCATAGACTAGAAATTACTTGAATACCTTTCAACTAGGCAAGATATTTTAAGAGGAATAACCTTTTTGGATTAATGTCCTAACGAACAACCAACAAAGATGCAGGCTCAACTGCAGTTTATCTTATTAAAGATAGAACAAGTTTAGCATCCTTTTAAATTTTCCTCAGTCTGTTGGTCTTATTAATTCCAATCTTACTTTCAATGCATGCATGTAGCCAAGATAATTATTAGCAGGGGAGATCAAAGCAAGCATATTATAGACCTATTCCATTTTCTGCTGATGTGAGTGATCTGCTTTCCCTTTGATGTTGTATGCTTCTACAGTGAAAGTACAGAGGATAAAAATACTACACCATGTAATCTGGCATTTATCCCGCGAGAGAAGAATTCCAAATTGTGACACATGTCAAGAAGTTAAAAAAAACTTAAAAGAGCCCTGTGCTTTTTAAACTGACTTACTTTGCATTTAAACACCATCAAACATCCTTTTCCATTTCAAATTAAGTCCCTGATATTAAATTCAAAGTATTTCAGTATATTTCCTGAAAGAAAATGATGGAGCTAGTTTATGAAACAGCTCCCATATTTACAATTGTTGCAGTTATTTTCTAGAATATGTTATTTGCACTTAATTGGAAAAAAATAAGAGCCCCAAAAAAAGAAAAACCAAAGCCTTCATATTTGCATGTTCTAAATAAACCCAGCTCATTACTTAAAATAGTAAAACAATTTCAAAATCTATTTTGTTATTCTTGTATTATACAAAAAATATTTACATGGAGCACAATAAGAAAATAAACTAGCTCCAAACCCATACTGTAAGTATTTATTTTGATAAAATATCCACTAATATGTATAATGAATATGTATGAAATCTGCCTTGGTTGAAATGCCAAGTACAATTTATAAGTTGTCACTATTTCTATGCTTAAAAAACAGTGTGATGCTATGGCATGGGGTTGTCAAACTTTAAAACCAGCCAGTCATCCGGAAATGGAAAGCAGTCTGGCAAATCCAAAAATTAAGAAAAGGCACTAACCAAAATGTCGAACAGTCCCTCTGGAAAAAAAATAAAAATAATGATGGGGAAAAAAATCTCTCAGTTCATCTCAGTCTGAAGGTACAAATGTATAGTTAAATCAGAACAATGTGAGGTTCTTAAAAATCAAACAAGAGCAATTCAAAGTGCAAAAACATTTAAAAGGACATGAGAAACAGAGAAGCCTTAGCCTAACACATTTCGTGTCTAATGGGGCACTTATTCATAGGCTATGAGTAAGTGCCCCATTAGGCACAAAATGCATTAGGCTTCTCTGGCTCTCATGTCCTAATAAATGTTGTTGCACTTTTAAGTAATCACTTTTATTAGATTTTTTGGGAAACTCAAATTTTTTGCTGTGACTAGAAAGTTGTGCTCACTTTAAACATGTTTTAACTATAAAGAGGGGCTGCAATGAAGGCATAACTACATCATTAAACCATTATTTATGGGTTTGTGAATGGTGGCAATTTTGTACAGCTAAAAGGTGGGTATTTCTACTTACAATATATGTGTAGCAAAGAAAACTTCCAATGTACATGTGAATGTAGCAAAAAGTTTTTGTTAAATCTTCAATCTAGCTACAGAAGGTTTAGCAGTTGATAAAATAATGTAAATAAGGCACATAATACAATCATGTACGGTTATGGGAATCATTGTCCAGAATGTTTCGGATCTGGCTAATGCTGGATTACAGATCGTTCTGTAAACAATTTAAATATTAAATAAACCCAAAAGGATGGTCGGCTTCCATTTTTATATTACAGAGAAAAAGGAAATTTGGATTATTTGGATGAAATGGAGTCTAAGGGGGAAATTCACTAAGATGCGAAAATTAGCTAGCGTTGGCTTCGCTAATTTTCGCACTTCACCAGGCAAATTTTCGCCAGCGCTACGCAAATTCACTAAAGTGTGAAGTTATGCTCTGGTCGGTGAACGGTAGCGTAGTTGCGCTAGTGTTACTTCGCCAGGCA
>CM044442.1:112042237-112053168 GCA_024363595.1 Xenopus borealis | reverse complement strand
CCTTACAAGTTCCATTTACTAAGAATCAAGTTTTTTCCATGAATCTCTATATTTCTAAAAAGTTCTATAAAATTAGAACTAATTAAGTTGTAAAACCATGAAAACCTCTCAGGCAAAACTTTTCCAATTGAAAGTTGTCAAGGTGCTATCAAAGTCAATGGGAGATGTACATCTTTAGAGGATTTAGGTGTATTTTTTTTCAGATTGCTCAACATTTGCACTTTGCACTTTTTTCATTTGCACTTTTTCTAAACGGAACTTTTAAGAAATTCAATAACAATTGGGGTTTTACAGTTTGTGAGTTTAGTTGTGGTTTCCAAAATCTCCAAAATCCGACCCTTAATAAATAAATCTCCACATGTCATTCAAAACATACAAACTGGGTAAGTGCTATGGCTCTGTAAAAACCCTGAATGAAATGGCTACTTATGGAAGGCATTAAGTACAGGGCTTCCTTTTGCTTTTAAGCTGAAAACTCACTGTATGGACCTCAAGGGCTGTAATTTGGGACCCTAAGCACTACGGAACTTGTGCATGTAGCATTGGTAAATGAGCCCTGTATTTTCTCATGAACAATTAGTCCTTGCAGTCTTTACATGTTTTGTTTTCACAGTCCATTTATATAGCATATTTTATTTTCAAAATCCATCTTGTGTGTAATCTAAACAGCTTGTCTCCTGGGCTAGCCCTGCTTTATGACAGAATAATTAATTCACAGTTCTATGCTAAAACATGCTTCTAGTGCAATTATGGAATGTATTCTAATAAATGCACATATGAATGATTAATTGCAAGCATAAGCCAAATAGAGGTAAGCTATATAGAAGACCCAGTTTATGTCAGTAAATAATGACAAAATGAGACAGGTGAAAAGAAAAACAGGTTAAGTACTGGTTCATTAATAATATTTTGGTTGTGATTATAAAAGGTATTTTTCACCTCAAAATTATGATTAATGCATTTCTGGTTCCTTTATAATAAACTATAGAATTTGTACAAATCAACAAATCTTTAAGTGCTAAATATATAATATATAAAACGTATATTATTTGTACATTTTAAAAAGCAGGTCCAATAGGAGGAGGTGAAACAAATCTAAGACTCTCAGCTTCTCTTTTTCCTCAGCTAAAAGCAAGTAAGTTGCTTCCCCCATTCTCATGTATGTACCAATACTATTTAAAGAATGGGCAACATTAAGCTACAGTGTATACTGAATCTTTTCATAGTACTGCTCCCTTTAATGCACTTAAGGCAGGGCCCAGATATCTATGTACCAGACATGTTCCATCAACATTGTCACTCATAGGGGTAGATTCATCAAAGAGTTAAGTTCCGCCACTAGAGGGAAATTCCACAGCTCTCAATTCATTTCTATGGGATTTTGCAAGGCGTATTCATCAATGGGTGAAGTGAAAGTTCACCCTTTGATGAATATGCCTTTAAAAATCCCATAGACATGAATTGAGAGCTGTGGAATTCCCCTCTAGTGGCGGAACTTCACTCTTAACTTAACTCTTTGATGAATCTACCCCATAAGGTTGTAAGAGGATAGGCGTGGCATGGCACCCATTAAAATAGCCACCCTAGGCACCAGGCTTTGTGGCCTTCTTATAAATCTGGGTCTGGGAGTGTTGTGGTTACAGTCATATGAAAAAGTCTGGAAACCCCTCTCATCCTGCATAATAATTTACTCCACTTTCAACAAAAAAGATTACAGTGGTATGTCTTTCATTTTTCAGGAACTGGGGTGTTTTCTGAACAAAGATTGTTAGTGAAGCAGTATTCAGTTGTATGGAATTAAATCAAATGTGGAAAACTGCCTGTGCACAAATTTGGGTACCCTTGTAATTTTGCTCATTTGAATGCATGTAACTGCTCAATACTGATTACTGGCAACACTAAATTGGTTAGATTAGATTGTTAAGCCTTGAACTTCATAGGCAGGTGTGTCCAGTCATGAGAAAGGGTATTTAAGGCGGCCAATTGCAAGTTGTGCTTCTGTTTGACTCTCCTCTGAAGAGTGACAGCATGGGAACCTCAAAGCAACTCTCACTGAAAATGCCCTTTTTTATGCAAGATAGAACTTTATTTGCTACAGCTACAGAATGACACTGCCCAGAATTAGACAACTTGTTATCTATAAAAACCCCAAGATCCTTCTCATTTACGGAAACTCCCAACATACTGCCATTTAGTGTATAACTTGCTTGTTGTATGCAAAAGCTCATTTAGACAAGCCACAGTCATTTTGGAACAAAGTGCTTTGGGCTGATGGTCATAACAAAAATGTTTCAATGTGATTGTTGTTATGATGCATAAGTTGTCTTGGTGTGACAAAAAGAAATGCAAGACAATGGCACCTGAATGAAAAAAGCTGCCATGAATGATGAATAAGATGCCTCACTTCAATGCAGGGGAAGACTTTATTACATCTCTCATGTGTATCTGAAAAACCTCCTGAGACCACATTCAGTGACCCCCCCCTCATTCATCACTTCTGCACCTGTCATGCTTCATATACCAAGGTCTACAAAGTTTGTTGCAGTACTTGCAATTTTAATGTCATACATGGACTAATGTTTGTAATAAAGTAGTTTAATACAGTATGGTGCTGTAATCTGCAACAAATGCTAATATTCCATACAGTAACTAACCATTAGTTTAGAGGATGAATTTGGCTTATTGCTTAGAATCAGGACACTGCTTAGAATCATAACACTATGTTGGGAAACCACATAGTACTCCTCAGTGCAACTGGGCCTTTACAAATACCTTTGCATGGGTGTGGGATGTTTATGGGATCAACATATTAAACTGCAACTTTTTTTGGGTCAGACTTTTTGTCTCCAAAGTAAACCTCTAAAATTCTTATTGATTTAAAAATGGTCTAATAGGATCAGTGCACCTCCCGTTGACTTCTATAACACCTCCACAACATTTACTTGGCAAAGTTTTTCCTTAGAGTTTTTTTGGTTTTTACACACACACATTTTTTGAACTTTTTAAAAATATAGGAAAACCAGACTTTTTCAAGATTCATGGGAAAATACGAAATTTGTTAGCAAATGGGCTCCTAAGGTTTAAAACCCTTACTAAATTCCAGGTACAATTACAGTTACATTAGATCATGGAACATGTTTAAATGATTGACTTTATGTAGACATTCTGCTTAGGCACACGTCTTCATATTGTAGAGTTTTGTTCAAATCCGTTGAATGTAGAGTTCTTTGTGACCACTTTTCTTTTTCAGCTGGATTTCTTCAATTCTATTTATTTACTTCACAAAAGAGGCACCTGAAATGCTTTCCTTTTTGATTAAAATATCTAGTACAGGTATGGGACTTGTTATCCAAAATGCTCAAGACCTGGGGTTATCTGGATAACAGATCTTTCTGTAATTTGTATCTTGTACCTTCATACCTTAAGTTTTCTAGAAAATCATATACTCATTAAATAAACCTAATAGACTGGCTTAGCATCCAATAAGGATCAATTATATCTTAGCTTGAATCAAGTACAAGGTACTGTTTTTTGGATTAATTTGGTAAAATAGAGTCTATGGGAGACAGCCTTTCCATAATTCTGAGCTTTCTGGATAATGGATTTCCCATACATGTATTACAGTAAATTTCTTTAAAAATACAAAGGAATTAAATACTATGTTTCTAATCTAATTTATATCTATTTAATTAAACTGCCATGGAACATATGTTCAAATAATACACACACACAAACACAGACACACAGACACACAGACACACAGACACACACACATATAGTTTCTTAAATAATACCTTCTGTGGCTAACTTTTCCTTTTGTTTAGTCTCTTTGGGAATTATTTACAGGAAAGCTTATATGAATTCGTCTTCCAGATGATGTAGTGCTAAAAGTATTTTTATAAACCATTACATGAAACCATGGACACGGATAGATCATTTGGATTTAATAAAATATTCATAATAAATATTTAACACATAAGACTGTTAAAGAAGCACAGAATAACATTTAGGGAAACCTAAAGAGGCCAAAGATTATGTATATTGTGGATGGAAAAACCATCAGAACTATATCAGTGTAACAGAAGGATAATATATAACAGACAGTGGCATCAACTAAGCATTTACTATTTTTCATGGACATACTTGAAAAATCTAAAACATGTTTACTTTAAATACTACAGCACCGGAACTAGGGGTAGGCAGAAGTTGCAAGTGCCTATAGTGCAACAGCGGTAACTGGTATGTACCTCCACTGTCTGCCAGCCCCCAGTTCTGGTGTTTCTGTAACTTGTCATTGCTCCCAGTTGCCACTTGGCCCCTAACTCATTATGTAGCATAGGTATGTACTGCTCACTGCATTATAGATGCGGCCCCTCTTCGACCCGCTCCGATGCTACAAGTTATAAGAGCGGAGCGGGAGGGGGACAGCATTGGGGCTGCTACCTCAGGTGGCAGCAGCCCCAGAAATGTGCCTGACAGCAGCACAGAGCATTTGCAGTGAATCAGTAGAAAAGAAGATGTGGAGCTACTGGGGCATCGTTGGAGACACAGATCTTTACTGCTAAAGGGCTGTGGTTGCCTTGGGCTGATACACAAGCACAAAACATAATGTACAACATTTCTAGCTACTTCTTTAGTTTAACTTTCCTTGTCCTTTAAAGATTTGGTCTGCCACTGTTCATATATGTTGAATTCTATATCTAGAAATGTGTCATGGGTCAAATGACTTAGTTCTGTGGCATCATACAAAGGGGCAGTTTTATCAAGGGTCAAATTTCAAATTTGAAAAACTTAAAAATTTTAATTCAAAAAGACCAACTGAAATTAATTCGAAGGTTGGGGGGCTCCCCCTGTTATGTGAACGTATGATCGTTTGCCTGCAGAGCAGTTAAAGAATTATAAAAAGTAAAAATTGATTTATTTTTTTTTGCCTTCACATCTCGTTTAATGGAAACAACCCAACAATTGGCAAAGAGAACCTAAAGAGGCACTTGAGCTCAAAGAAAATGAAAATATAAGATATGTGGCAGGAGGCCCACAATGGGGTTGATAGTAGAAGGTAAGGCTATGGATTCACAAGGGTTAAAGAGATAAGAAGCCAAATGGGCCCCAGCATGAGCCCTGAATACTCTAGGATTTCATAAACCAACTAATCTACTCTGAATTTTAGAAACTTGCTTGAGTGTTCTAAACAAATTTCTTGTTCATCACAATGCTAATACATTTTCACCAGAGCTACTCAGCTTCCTGTCTTCTTCTCCCCCCTTTTACTATGATGCCCTGAATACACATTCACTTGAATTAAAACAATTAATCTGCTATATTTTAAAAATGTTTTAACATGTTAATAAATACACAAGATTGTATTTCCCAGTTCTGCTAAAATTATCTTGAAATCACGGAGGAAATGTAACACTGAAAAAAGATCCAGTAAGCACCTAAATTTTTTTACCATCTTTTCAAGGATAATGGCCTCAAATGTATTCTGAAAAACTGTGCTGGAGGGGGAATAAAGCTCCATTGGTGTTTGAGTTCAAGCTGGTTATCTCATATTTTGTTAAAAAAAAAAAAAACAGTGAATAATTTATATTCATAGTGAGGAGGCAAATTAACCACACCTATTTTTGTCTAAAATGCTGCAAAAGCCTCAAGATGCAGCTGAAAGATGAGTGTTGGTAAGCTAATGTGAATCTGAGCATGTCAAAGAGAGGAAAGGCTGTTGTACAGAAAATGAAATGTAATGAGATATTCTTTCATGCATAATGCATGGCTGAAGACAGGACTGCATAAAAAGCTACAGATTTGACAAGGTGGCATTGCAATCATGCACATTATCTTCTAAGAGGAAGTTTTACATTATTGGTCAACAGACATCATTTTAAATACAGGGAGAAAGATGTCAGGTGCTTTTCATATGTAGAGTTTGCTTTAAATGCAAAAAAAATATATTTATTTTATTTACTTTCTTAAAGCACTTCAATTTTCTTGAAAAGGCAGGTTTTTGTTAATCTAATAACTAGATTTGCACTTAAAAATCAAATCAGCACACAGTAGATGTTATATTTGTGTGGGGGAGGGACTGGGAAAAGATAAATGTGAAATATGGTATTGCAGTGTAGTCACAATTAGAAAGGAATTACATCTGTCAAGAGCTGGTTGAAATTCAAAATTGTATTCACTATTAAATGCTGTACTCGTTATTAACCCATTGTACATTGCAGCAAGAACTATTTAATAGAGAAATGGGAAAAGGTTAATTAAAGTTTAGAAAAAGGTAGAGAAATGGTGATTTAAAGCTTCATTTTTCATTTCATGTTCTTTTTTCTTAAAAAAAAAAGCCTTTATTTTCATTTCATGTTCTTTTTTCTTAAAAAAAAAAAGCCTTTATTTAATAAATAAATATTGTCTGCAAATCTATACTATTGCTTTTCTTTTTCTGATTTTAAGATCCTACATCTGTACCATTTTTGGACTATCACATGTACAATATAATTTATCCCCTTAATATTCAACTTAAAATTATGTAAACTTTTTAAAGAACAGTGCAGCCCAGATCCAATGGGGATCTTGGCCTAATAAGAACGAATTCCAGAAGAGAAAATTATAGTCTTTCTAGGTGATACTATGCCTACCTTTGGTAATGTCTTTCTAGCTTTATATTACTATAGCTTTCTCAAGCTATCAATTATTTTGGATCCAGGCTGCCATGTAGGTGTTGTACAGGAGGTCCCTGGAGTGGTGGGTCCCAATAGCAGCTGGATTAAAGGGCACCAATCACAGCCAAAATCAAACACATATTAACAATCTGACCAGTACAAACTAAATATGTTTAATCAAACTACATATATAGTTTTTTTTTAAAACAGCAGGTTTTAAAAAAAAACCTTAATTCTTTCACTAAGGGAGTCCATACAGTGACCATAAAATGCAAAGTCCTGAATATTCTACCCAGAATGCCTAGCTTTAGTAAACTCTAGAAGTATCACGAGATTTCCCTATCTTATCCCCTGCTAGTAATGTCATTATGCAAATGAAGGGCACACATCAAATTCCAGAAGGTGGCAGCACTAACACAGAAGTTTGGCAGATTTCAAAATAGCTTAGAATGTTTATTAGGCAAGCAAGAAATTTCAACTGAGCATGTGTGAGATTTCAGAGCTACAGTTGGCTGTGAAGATATAGGTAGGAGGAGTCAGGGAAATCCAAGATGTCTGCCTCAGCTAGAACTGCAGTGGAGATAGGGGAGATTTTGCAGAAGGTATAGTGAGCTGATGATTTACATTATACAAACAATTCTAACTGTTTTAAAAATCTGATTTCTTGAACTTTCACAAGTAAAAGATTTTATTTATGATTGGTGCCCTTCAAGTAAGAAGTCAGAGAGGGATTTGTCAGAGCTCCAGTCTCATTTATTATTATTAATTATTATCACTTAACTGTTTAAAGTGGCACTCTTATCTTATAACTATAGGGGTGTATTTACAAATGAAAGTACTGGATGTAAAGTGCAATTTCTGGCAAATTTATTTTGTACCACAGTACAGCAATTTTTACTAGCAATTCATGCCATTATGTCCAAAGTTTGTTAGAGTGGGGATTGTGTCTCTTTGTGCTATGAAAAGTTGCTTGTAATTCATTGGATCAATGCTCACATAAATTGCATGCCTTTTATACTTAATATAAAGTGATTTAAGGGGCTTTGAGAGTAGAGTTAAAGTGGGATATATCCTGATGCAAGTTTATAGGGCATTCCAGAGGAACGGTGCAATTAGGGAAAATTATTTTTTGGGTGACTTTTTGTTGTATTGAACTGCAAGGTCAAGAGATGGTGAACATCCTATGATTAAGTGTCCTTGGGGACACGAAACACGTCAGGCTGTAATCTTTTATGCATAATGTAAAATAAAGACTTTTCTATTATTATAATATTTGGCTCCTGGACTCTATTGGCAGATTTACTTTAGTGTTCCGGAGAGGTGCCTGCCCATTGTGCTTTTAACTTGTATGTATTACTCCACTTTGCTGAAGGTCTGCGGAATAAGCAACCGGACCCCCATGGAAAGCAGTAGGCTTCAATAATCATGCTTCTCACAATCATATTCTTTCAAGAGATGGTGACCTGTAAGATCAAGGGATTGTGGTGAACTGTAAGGTGAAGAGAGACTGGGAGTGAGTAGTATGGTAAATGAGAGAAGATATATACTGTAGGGAGCTAAAGAATAATGCAGGGCTCTCAAGAACAGGATAAGATTTTTTACTCTATGAACCACTTTAATAGGAGCTATCGGAGGGATTTTATTATTGAAGGTTGTAGAGAGGTTTAGATGCAGGTGAGATTATGTGGCAGCAGCAGTAAGGATATAATGCTATGGATGGAGATTAAATTATTGGAGACTAGCTATTAATATTTTGCACTAGTCTCTTCTTTAGAGCTTAAGCATAGTAGGAGAGGAACAAAGAAATTTAAAAATGATATTTTTTTATGTTTCTTGCAATGCAATGAAGTGGCATGTTCAGAAATAGGCTCAGCAAAGACAAGAATTGATGACAATATTAATTTAGGGGTAATTGTTTAGAAAGGCCTGTTACTTTGTTGCCATTTGGTCACAGCTGGGACAGTTTTTTTTTTTTTTTTTTAAATGTATATATTATATTTTAATGGTAGCATTGGTTTTATTTTTTGTATTTGTTTGGGACAACTTAATGATAACAATTCATCTGTCTTTTGAAGATTAAATTATTTTCCCTGATTTTAATTCAAAGTTGACCTCTTTCCTTAATCAGAGATCCTGCATGACATTTAGAATCTTTTCAATCTAACCAGTCATTTTTCATGCTTTAGCAATTTTATTAATTTCACATTAAACTGAATTATAATGAATCAAATTTATTTGGCCAGTTCTTTCACAAATGTGAAATGCAAAACAGATGAATCAGTAGTAGCATAAACATTCTAGTGGAAAGATGTTGGTGTTCTTTGTCCCATTTTGCATTTTATGGTACAGTAGCTTACCAAAAAAAGGTTGGAATAAAACAGAAAGCTGCTACAGTATTTATATTATAAGGGGCTCCTTATAAAAACTTGAAGCTTTGCACATTTGGATCTTTTGCAGCCTTCTGCTGGTTGAACAATGAAAGCAAACTTTTTATTGGTTGCAATGGGTTACTGCCCTGGTACGTTAAGTATTTACTCGGTACTTGATTCCCATTATGTTGCTTAGGTCAAAGCACTTCCATCAAAACAGTATTAAATTTATGTTTCAAAAGTGTCTGACTAGTAAAATGGGAGAACTGGAGGTGCTTGAAAGAGTGGAGATGTGTGTGTGTGTGTGTATGTATGCTGGGTTTTTAATTTGGAGGGGTCTTTTTTCAACCCAATTTAACTATGTAACTATGTAACTATGTAACCCCAAAAAGTATTTTAATTAGATTAATAGTAAAAAAAGATGGAAGTTTGAGTGTTGTGGCTCCTTTAACTAAAGGCACAAATATGGTTGTAACAGATACAGAAAATGCAAATGTGCCAAATCAGTTCTTTTCTTTGGTATATACAATAGAGGAGTCAGGGTTTCCAGGCTCACCTCATAGCTGCACTGTTGGCTCAGCTCAATTTAGTCAATGGCTGACTCAGGATATGATTCTTCAAGCTTTAAAGGAATTGTTCAGTATAAAAGTGGGTAAATAGATAGGCTGTGCAAAATAAAAAAATCTTCTACTACAGTTAGTTAGCCAAAAATGTAATGTATAAAGGCTGGAGTGACTGTAAGTCTAACAGAACAGAACAGAATACTACTTATTGCTTTTCAGCTCTCTTGGTTTACCCTGGTTACCAGGCAGTATCCAATTAGTGACTTGAGGGAGGTCCACATTGGTCATAACTGTTGCTTTTGAATCTGAGCTGCATGCTGAGGATCAATGGCAAACTCACTGAACAGTTATGTCCCATGTGACCCCCTTCAAGTCACTGACTAACTCAGATTTAGGGAGCTGAAAAGCGGGAAGTTGGATTCTGTTCTGTTATGTTAGACATCCGGTCACTCCAGCCTTTTTACATTACATTTTTTGATAACTAACCATATTAGAAACATTTTTTTTAATTCTGTGCACCTATCTATTTACCCAATTTTTTTTTATTTTACCCTGAACTGTTCATTTAATAAAAATGAATGTAAACAAGGCTCTAGGACCTGATGGCATACACCCCCGGTTTGTAAGAAAGCTTATTTCAGTTTTAGACCGGCATCTATTTCTGATTTTCTGAGACTCACTTTCATCTGGTATGGTATCTATGGATTGGAGGAAAGCTGTAAATCCAATATTTAAAAAGGGATAATGATCTTAGCCTAACAATTATAGGCCAGTAAGTTTGACATCCGTGGTGGGCAAATTATTTGAAGACTTTTTAAAGGATAGCATTCCAAATTTTAATCTGATGAATGGCATAATGAGCCATAATCAGCATGTCTCTATGAAGAATAGGTCATGTCACACTCAAATGATAACTTTTTATAATGAGGTAAGTAAGATGCTGGACACCAGGGGAACAGTTGATATGATCTATTTGGCCTTCTTTCTAAACTAAGGTTGTTGGGCTTAAGAAGACATTTGCACATAGATAAAAAATTGGCTACAGGATCAGGTACAGAGGGTGGTTGTTAATGGTACATTCTCTACTTGGGGTCCCTCAGTGCTCTGTATTGGGTCCACTATGATTTTATTTGTTCATTCATGAATTGGGGGAGGATATTGTAAGTAATTTATCAGGGTTTGTAGATGCCACAAAACTATACAGCTCAATTAATTCCATCTAGGAAACTTGGCCATAGCAAGTAATGCTAGTCAGCAACTTCACGGTCAAACAAGGACTTGAGCTGTTTTAAAACTGGTATAGCTTTTCAGGAAGAGGGGGGTTATTCTTCCACTGTACAGAG
>CM044442.1:112024500-112042227 GCA_024363595.1 Xenopus borealis | reverse complement strand
TTGGCCAAGAAAGGGTTACAAACATATAAGGAGATCATGTAATAATCTCTCTGCATTCAAAGAATGTGTCCAGTGCTGATCAATAAGTCATATTGGCAAGTGAGTAAATACAGGGTTATGGAAGATAGCTCATAGTACAAGTTGGTCCAGGGACTTGACTGATTGCCATATTGAAGTCAGGAATGAATTATTTTCCCCTCTGGGGCAAATTGGAGAGGCTTCAAATATTTTTTTGCCTTCTCTGTATCAACTAGCAGTTAGGTAGGTTATATATAGATGTGAAAGGTTAAACTTGATGGACGTGTCTTTTTTCAACCTAACTTACTATGTTGCTATGTCACTATGTAACTTAATAGAATAACATATAAAGTACATATTAAAGGAAATATATAACATAAATTATACATAATTAACAACGTTGTTCATGCATATAAGCTAAACGACAGTATGTACTGTATAAACCTAAATCATGTGGGTCAATTGCTCTTCTACTTACTATCCTTAATATGTACCTGGACAAGGGGGGTTATTTTGCTAGTATTATTCTCTAGCACTAGGTAACCAGGGATCTACCTTACCAGCCATTCTGGTAAACCCTGCTTTAATGGCTCTATAAACCTCTCACTAATCTGTTCTCTCTGGCTAGAAGGACTGCCAATAAGGTGGGGATTGTGATTTTATTTGTATGCCATAATTCGAACATTAATTTTTTGAGATTAATTTCAGTGCAGGGCCTACATGGCAAGGAGCCTTAGGCAACCCAGCCGACCACCACAGCCATTTCACACAGACCCCAGAACACACATTGGAACAAGAGCACATGTAGCTTTAATTCTTGATAAGCAGTAATAAGGAAATAAGGAGCAATAAAATATATTCATTATTTCAATTAAAAATTAATGCATATGTTGATTCTCTCTTGTTGTTTTCCAACCTTCTTCCAGGCTTATACTTTTTATAGCAACACTAATTGAGGCACCAAATCCTCTCCACGTTCCACATCTCTACTCTGTCTCATTGTAATATTCTTCCCATGATCAGTTCATCTCTTTTTACCCTTCCACCAACTGTTTTACTCCACATGTTTAGTACATTTTTTCTTTCCAACATGACAATTGCTCATCTCCACTAGCAACTTCTGTTTTGCCTCTTTGCCATCTCAAATGAACTCTGTTGTCACTGTTAAAAATATTTCTCATCAGTGTCTTATTAAAGAGAATCTCCACGACTTTAGATATGGTACAGATTTCTTCTCTGATACATAGCAGATTGCTTTATGGACTACACTCTTGCTAAAAGCCGCTGACATATTTGGGGTGATTGGACATAATAGTCTTCATATTATACATAAACCAAACCATGCAATCAGACCCTATTATCAGTGGTGTCAGGACTGAGAATCAAAATAGGCCCTGGCATTTCAGGTACACAGAGGCCCAATCAGCCCACATAGAGGCCCAAACAGTCCCCACCAGCCCACTAAATACTGACTTTCTATGGCACCTTATAGCAGCCCATCTGGCATTTGCCCTAACCCACAGATTCCCAGTCCGGGCCTGAGTGGTGTAACTACCAGGGGTGCGGGTGGTGCCCATCGGAGCCAAGAAAATAGTTATGGCAGGCGGTTATCTAGGCAGGAGATTTTACAGCACACATGCTATCAACACTCCAGCATGGGATTTATAGAGGTAAGGGCCCGACAGGGGGGCCCAGGTGCCCAACCTGTACCGGGCCCACCAGGGAGTAGTTACGCCACTGCCTATTATTGTATCTCTGTATACTGTATATCAAAATGATATAAAACACTAGGCATCACAGAATCCCCTAATTGCCCTTCTCAATGTTCTATATTAGTTAGCCTAATGGAACAAAAAGTGGAGTACAGAGAAAACATGTATTTTTATTCATGCACCAAAAATTATGTGACTGACATTTGCATGAGAACAACTGACAACCATCTATGTTTTAGTACTATATGCTCTGACACCCTCTACACTCCCTTATTCTAATAGAAACATAAGATTTTCTTTGATTATTAAGAGGAAAGCAAATACAGGTGCTGAGAATAGTTTATTAATGGATTTATTGTAGGTCTTTCTCATCATTCTCCAACATAATTTAAGCCTCTTCTTCCTGTACTCCATAAGTACCTACATTTTTTATTCCTTACTCCATTCCTTCCTTTGTAATATTGGTAATCAGATCAGCATAAAATCCCTTCTGCCTTGCAAACAAATTAGAATGTATACCCTAAAGCAAACTTATTTTCAAGTGATTTCTAATACTGCTTGAACAGACATCTGACACCACTGTCTCTGAATTTTGTTTCTCCTATGATGTACTTTCTTGCCATTCTTTGTTGCTCTTCTTGTACTCTGTAGTGTTGCTTTAAATATTGTCAGTCTAAAACAAAGCCTGCATCATACTAAAATTGAATCTGGTCCAGTCTTGAGTGAATGCCTCAATCATTGTGAATAACATTTACTGAAGATTTTATCCATTCTGTTTATACTATTATTGTATTTCAGAATTCTACATCTTATACAAGAAGCACTATATAAATATACCATAAATTATTATTCAACTCTTTTCTATCCATCTATCCCTCTCCATCTAAAACACTTGGGGACAGATTTATAAACCATTTCTAATCTATTTCCCTCTTCTTGGTTAAAAAAAGATTCACTTTTCAGTTGCAGTGTCACAGATTAAACCTTAAACCTCTCATACACCTGGAGGCAGATTTATCAAGGGTCAAATTTTGAGTTCAACCTCCCATGAACTTTAAATTCGCCCAGTTGCAATTTATTAAAAAATTTGAATTTTTGATACTCCGGTGAATAGGATTCAAATCAGATTCCAGAATTTTTTTCCGAAAAAACTTGATTGTCGGGAAGACTGCATACAACTCCAAATTGATCCCAAGATGTCTTCCATAGGCTAAAACAGCAATTTTTCAGCTTTAAGGTGGCGAATAGTCGAATTCGAATTCTTAAAGGTCCAGTGTATGATAAATTTTGAAAATCAAATAAAAAATTTTTAGAAAACGCTAATCAAATTTTAAATATTCCCTATTCAAATTTCACAAAAAAACTCAAATATTTGAATTTCAAAATTCAAAATTTTAATTTTAAAATTCAAATTTTCCCTTCGAGCCTTGATGAATCTTCCCCCCCCCCCAGTAAATCTCTGGTCATGGTAATATTTGTAGAGGTCAATAAATAAATCATCTAACTACCTAAAGCTGACATTTCATTGGCAGGAAAAGCAGCATGAAGAACTAATAGTCTCAAACCTTCTGTGTGTCTCTTAGGATTGGTATGCTAAATGCCGCAGATAGCTTATTGGCTAGTGTATGGGGCCCTCTGACAGGCTTTGCCAACTGTCTGTATCCCCTCCATCATGATGCGACTGTTGGGCCCTAGGGCCCAGTGATCGGATCAGCCTGATATTGCCCACCTCAAGGTGGGCATATCGGGGAGAGATCCGCTCATTTGTCTGATCTCTTTGTGTATGGCCACCTTTAGTCTCAGCAAACAGAATATAAATAATTATTCGAATTCAGCTGCATTTAACAGTATATTCATTCTTTATAATAGAGCTACAGACAGAGCCTATAGATTTACTGATCCAGCATCCATTGTGTGTCAGTCTGGGTGGGTAGTACTGTTCTGTTCCACTGTAAAATCTTCCACTTTTACAGTATCAGGCCCTGATCCATTTGGTTTCATGAGTACCTTATTGTGCCACCTAAGCAGCAGCAATTGAGAGGTATGATTACTTACTGATACTCTTCTTCTACTGTATATTAGGCAGGTATTTGCAACATTTTGTTAATGAATGCCTTAATCTGCTTTTCTTCTCCATAAAACCTATGTAAGCAAGTCAAAATGTTTGCCAAAAGATACAAAAATCCATACAAACTCATTGAAAAACAAATTTAAGTAAATAATTACTGTATATAATAATTTCAAGAAATTAGTGCTGGAGAACATGGTGATTTATGCTTGCCTTAGTTGTTGAGTCTTTGTTAGTTTGATTTAGTTTGTTAGTCTGGGAAGGCTTTTAGCATTCAAATTGCAACTAAGCAGTGGTTGTCATTAGTGCAGAAAGTGTCTGCTGTGTATTGTATATGAACACTCTTTCCTAAATACAAACATGAGAAATGAAAGGGGAAGTTTACCTTTAATTTAACTTTTGTATTAATAGCATGACTGGAAAAATAATAGAAGAAAGGCCTGGATAGATAGATGTGGGCCAAAAGGAATAATAATAATAATAAAAATTTTGTCTCACAGAGAAATTTTTTTGGCTGCTAGGATCAATGACCAACTTTTTGACAGATTCAAAAGTTACTAAGAATTATGACTTATGAGTGACGGGCGAATCTGTGGTGTTTCGCGGGCATCTCGTTTTGGACATTTGCGCTGGCGTCCAAAAGAAATGGGCGCCAGTATAGAAAACTGGGCGGCACATGTCTCATATCGTTTTTTTCGATGCCGGCGAATTTTTGTCAGGCAAATATTTGTGGGTGTGTTGTGAATTTATTCACCTACAGTGAATCACGGGAATTCACTGTGAATTCAACCCAGGTGAATAAATTAGGCCATCCCTAATTATGACTGTTTTATCCTTAAAGCACACTTAAATCTGCATTATACAGTTGAGCTATAGAGTCTGTAGATGCTGCATGGAGCCATAGCAAGACCAGCCCTTTGCCTGGGTTGTCACCCACTAAATTAAGCAAGCCACAAGTCATAGAAGAGATCTGGGTAGGAAAGCAGATTCCAGTGAAATGAATAAATACAAAATAAAGATAAATATTGCTCCTTGTCTTTAGCGAACATTTATAGGGAAACTAAAGAAGTAAACTATAAATATGGTATACTGTTTCATTAAATGATAGAATTTGGGATGGCTTCTCAAACTAGGTAGTTATTCACAATTTAACTGCATGTATATCTGGCTGTCTGACTGTTTATGTGCCCCCTCCCCAATTTATACGGCTCTACAGAATATACATAGCAATTTATAAATAAATGACACTTATTGAAATGTAGAATATGTGTGATGAGTCTTTGAAGAAAAAAATTTGCTCTCTGTAAAGCTTAATAGTTGTCATGCTGTGAAAAATCTAGCTTGTTAAAGGCACTCTAGAATGCAAGATGTTCACCCCTGGGAATTATCCTGAAAATATGCTCATAGAACAGCTGAATGCTAATGAAAATCACATTAATTTCGTATCCACTGCTACCTACTGTAAATATGGAACTCAGCCCCATGATTAATCTGCCGCCATAAAGTGCAGTTTATGGACTAGAGCTTGCTCGTGAATGCCAATCACCGTACGCATAGCTATAGTATATGTTCAAATATTCTGCTGAGCACTTCTGTGTTACACATACCAGGGACTGAACAAAAAAGCTATTCCAAATCAAAAATACATTTGACGACACCGCATTTAGGTTTTAATGCATTATAGTTTAAAAAAAATGGCTAGTTTATAGCATAGCGGCTGTACTTGTCGAATGCAACGACTGGTTCTCCTATACAAAAATAAATCACTAATCACTAAAAGCAGCTTTTTCCACATAGGTAAGGATAAGCTGAATGCTGCTGGATTTGACACTGTCAGGATCAGAACAAATCTACACCCCAAAATATATATATAAAAAAATCCCTGCAGCTTACTGGGTTCTAACTGCTTAACAGTTGCTGCATACATTAAATAGAGGAAAAACTCAAAGACTCCTAATAATTGTTACAATTTTTTTCGTTCTATCTTATAATAGGCAACTTCAGATCACTGCCATCACCAGAATGTAATGAAATTGTCAACATTTTCTTCATTTCTTCTATTCCTGACAAATGGCTGGAACATATCACCTTTTCTCCTAATGGAAAAACCTAACTGGAATACATCAAAATGCTATTAGTTTTTTTCATTTTCGACTACAATTTAAAGCTGGTGAATGCATGCAGCCTTCATCGTCGGAGTTGTGTAAAATATTCCCTGTCCCTGCTAAAATGACTGCAATAGAAAATCAAGCAGAATTGTTCTGCACCCTATTGTTCTCTCATGGATACTAGATTGCAAGGTGCTCAGCCACCAAATTGATATAGAGGATTTTTATTGGTTAAACCTAATAAATAAATAAAATACATCTAGCCCTTTGTTAAGTTATTTTACATGATAAATAAATTAAAAAGATAATTGCTGCCATGTGCCTTAATGCTTGGTATGGAATTTGCTCATAGTATTTCTCACATCAGAACAGAAATGAACTACAAAATATACATTAATACATTTCAGAAGGAGCTGTAGTACAGTACAAAGTATAGCTACAAACTGCTGTATTTGCTTTATTTAGTTTTCTAGTGATTTATTTGTAGTAATGTACTGTAGAAAATGCATCCCTGATGTGTATAAATATTGAAACTGAAGTCATACTCACAAGATTGTTGGATCTTCCAAATATTCTTTCCAAAAATATACATGGTAAGACTATTTAAAGGGTACATTTAAAATGTACAGATTTTTTTTTAGGATTGATGCATATTATAATCTGTATGTCGCTGCTGCATTTCATGACCAAAAGATTATTGGCTTTTCTACAGGATTATAATCCCTAGACCCAGACTGAATTTAGGGAAGTATATGAGTGACATGGTAGAACAAAATGCATTTGCAGAAATAAACACATTTAAATAAAAATGCATTAGAGCAGACAAAATAAACCTTTCCAGAGGGCTTGAACTAGAAGTTAATTGCATTGTTGAGATTTGACATATTAATTATATGAAGAAGTGAATATCATTATGCATAATATATATATGAATAATATTATATGAATATAAGCATAATAGTTGAGGCTGAAAGAAATCACACTTCCATCAATTTTATGTCTTTAGTTAAAAGCATGCAGTTCATACAAAGGATTGCAAAATTTATTTGAAGATATCGCCTGTTTGCCATGGAAAGGTGAAAAGTGAAAAACAATATAAGTACTCTAGCGCATGTACAAGGCAAAGAAACAACTGACAATTCAGCTTTGCAAAGCTAAACTGTAGCACCTTGCATTCTTCTGTCAAAAGATCCAGGGAATGCTGGAAAATGATCTTTTGAGGAAGTTGGTGCACAAATTTTCCTATAGTACCTAAGGGGCTATTGACTAAAGGTCTGATTTTTTCTATTTCTCTGAAAATGTATGACTTTTTTATTCATCTAAAGCTCTAAACATTCAAGATTTACTAAGGGGCAGATTTACTAAAGGTCGAATTGTTGAGGGATTTTAGCCCTCCAATTCGACTGGCGAACATTTGGCAAATAAATATTCGCTAAAATTGAAAAAATATTCGCATGTTTTGAGAGCGTTTTCGACTATTCGACAGAATTATAAGATCGAACGATTCAACGAAAAGTCGAAGAAAAAATGTCCGAATATTTGCCAAAATCAATGTTCGATTGTACGATTGAAATTCGGCAAAAGCCTATAGGGGATTCCCATAGGCTTCTATTGCCATTCGGTAGGTTCAATCTGACGAAGTAGGCAGTCGAATAAAAAATTAAAGGGCAAGTTCTTCGACTGGCAAATAGTCCAACGATAGAATATATATTTATTCGATCTATTTGATCTAGTCGAAACTACTTAATTTGCATATTCGAATAGTCGCACGATCGAATAAAGACTATTCGAGAGAATATTCAAATCCTTCACACGAATTTAGTAAATCTGCCCCTAAGTGTACAAAAAAACTAAAAACATTTTGAGTTCAAAACTCGAGGTCGAGGTCCTCTAGAAGTCAATGGGAGCCGGGCTGATCCTGGTTGTACTTTTTTTAACCATTCAAATATGTCCTGTTTTGCATTGGTAGAAAATTGGCAGAAACCATGGAAGAAACATTGAAGTCAATGGTAGTGATGGGCAAATAAATTCGGCCTAGGCGAATTCGCGGCAAATTTCCAACATTCGCAGATGGCGAACATTTCGGCGAAATGCTCATGAAAATTAGCCGTGTGTCGTGTTCGTCGCCCGCCGAGTTCGTCACGTGCCGAGTTCGTCGCTTCACTTCAAAACAGCACAATCTGTGCAGTGAAAAATATTTTTAAAATTAAATAATTATATATTAAAATATGCCTTTTTAATCTTTCACTATTTTAAATAATAATCACAGATGTTTTTAAGAAGCTGGCAAAATGGGAGCCTTTTTTTCTTTTGAAAAGATAAGAGTCCAGTAACAATGTAGGGCATGTGTGTAACTAAGTGAAACACGTGTGTAAATTGCTCTTCTCATTGACTCCAATGCTATTCAGTACATTCACACACAAAGCAAAAGATGCCATTTTTTAAGATTTTTTTTCACATTTCCATACCTCCCAACATTTTGGAAGTAAAAAGAGGGACAGAATTTTTTTTTCCATACGTAGCACTGCAACATTTTGACCACACCCATTTTTGTGGACACACCCACTAATTAACATGTTCGTTTTAACAAATTTGGCAGGTTATGAAAGTTTGAAAATATTTCTCCTTATCTAAACTGTTACAAATACAATCAATTACTTATTTTAATATATCAAAATTGTTAAAAAGTATCTTTTTTGCACCTGTTAGCTGTTCTTCTAGGCTCTCTGCCAAGAGCCAATTAAGTTAGAAACTTCTTTCTTTTTCTGGCTATTCCGTGCAGAAAAAAGAGGGACTTTCCAATACAAATGAAATGAGGGACTGCAGGTTGCGCTGTCAAAAGAGGGAATGTCCCTCCAAAAAAGGGACCAATGGGGGTATGCCTTTCACATGGCAGTTTTATTACATTGCACTGTGCGTCAAAACTATTCTGACGCGCGTCAAAATAAGCGCGCGCCAACTTGGGCACGCGACAAAACATCAGCGCGACTGGTTCCGCAAATTTTTTCTCCGTTTCACAAATTTCTCTGAAAATTGGGAAAGAACAATGTACATTATGTCAACCCAGAGGGAAGCAATACAAATATAGGTCAGGAACATGATGAATATCAAGAGCAAAGCAACTGTGCATAATATTTAATGAACAAATACAATAAACGGTAACTTTAGACATATGTTGGAGTAGAACAAGAGGCAAACAGAGTAAGGTCTATTACTGGACAGGGTTTACAAACACACATAGTTGCACAGAAAACAAGTACAGGATAGTGGGCACAGAAATGCAGGAGCCAAAGTGCAGGATTTAGGAATTAGGTCTAAGGAACAAGAGCTCAGGATAACAAAGCTCATGAACAATTGTTATCCCAAAGAATGAGGTTCAATAATGCAGCACATATGGAAGGAAAAGGCAGGCTTAAACAGAATATCAATTGAGCAATGTGTTATTCATCTGAATTCTCATTCAGATGAAATATTTCGTAACACTGCCCCATATGAATTTTTTTATAGAGAAAAGGGATACTCAACATTGTCTCTTAGAATGTGTGCTATGGACATGGTATTGTATTGTATGAGTCTTAAGTAGAACTAAGGAAAACCATTGCATAAATCTCAAACAAAACAGAGCCTGTTTTCAGAAGACCTGCCATACTTGCCAATTTAAAGAATCTTTTTATAAAATTCAGTGTATCTTGACTATTATGTGAGAATGGTATGAGGTTTGGCAAAACAGTAACAATTCAGTTTTATGACTGTCTTTTTCTATGAATTATTACAAGCTTAAAGTAAATATTCAGTCTCCACAAGAAGTGTGTCAATATTTCCGTTGGATCTCCTTTTTAATCTATTCCTATTGCTGTCTTTCTTGGGAAAAATGATGGCTGCATTTACCTTTTCAATCGTTTTCCTATTGAGCAATAGATTGTACCATTCATTGTGTCATTGAACATTCTTTGAAAGACTAAATAGGAAGAAAAGTCATGCTTGGCAGTTTCTTGTTACAGTTATTGGCTTAATTATTTATCAATTAAACAGTAACCATGGTGTTTCATTTAACATGATGTCAGCAATAATCTCGATACATGAACATTGCTTTATACAGTATAGAAATACAGATTGGTTTTAAAGGGAACTTTTTTACTTGGGCCAAATAAACATTTTACCAGGTTAACAAGCTCTCTTACAGGGGTCTGTTAATTATCCCCAATCTGGCTATGGGCAGAACATGAATTGAATGAATGAACATGAATTATCTCTTACACCCAGGGAAAGTGTGCTTACAAACATTGGAGTATGGGGCAATAACAAAGCTTTTCTTTTATGTTACTACACAGAGCAAGTTTGGACAACTGGTTGCTAAATAAGTAGTAAACTCCTTCAGGTCAAACTTTTTGCTTTCATAGCTATCAAGGCATACATACCTATTTACTTGCTGTAAACTAAAATTCTAAGGGTGTTCCCGGAATGATCTTTGGAATAATCAGGGATGATGGAGAATTATGCAAAGGAGTATCTTTTTGCAGGAAAACAGACTTCATGGTGAAATTCTAGCAGGGACTCACATGCAAAATTGTCCACTGGTGAAACCATAAATTTCACCATGAAATTGTACTTGTCAAAAAAGTTCACTCACTCCTGTTAATGAATAAAAAATCTGATTAGAATAAAAATTTTTTAGTATTCAGGTATGGAATCTTTGGCACAGAGTTCTTGGGACTTAGGGTTTCTGGATGCGGGCTTTTTCCATACCTTATGTAATAAAAACATCTCACCCTGGTGCTCCAGTGGTGTGGAGGGGACGACCTTAGGAAACTTCCTCCTGTGCACCAGTTTCCTAAGGTGTGCGTGGCGCACCTCTTCCTATTTTATAGGCGCATGTGTGCTGGCGTTATAACGCCAGTGTGCAATAGCTCGCAATGGCGCAAAATTTTAAAGTATTTAAAGGGCTTTCAGTCATTCAGTCATTGCCCGTGGTAGGATCTGATCCTGTGATTCCTGAGCCTTGTGCTGTGTTTATTCTTGCTAATTCTGATTCTGTTTTGAATCCTGCCTGGCTAATGACCATTCTGAACTCCAAAATCTGACCCGTGCCTGTTTATTGACTACCTCCTCTTCTTGCATTAGACCTTGCATTTGGAAAGTATTGCCACTCCTGCTTTAGGGTATAGATTGCTAAAATGATCACTTTGACTGTTAGCTACTCTCCACACAAAGAAGGAACATGCAACCAGAAGCCACTCTTACCAGAGCAAAGGCTGCACTGCTCAACATTCTTTTCATCCAACACATTGGGGGCTTAACACAATTTACTGACATTCACATAAAAATGTAATCACCATTGCCTATTTCTATTTAGTATATTTATTGAATGGCTATGGTTTATTATTTCCATATTTCTATTTTTCTATATTTCCAGCCAACTATGTTTCATGTGTACTATCACTGCCTTCCTGATTGAGGTCATATCAATATAGTACTGTGCTATTGTTTACTTTGCATCTCACCTTTTACTATAGTATTGAATTCCATTAGCATTTGTGCTGCACATATGTGAATTTCAAATAAAATAATAATTTTGCTATTGTATATAAGAATGTATGTGAACCCTATAGGGATTCAGCTATAACATAATGAATAAAATTGGGAGCACTAAGACATACTGATAAAAACTTGCTATTATGATTTACTATTCATTGGTTGTGAATGAGAGCACATTGCCATCTTTTTTTAATCAGTACATACATAATGTATACATGAATTAATTTGCAATTTTTAAAATGACTTGTTTAATTTTTCTAAGCAAATGTAAGAACCTCTAGGCACTGTTCTCATCTAGTTATATGTAAAAGACTTTATAGACACAAAGGATTAGTGGTTATGCCACAAAGCAAAGATTCAAAGATCTGCGTTCTTGTGTCTCTTAAACAACTGTGATCATTGGAAATTGCCCCTTTAAGTCACATGTATTTTTTTATGTCATGTTATTTTCATAAAGGTTCTTTTCTTTGCATGTGGGTTGATCATTTACACTACAATCATCTCTTCCTTTAGTTGGGGAATATATTATTATTATCAAAATGCTCATCTCTTTTTTTCATATTGAATACTAAAACGTGGTCATAATTATATTGATTTTTGCCTCCTGTTATATCAGTAGTTTTATATCCTACCCCTGCTACTCTTAAGACCAGTTGTCTCTTTAATGGCAAAAGTTATTCCATCAGTTGCAGCTCATTTATATGAGTTTTGTGACTTTTGTAATTGTAGACCTATGTAAACGTAACACATAAATAAATCTAGCAGTGAGAATATGATTTAGTGCTGGTTATACGACTTGGTATAACCAAATAATTGACATTTTGACCAAACAATAATGAAAGTAAATGCATCAGATAAGGTAACTTTTTGAAGTGATAGTTTCAAAATAGCATGGTACATAGGTAGTACCTAGTGATGGGCGAATTTATTCGCCAGGGTCGAATTCGCGGCGAAATCCCGCGATTCGCGAGCGGCGCATCAAAAACGTGCGCCGAAAAATGACGCGACGAGACGCGCCGAGACGCGCGGCGAAGCGAAACGGGTGAGATTCGCCCATCGCTAGTAGTACCCAAATCAACACAAATATTTCCCACACACCTGTTGGGAATGGAGTCTCAAACCCAGAACTAGTGCCAAGGTCCTGGTCACAGTTCTCTTGTCACCATGGATGAGACAGGCATCCGCTTTTCACCCCTACTGGACCACAAAGTAATATTCTCACAACACCCAAGTCAAATCTTTTTTTTATTATTATACTTTACTGTAGCAATTTGCTATTGTTTATTAAAATAGTAGTAATAACAGCACATATTAAATTATACAAATTTTATCACATGGAATTCCGAAAGTTTAGTAATCCTTGTATCATGTGGCTCAAGGTTTGAGAACAAAACTAAAAGTGGGTTCCAATTATGCCTCTTTGGATATGTTAATGATATTGGATGGTGCTATATGGTGCTTATCAAATGTATATATATATAGGTATCTGTTAGAACTGGTTTCATTAGCATGCGTTGATATAACTGTACTAAATTGTATTAAATTGCTTAATATTCAATAATTGCTCATGTGCGAGTGTAGCAAAAGCTTTTGCAAAATTAGGCACACCCAACTGCAACAGACACCTGTATCTTACAAACCCATACTGAGTTATAATATCATTAAACATTGCATGTACACACGTATTATTGAAATGTTCTGTATGTCAGTGTGATTCATATAAATCTTCTATAGGGTATAATTAAAAATGTGTTACAGTGAGATCTAAATGGTGTATACACACAATAAGGCTACCAGTAGCCACTCAAAGGGATTTCTACTGTTTACAGAATACTGTTCGAAAGGTGCATAATAGAACCAGTGTAACAAATTAGCACTTACGTAATATAAATATTTTTATAAAAGAAATTCCAAAAACCAAAACTAAAAGAGATAGTTTAATTAGTACATACCCTCCTTATTCTGCCATCAGCTCACAATATTCAGTTTCATACAGTAACTGAGGTCCCGCTTCTCCCATCTGCAATTATGAAAAGCATTCTGCATCATTAAAACACATTTATTTTCAGTAAATATAGTATGGCTTACTACCAGAGTTGGGTCAAGCTGGCTTGGTACCCTAAGCAACCTGGCTGGCTATCTCACCCCAGAACATGCGAGAAGGTGCATGTATGTGCTGTGATAATGAATGAGGGTAGCATGCATGTACAACAAGTGACAGTGTGCACAAGTGATGAGCAGCAATGAAGGAACAAGAACCAGACCAGGGGTAGGTGAAAGAAAAGGTATGTACCTAGCTCCCCTTTTTTTACTGCACACTAGGCATGTACAGTACCTCCTCTGCTTACCCCTATTTCCAGCCATGCTTATTATCAATGTATTATGTAATGGGAAAAGGTTATGCTTTAAAAAAAAGGAGAAAATATAAAAGACAATATAATAATACATTTAGTAAGGCGGTATCACATGTAAAATGTTTATTTGGTACAAAACAATAAAAATGTATCTAAATATAAAAGACACTAGCCATACCAAAAGGAAATAGGTACCTCAGTGCTCCATGCTATCTGACCGCCTCCATTCTAACTTATTATTTCACATCACTGGACACTTCAGCAATCCTCTTCTGATGAAGCATCCAGTGGCCTGCAAATAGTAAGGAGGGAGGTGGTCATGGACTATGGAGTACAGCTCTCCTTTTGGTAAGGCTTTTTAACATTTTGGATAAATTATTGACTGTTGTGCATGAAATTAACATGTAATTATGACATTGTCTTTTCAGGGCTTAGGGCATTGTGCATACATGAATCTGGTGTCTTACTCCTAAGTGCTTGTTATAAGTGATTGTTGCAAAATGTAAAATATACTATGGCCCATTTATTGTAACATATCTACAAAAAATCTAGCTACAGATCTATCTTCATATCTAAGATTTATTAATAATGTCATTCCACCTACCTTACTATGGTTATAGTTCTACTGAGCAAGCGGATAAAGAATTCAAACTTATAAGTACATATTAAATTATATCAATATTTTCTATTTAATAAACCAATAAAAGTGTATATCAAAGTCATTGTTAGTTAAATGATTATTGAAACAAAAATATATTTATAACAAATACAGTTAAGGATTGATGCATGGTCTAAATTATAGTTACCAATAAAAGAAAACATGGAAGTCAGCTTCCTTTTTTCCAGCAGGCCCATTAAGCTTTCCTTTTACTGAGTCCAGCAATTCAAGTCTCCAGCACCTGTGTTCTCACATGCTGCCCCCCTTACTACTGTCCATTGTTCACTTTTATGCAGACTCCAGAACAAGTCCCAACTAGTCAGATGAGGAATGTTAAAAGACTCCACCTAGCTCTTTGTTCACATCCTGTGCAAGGGTTTCACGCTAACTCCAATATGACACAATCCAGATATAAATTAAAAAGCCTTTATTGGAAATGGCTTTAAAGATCTGTAACAACCATGACATTTCGGGCCCTCAACCCTTTTTCAAGTGCAGGCCCGAAACATCATGGTTGTTACCGATCTTTAAAGCCATATCAAAATAAATACTTTTTAATTTATATCTGGATTGAAGCTGTGTCATATTGGAGTTTGCTTGAAATCAGTTGGACAGTGGGCCACAGGACACGTGCACCGCCTGAGAAAATAAAGAGGTGGATAAGTGCTGACAAACAAAACCATACCAAGGGTTTCACGCTTACAGATTCACTAGCTTTGGGTGCAACTTTAGAATGCAAGTTTCCCAGGAAACTGACTCAATAAATATCATTCATACACAGTGTACATGTATAACATACATATACTGTAGGGCCTCCATCAGGAGGGCACAGGGGGACTGCTATACTTGGTCTGGTCCTTAAGGAACCCAGCTATGCTGCGCTTTCCGAAAAAAGCCGGGCCCCCTTGACAGTGCTGAAGTGGCGAAAAGACCCAAAGTCACAAAAGCAGCAAAAGCTGAAGTCCTGAAGCGGCTAAAGTCATGAAGCAAAATTAAGTTGAAGTCCTGAAGTGGTGAAAAGACCCAAAGTCTCTAAAGGAGCCAAAACTGAAGTCTTGAAGCTGCAAAAAGACCCAGAGTCACTAAGGAAGTTGAAGCTGAAGTCGTGAAGCCTCGAGTTAAGTTCTAATAAATACCAATGTGTTTTTTTTTTGTTTTTTTAAACCCTTGGCCACCAATGTTTTATTTAAATATGGACCCAGGCCACCAATGTTTCTTTTTAAAAAATATTAATTTGGGCCCAATTTTTATTTTTTTTAAATGCCAATGTTTTTTTTTAACTTATAGGTGGGCCCTGGTCACTTCTTTTTTTTAATTTGTATAGGGCCCTGATCACCAGTTTTTTATCATTTATAGAGGGGCCCTGCTCACCAATTTTTGTAACTTATAGGGAAGCCTTGACCACTATTTATTTTCAACTTATAGGGGGCCCTGCTCACCAATTTTTTTTGAACTAATTATGGGGGCCCTGGCGCCACAATTTTTTTAAGAAGGTCCCATAACTTGGTGGAGGGGGTTACCATTTTTAGCACTGATGTCTGTGTGGTCTTTTAACTGTGGTGTGGAGTGGGTGTGATCTGGAGTGGGGCCTGGGGTGGGTGGTACGGGGCCCCATGATTTTTAATAGCAGCCCTGTATACAAGGTATATGTTTATATCTAAACTAACAGCAAAACCCAATGGCTATTTCTTAAACAAATTGAGCTCAGTTGATTTGATGTTGAGACCAGTTTTAAAACAATGGATACATGGTTATATTTAAATTAGTCAGCCTAATTTCATCTAAACTTTAAAAGAAAGAATCCAACTATTATGCACTTTTCTCAATCCAAATTCTTGATGTAAATTTCATACTACATGCTGTAGTATTTAGGTATCTATCTGGTATAATCAGAGTCTATAACATCTTTTACCAAATGTTAGCTGAAAAAATAGATGTCTCTGAAGTACTGTAGCTTTACAAAAGGGGTGCAGATAGGACTGCAGGTACAGACTCACAATAATCATAAAGAAAACAGGCACACATATAACTCCAGAAATAAAGTACTGTATAACTCCAAAGTTGTTTGTAGTCATACATACATTTAAAGGAAACCACATTCTGCAAGGAATATCCATCACAATGTGTGCAAATGCATCTTGAATAGTATTATCTCTTTGATAACTGATTTTTAGATATTAAATGGGAATACATGTATGCATTTGTGCAAAATTAGCACATCCACATTAAGAATATGCTATAGAATCTCTCTCTCTCTATATATATATATTTATATATATTTTCACACTTCTATCACTTCTGAACCAAGATGAGAAACCCCAGTGACAAATTTGAAGTCTGGGATTATTTATATTATAGAGATGCAGAAGCCTTTGGCTGGTTCAGTAAATTCAGTACAGAGCCGGACCAGGCCTGCTAGGCTCCCTATGCTACCTCGCCATTTGCGAGCCAACTGGGCATTCGCACATGCGCAAATGGACAAATGCACCCATATACAGAGGCACAGAATCGGGCAGAGAGGGGACTGGACTAGAAGGCACAAAAGGTAAGTACCTGGCACCCCCCAGCTTTACATCATAGGCATGTGCCTACTCTGCCAACCGTTAGTTCCTGCCATGATTCCATATATAAATGTGGCATTGTATTTCTAACCATATTAATTATTAGGGTTTAGTTCTCTTTAAAACTAACTGATAAGAGGTACAATAAGATGGAAAACAGCAATGGTCAAAATTGCTCATTTGCAGAAAAGGAACATCCGATATGCTGGAAAGCAAATCAAACAGTTAGGTTTTGGTGCCAAGCCCCAAACCTTCAACCAAGGGAAGTGGGTAATTTCCAAGAAATTTGACTGGCACTACCAAAAATCCAACAGTATAAAATAAGACTTATTATGGACTTGTACACTTAGGGACAGATTTATCAAGACATAAAATTAGAGCTCCCCACAATTAAATCCTACCACTCTCAATTTATGATGAACTGATAAATATGAATCTAAAGAGAGAGGGGGAATTTTATTGAGGTGAGATCTAACTTTGGAGATAAAGCTGCATCTCAATAAAGAGTTCTGCACTTTTATACAGTACTTTGGACCTATAAGCTGTATTTTTGGGAGTGCCAGTAAAGTTTCTTGTAATTAGCAAAATAATCCCTATTGACCTAGATATCTATGGAAGTAGGATAGGGGTATTTTAAAAGCTATTGTTCTTTGTCTCCATGGGTACCATACCCCTAAGCCTGTTACATCTGAACCTCAACAATAATTGAAGGT
>CM044442.1:111966722-111996360 GCA_024363595.1 Xenopus borealis | reverse complement strand
AGGGCAAAAAAAAAGCGCAAAATTTGGCGAACCCAAAATGGCGAACCTTGTGCGAAGTTCTCGAACTTTTGGCGAGCGCGAACACCCGATGTTCGCGCGAACAGTTCGCGCCATCCCTATTCCCTAGAGAACTTCTCACCTTGCCTAGTTTGAAGCTATTTAACCATTTATTAACACATCTATATCTATAAAGAAGGGAACATGTACATTTTCCCTTTCTTTTTTCATCTACTGTATCTCATTCTCTCTAGACTTGATTCTTCCAATTCTTGTTCATCGCAGCTTGTCATATCTAGATGAGTAAATGAAACAATGCCAAACAATACTATAGCATTCCGTACAAATTGAACATTATTTCAAGTTTTCAAAAACAGAAACTGTCTCAAAGCCTCAAATGCATTGCAGTCAATGGAAAGGCAAAATAACATTGCAGTTAAAGCATTCTCAGCTGTGCAATTGCATTACACTTTCCTTATTAGAGAAGCTCCTTTCCGCAATCTTTTTCATAGATAAAAAGGACCCCATGTTGCCAATTTCTTTTAAATATGGTACCTGAATAGGGGGAGGGTTGAGAAAAGGGTTACACTGGGTATTGAAACTCCTACCTCTCAGTGTAACTGCCCCCCTGTGTGTTTTATGCCTTCTGAAGCACTGCCTACATTTTTGTTGCTAATAAAATAAATACATTACAATAAGAAACTTTTTTGGCTGTCAAAAAAGTATTATAAAAAAACATTGAATATCTGGGAATTCAGGATACCCAAATTTGATTTTTAATAAATAAATCACTTTTGGTGATGGAAGAATTTGAGATCATTAAGTTCAAGATCAGTTTAGCACCTATAACCTAAACATTGATTCTTCCATTTGAGGTTTGGACTGACAGAACTAGCACTTTGGATCAGGGGAACCATCTTCTCAGAAAAGCCCCAGACTGCTAAATAGGGGCCTTTCTTATTTTTCTAATATTCTTATTTATATTATTTTTACATTAAACCCTAATTTTGTTTGAAATATTTTTTATTAGAAATAAAAAATGATTGCTGAGAAGAACATTGTCTTGTCGGATTTGTTGCTCAGTAAGAGAGAATTAGTGAAGGGTCTGAAAACTTTTACAAGGCTGTCTATATCATATTATATCCTAAACCATACTTCTTAATAAATTCAAGTCAATATATCATTGTTTCCATTTTAAAGATGATAAATTAGTTACAGCCCAAGTTGGAGAATAGTGACAGGAAAGGATGAAAAATGAATTCTTCAATTCAACCTTATGTATATTCACCTTTGTTTGGACGATACTTTTTTACGGGTTGGATTTGACACCAGAGAAAAACAATATAACAAAATATATTTATAACCTTTTCAGTAATATATTTATTTATGTGTTACATTAATGTCATTAGTTTCCAAGATGATGTTGTGTGGTTAGTCTTAAGGGGGTAATAAAATGAATGATGACCCTCTATAAAACTGATAGAGCAGTTTGCTGTACATACAGCATGATGCTGGGAAATGAGGAAGTTGCAGTACTGTACGAAGCTTCTGCACCTTAAACAGTGATATATGATGAGAGGTCACAAGCAAACCTAAAAACTAGCTCTTAATTGGTCATAGAGTATACAGCTAATTTCCTACCAAGGGAGACTGTAGATACACTATCCATCCTCTGAGAGCATTATCTCACCTTTTACGTTTTGGCAAACCGTTCATCATAAAGCAGCAGAATCTCCTTAGAGACTTGCTTCCCAGCACTGATCTTTCAATGTTAACTAGACTCTCTTTATATCTCATCCTAATCTGACTGTGGCTTGATGTTTCAGCTGGATGAATATGCTTCTGAAGTGTACATTGGCTGGAACCACCCCGGTGTAGAGACAGAGAGATTTATTTGGAGTAAATATATTGTAATTAAATGAAAAGAAGAAAGGGGGCAGGAAAGGGAAGTACAGATAAAAATGGGCCATAGAAAGACAAAAGCTTTCTGGAAAGAGTTTGTAAAAAAAAAACAAAAAAAAAACAAAGAAAATGCAGGTAAAGAGCATGAGTTTTTAGAAACAGTATATACTGTAACTCTTTTATATGTATACACATCACTCTGCTCATATTGTAAATTACAACTGATCTTTGAAAGTAATGATGGTAATTCATTTTGATATTTTACAAATATCATTGTTTGTAACCAGTGAAAATATGTTGCCAAATCTCATCAGTATAATCATCATCCCTTATTTATAAAACTCCAGAACATTAAAGGCTGGAAAAGCTGAGCTTTAGCACTCAAATTGAGGAATTCATCTACTGTACCTGTCACTGAGTTCAGTAACTTCTCTCTCCCCTGTGCCATTTGGCATTGAGCATAAGAGATGGTTATGTCAGAATACTTTATAAGGACAGGGTTAAACACAGGGACTTTAAAGGCTGCTTCCATGGCTAAACAGCAGCTTTTTTATACAGGCATAGGATTTCACCCTAGAAAACCCATATCCAGAAAGATTTGAATTACAGTGCATTTTAAACAAATAATAATTTTTTTAATGTGATTTCCTTTTCCTTTCTGTAATAATAAAACAATACCCTGTACTTGGTGGTAACTAAGCTCTGTGAATCCAAATTGGTGGCAAAGCAACCCTATTGAGTTTAAATGTTTTTTTTTTTAGCAGACTTAAGGTATTGGGGCAGGTTCACTAATGGGCGAATATGCAAAAAAATCAGTGTCTCTTAAAAATTTGACTTTGACCATTAGCCATCTAAAACCTGCCAAATTGCTGTTTTAGCCTATGGGGGACTTCTTAGAACCTATTTGGAATCATTTGGTGGACTTTTTTTGGGAAAAACTTTGAATCGAATTTGATCGAATGCACTATTAGTTCGATTCGAACGATTCAAATTCAATCGAATACGGACCTATTATATCGAAAACAGACCTATTTGAATGAAACAAAAACTTTATATTAATTTTGGGTTATCTATTTGAATTCGAATTCGAGATAGAAATATATATATACGATCCGTTATCCAAAAACCTATTATCCAGAAAACTCCAAATTAAGTAAAGGCTGTCTCCCATAGACTCAATTTTATCCAAATAATCAAAATGTTTAAAAATGATTTCCTTTTTCTCTGTAATAATAAAAAAAATACCTTGTACTTGATCCAAACTAAGTTCTAATTAATTCTTATTGGAAGCAAAACCAGCCTATTGGATGTATTTAATGTTTACAAGATTTTCTAGTAGACTTAAGGTATGAAGATCCAAAGTTATAGAAACATCCATTATCCGGAAAACCCCAGGTCCCGAGCATTCCGGTTAAGTTTGGTATGAGGACAAATCTTTCGCAAAGGATTAGGGGGTTCGCAACTTTTTTTGTCTTGATTACTTTTTTGACCAAATGCAAAGTAAATTGATATTGTTCTCAATTATTTTCTCCCTTCAGATGCATTGAAGTCAACAAGTGTTTGCAGCTTTTTTGTTTCAGCACTTTCTTTAGTCTTAGTGACTTTTTTGTATCTGAAAATTTGTTTTCACTGCAAATGAAAACAAGCAATTTGCTCATCACAATAAATAACACAAGTTCTCTCTTGCTAATGTTACAGTTCAGCTGATGCCACAGACATATTTTTATCTGACATACATTGGTTACAGGAGTGCTCTATTATACAAAACATTTAACCACCTTGTTCTCAAATATGTACAGGTGTGTAAAAAGGGGGTTAAAAACAGCACAACTTTTAGTAATGTAAAAATGAGGGGAGCACCGTGACTTCCTCTTCATGTGAAGTGAAAAATAAATACCTTAGATAAGACAATTTCCATTTTGGCATGTAAAACCATGATTTAAATGATTATAGACTGTGTACATCTTCTGTTATTGGAAAAAAATACCTAGGTCAGTTTCTTGAGTTAATTGTACGTACAGTTGATCAATACCCTTGAACAGATAAAGGTTCCTTTTAAAGGATGTGAAAATGTCATTACAACTTCAGAGCTTGGCAAACCTTCCAGCAGTATTTCATGACATTGTGTATTCAAACAGTATTTTCTAGAGGGGCTAGAAATCATTTAAGTGTGTGTGTTCATTGAACCACACTGATATAAAAAATTGACATATACCGTTATTTATCCTCTGTGTCTATAGACATTTTTATATTTAGAAATAGAAGTAAAAGTAGAAAATGTCCCATTGAAAATATTTAACATTTTGTGATGTAAGTGAACCTTTTCAGAGATGTATAGGTACTGGGAAGGGTTAATAAATTTTATTGGCTTAGATAAAATTAGCAACCAAACCCTTTTCAATATAGACAACAGTTTTTCCAAGGCTGAAATATATCACTGATGGCTTAAAGTAGGGATGCACCGAACCCCTGAATCCTTCATGAAAGATCCAGCCAAATGCCCAACCGAATCCTAATTTGCATATGCAAATTAGGGGTGGCAAGGGGAAAACAGCTTTTACTTCCTTGTTTTGTGACTAAAAGTCATGTGATTTCCATCTCCACCCCCTAGAAAAAAAATCATTTTCTTCTAGTCTGAAAGGGTGGCCTTTGGTATGGTGATCCTCTTTATGGGTAAAAAGGTCCCCTGATATTTGTCTATAATGTCCTCTAATGTGCTTGTAAAGTGCAATCATGTCCCCTCGCAAGCACCTTTTTTCCAGAGAAAACAACCCCAACATTGACAATCTACCCTCATAATTTAAGTCTTCCATCCCTCTAACCAGTTTAGTTGCATGTCTATGTACTCTCTCCAATTTATATCCCTCTTAAGGACTCGAGTCCAAAACTGCACTGCATACTCCAGGTGATGCTGCATTCTACTACTACGTGCATGCAACTAATTGGTGGTGCTACTAATGCTATTAACTCATATTACATAGGATAGTAGGTGAGGTCTTAATGATATTTCCTCAACAACACAAGGCAATTGTCTACTTTCAGACGAGAACAGCTCATAGACTGCAAGCTTGAAGTCTTAAAATAAGAATATCTCTGTATACATCTTTCAACTAATTGGTGGTGCTATGTGTCAAAATAAATATGGTAATAGTTGAGGTCTTACTGATCTTTCATCCACACACCAATAACCATACTTTTAAATATTGCCAACAAAACTTGGAGTTCTAGTTTTTCTACTTTTGGAAAAGGGCTCATGGACTGCAAGCTTGAAGTCTTGGATTAATAATCTTTCTGTGGAAATCTTTCACAGGAACTAGACAACTTTATGTTTAAAATAAACCATCTTAAATCTTACTTCAAGTCTATAAGTTATATTAGCTACAGACACACTGCATACTTATCCATAGAGGGTTATTTCTACGTGTATATAAGATTCCTTCAAGCTCCTTATAATACATTGCATTGGATCATTGATTCAGAATGGCACACTCAACAAGACAAGTTAATTACTTGGCATAGTGCCCAACCCTCAGACACTTTTTTGCATATTTAAGAAAGCAGAAGATCATAGGTGTATGAAGCAGATATCTATTTGATACTGGTGAGTGCATTTCCCACATACCAGAAAACATACCAGAGTGTTTTCAGGAACCAAATGTAATGTTACACAATGTCAAGCACAGAAAAGAATGGAACTTGGTTGTGAGCAAAACATTTCTTTGGGATATACTGCTATCAAGCAAATAAAGTAAATGGACCATTGTTTATCTATTAACTTTGTCTCTTGATAAAACTTTTAGTTGTTATATGGGACTGAATAGAACATCTATTTATAGAGAAAATTGGATTCAACAGTAGAACCAAAGGTGGTCAGCCTCTTTGCTATAATTCCTTTGTGGGTAGATGTATCTTATCTATTAGTCACTTTACCATTCCTATAAAGTAGTTCATTTAGCATTTAACCTGTGTGTGTTTATCATGTTCTTCCTGAGGGATCATTCAAGTGCACATTTCCCAATGGGTGGAGGCTCTACAAAGCTCCATAGAGTGTAAACTCACCTCATGGACCTCCGCTAATACATATAATCCTTTATTTTGCAGTAATTCGTGAGATAATACATCAATGTTACCCTCCATGAAATAAAGAGGTAAGAAGGCCCAGAGCTTGTTAAAAACTCAAACATACATTAACATTAAATAAATGAACTAGGCCAAGTGCACTTTGATAAACAGGAGCATCATGCTTAATGGGTCTGTGTGACTGTGTTGAGGATTAATTGCCTACACATTGTTTATGTTGTAGTCCCAAGTGCACTGGCTCTTATTTGATCAGATATTACACATTCATTTATCATGTCATACAGATATTTCTAGGGTGGTAACCAAAGTATTTGTTTTATACATACCTCATTACTCTATTATAATTTCTTTGCATTGCACCAGCACTGAATGATTCAACTATAACCAAGAGTGTGAAGTATCTTTTAATTCAATTCTTGCTCTCTGATGTGTTCCCTCTCCCTGGGAACCATTAGTAGCCATGTGACCATTACTTAAACAAAAGAGATTATAATATATTTGTAATAATATGAACAAAAAAACTTAGTTACATAGCATTCTATGCTGAAGATTCTCAGATGTATCTCTCCTCTCTTCTCCTCTTCCTGTCTGTCTGCTATCTCTACATGGATGTCGCAATACTACCGTAAATGAAACCTCTCGAAAATGGAAAGTGTTCTCTTTCCCCCAACTAACACCAGTAACATCCCAGAAGAATCTATCAAACTTAATAATTCCACTATCACCCCTTCTCCCCAGGCCCGGTGCCTTGAGATGCAGCCCTGTCCTTCACTCCTCATATCCTGTCACTTATTAAATCATGTCACTTTCACCTGAGGAACATATCCAAAATATGATCACACAGGATGCCACCAGATGTCACTCTCTCATCAGTTCACGTTTAGACTACTGTAACTCTCACTTAATTTGCCTCCCCCCTCCCTCTCACCTCTCCTTTCCATAATGAATACTGCAGCCAGGCTTATACAACGCAGCAACCACTCCTCCTCTGCCATGCCACTCTGCCAATCTCTGCGCTGAATTTCACTACCTTTCAGAAATAAAAATGCAGACTAATGACCCTGACATTCAAAGAAGGTCACTCTTCCCCACCCTAAATCTTTGAACTTATCTCTAGATCCTCACCCAACCACTTACTACACTTCTCTACTGACCTGTTCCTCTTATTACCTCATCACATGCTTACATTCAAGACTTTGCAAGGGCTGCACCCCTTCTCAGGAACTGTCTTCTACGATCTATCCGACTTTCTCCCAAACTTTCTGCTTTCAAAAGATCTATTAAAACACTCTTATTTAGAGAAGCATACCTTCAGTCTGTTTAGCAACCAAAGGCAATATTGCCCTCTTCCACACTATGGGGTAGATTCATCAAAGAGTGAAGTTCCGCCACTAGAGGGAAATTCCACAGCTCTCAGTTAATTTCTATGGGATTTTGTAAGGCATATTCATCAATGGGTGAAGTGAAAGTTCAACCTTTGATGAATACGCCTTTAAAAATCCAATAGAAATGAATTGAGAGCTGTGGAATTTCCCTCTAGTGGCGGAACTTCACTCTTAACTTCACTCTTTGATGAATCTACCCCTTTGTGTCTGAATCCCTTCCCCTTTTAGAGTATAAGCTCTTTTGCATTGGGCCTTCTTCCCCATGTGTATCAGTAACTAGTTCCTATGAATGTAATTTTGTATGTTCTATGTATGTAATTCAGTATGTTCTTTGTTTATACACATTTCTTTTAAATCACTGTGAAATATGTTGGTGCTCTAAACAGGGCTGCCTCTGGTAACTTTAAGAGCAGAATTTCCATTTTTTAAAACAGAAATTCAGCTCTTCTAGTGCAGCGAGCACATTAGCGCTCACTGCACTAGCGATGCAGCCCCTCCTCTTCCCGCTCCGACGATAAAAATTAGAAGTGCGGAGCGGGGGGGGGGGCTGCAGCATCAGGGCTGCATCAGGTGGCAGCAGCCCATGGAACACCCCTGTCTCTAAACATACATGTTAATGACAATTATAATACTTTATTAATTTTGTCATGTAGCTGAATCATAAACATAATTGCTAGGATTCTTAGGCATGGATCAGAGGTAATCTGTTCTGACTTGCAACAGTGGAGTCCTGAGTTAGATTCCAATACATAAAGGTTGGTTTTCTATTGGACATAAGCACAAGAGCAATTTAATGCCACTTATTGCCCATTCACCAAGCAACAGCTTAAGATAGGTAGGAGGCATGAAGAGACATCTATGTCCTGCCTATTCTCTGTCCTCTCTATATAATGAACAGTTATAAAGAAGCTGATATTCAAAGGGTGGAATTTCAAATTGAAAGAAATTCAAAATTCAACCAACTGAATTTTTTAAAAGTGTTTTGCGATCGAAAATGGACCTTTTTCTTTTGAATAGGTCAATTTTTGATTGCATAAAAATAGTTTGAAGCGTTCGAATGCATTTTTTGATTTTGCCAAAATCCATCGATTTCCAAAAAATTTCAAAAACACTTCTTAAAGGTTCCAGGAGGTCCCCCATCTTAAAGGTTCCAGGAGGTCCCCCATAGGCTAAAATAGCAATTTTAGGTTGTGAAGTGTCGAATTCAAAAAGAGACAGTACTTCGATTCTCGAAATGGACGAATTTTAAAAATTCAAATCTAATTTTGGCCTATTCGATGGTCGAAGTAGCCAAAGATTACATAGAAATTAGAATTTTTTAATTTTCGATGTACTAAATTTGAGTGAACAGATCGAAGTTCGATCAAATTTGATCAAATTTCGATCGTAGGATTTATTCGTTTGGTCGAATATGTGAATTTTGGCATATTCGATCACCGAATAGGGAATGGTCGAACGGACGAATACATTCGAATAGAGTCGAATATTCGATCATTCGATCGATTTTATTTTTTAAGTTTATTCGATTGCCTACTTCGGCAGATTGGACCTACATAATTGCAATAGAAGCCTATGGGAGCACTCCCATAGGCTTCTGAGACTAAGTCCTGATCGAATAGGATTCGTACAATCGAAGTGTTCGATTGTTTGAATCGTACGAATCATTCGAATGATCGAATTATTTATTTGTTCAGTCAAATGATTTATTCAAATTCGTCGAATGATCGAATATCGAATAAAAGGTAGCCTAGAACTATTCGATTAAAACATTCGAAAAGCGAATGCTAATCGAATATCAAATAGAAACAAATTATTTTTGGGGAATAATAGTAAATTTGCCCCTTAGTAAATCTGCCCCTAAGAGTGTCACAACCGCAAATTTTTGAGATTTATTAAGCAACAAAAACCATCAACTAAAAGATGTCAAGTTAATGGAGAAGTCAATGGGAGGCAAAATGTAAGTGTTTTTTTCTTGAAAGTTTTTAGGCTCATTGAAAATGATGTGTAGAATGTGATGTTGCTGACTTTGAGTTTTTTCACATTTCTAATCAACTGAGTTAAGATTTGAGTTTTTTAATAAATAAGTGCACATTCAAGTTTGGTTAGCTTTCAAAATTTTTGCTATGTTTTTAAAAAGTCACAAATTTGAATTTCAATAAATATGCCTCCCAGCATTGTAGATTCAGGCACAAGATGGGAACTAGCTATGGTCAAAAGGCACAGTACAGAAAACAGACAAGTGTTTTACAATTTACACTTTGCACTATAATAATAATAAAAATAAAAAGGGCCCTATAATGGTAACTGCATTGTCCAGCAGATGAGCACACTCACAATGCATCCTTATATTTTTATTTGCAGTGTTTTAAACATGCCAAACACTTAAAATAACCCTGAGAATGTAATTTTTTTCGATTTGATGTCCATGGGATATTCAAAGAATGCTAATCCACCAGTAAAAGCAATTTTTGTTAAAGCTTAAATCATACCTTTGTAGCATAAAATAAAACCTCCTTTGCCATTACAGGTGTTTGAGTAATAGTTTTCACAGCACTTTTACAGTGATTTCTGCACCCTTGGGTCTACTTGGAAATAATGTGCTTAGGTTGTTTTTAGGTGTTTGAGGCTGTAAATGTATCCAGAAGTAATACCGCTGCTGGAGACGATTGTTGCATATACAAAGCTCCGGTCAAAAATGATAAGACCTTTACAGCTACACAGCAGGTGTAGAGAGGTTAAGATTTTCTGGCCTTGCAATTTCAGACATGAACAGCGTCCTGGTTAAGAAGTGTTAGGAACTGTTAAGGAAAAAAATGCACAAAGGAAAGAAAACAATAACTAACTAATAACAATTTAAAATACCGTCTTGTGTTTAAGCCCCCCTCATAAGACACATTCAGGCTGCTCAGCAGACAAAGAATTAAGCTATTGCACAAAAGCTTCATGTAAAATGGCTTAAGCAGCTTGTGATTTGATCCTTTACATTCTCTTTCTCTTTAAAAAAAGGAATTTAAACTAGTGTTTGTTTGCCAGGGTCAGTGTTTCAATATTAAATTATTATTATTATTAGTCATCTAGGCTATTTTTTATTAATTTTCCACAAAGCCAATTAAAAGGAGGAACAGCAGAAAGGAGTCACACCTTCAAACATTTCCACAATAGCTTCCTAAATCAATAACTAATGCAGTATAATGAGCAGTGAATTAGATGGTACAGGTACAGGATCTGTTATCCGGAAAGGTCAGTATTATGGGAAGGTCATCTCCCATAGAGCCCCTTTATGTGATGTTTTAAAATTAATTCCTTTTTCTATGTAATAATAAAACAGTACCTTGGTATCTAAGCTGCATACATCTATACCGTGTGAGGCCTGTTATCTAAAATCCTTTGGACCTGGGGTTTTACAGATAATGGATTTTTCTGTCATTTGGATCTTTATACCTTAAGTTTACTAGAAAATTATATAAACATTAAATAAAGCCAATAGGTTGGTTCTGCTTTCAATAAGCAATAATTATATCTTACTGTTTTATTATTATAGAGAAAAAGGAAATCATTTTTGAAAACTGGGATTATTTGATTATAATGGAGTCTAAGGTAGACAGCCTTTCTGTAAATTGGAGTCTTCTGTATAATGGATTTTCAGATAATGGATCCCATACCTGTATTTGTGGCAAAAACGTTCCTATTGGGTTTATTTAATGTTTATACTTTTTACTAGACTTAAGGTACAGTGATCCGAGTTACAGAAAAACAAATAATTGAAAACTTTAGGCCCCATGAATTCCAGATAATTGATGTAATACCTTTATCAGTGTAAAAATCAGTGTTTGATCCTTAAAGGAAAAGTGGCACCAAAAAATGTAAGTGTCTTAAAGTAATGCAAATATAATTTACTGCTGCCCTGTGCTGGTAAAACTGGTGTTTGTTTCAGAAGCACAAATAATAGTTGATATGCTGTGTAGCCATGGGAGCAGCCATTTAAAGCCAAAAAAGGAGAAAAGGCACAGGATACACAGCTTATCTGTTATCTGCTGTGAATCCTGTGCTTCAATGTCTGTCCCATGGCTACACAGCAGCTTGTTAATATAAACTATATATACACTATACATAACATTCATTTTACCAGTGCAGCACAACACTTTAATTTTTTTGTGTTATTGTTCCTTTAAAGGATAAGAAAACATAAACAAATTGGAGGTTGACAATTTCTTAAGTGCAGTAATACAAAGTTATTGCATTTGTGCAAAGTTTGTTGCAGTTGTTGAATATTGTAAGCTGCAATATTCAGTGCTACTTATCTCACCTGATATTGCCCATCTTCGCACCTTGGGGCTCATTTATAAACTTCAGACAGGGCAGAATGATTTGTAAAGTGAATATATTTACCTTACGCCTGGTTATAGTTATAAATCTGAATAAGAGTGTGCAAACAGATTTGCGAATTTGTTTTTCACATTTCGAATGTCTATAAGAGCTTTTTAAATATGGCAAAAATTTTAATATTTATGTGAAGCTCTGCGCCACAACTTTGGTGGCGGAGAAAATATTGGCAAAATAGTGTCGCAAATTGTGAATCTAAGTTACTGTCAATGCTACAGATGCAGCCACTTTTGTATGTTAATTGCGTCATGACTCAGGGCTAATTGAAGAAACTGTGTTATCTAAAGTTATCTTAACTCATTTAATGCATTTAACCTGTTGATTAGCATACCAAAGCACCATTGTTTTCAATGGTGAACTCTTTAATTGGATGGGATGCTGTGACGCAATTTTCTGTGTTAAATGAGACAAGTGTGAAGTCTGAGTTTAGTTATTCTGTGTCAAACACACAATCCAAAGTGGCTTCATCTGCATTTCCACACACAACAACCTCGCAAAGTGTCTGTACTCACTCAAAGACCCGAGTCATTTGCGAAAATTCATTCACAATGCAAATTTGCAAAAAACGGAAAGACAGGTACAGCAGTGCAATATTTTAGCGTTCAGGAAAAAGCATGGGCAAAACTACCATTTGCGGACAATTATGCGTGAACTTTATAAATGACCCCCTTTGTGTCTTAACCTCTTCTCCTTGTAGATTGTAAGGTCTTTTGGGCACCTTATCATTTGTAATTATTTTTTCATTGTACAATGCTGCAGAATATAGAATATGATGATTTTCTGTATAAATACAGGACATGGATCTACTATCCATAATGCTTGGCACCAGTAGATTTCCAGATAAGGGTCTTCTATAGTTGGATCTACTAAACTATAATTTAAACATGAAATAAGTCCGTTAGAATTGTTTGCCTCCAATAAGGATTATGTGTATCCTACTTGGGATCACGTACAGATCAGTGAATATACGTAGCGCTGGGGAAACTACACATGCTGAAGTGCAGCGAACGCTAGTGAAGCCAATGCAGGCGCAACTACACAGGTTAGTGAATTTGCCCCAATGAGAGTAGAGTTGAGTAGCAGGTCAGTAGAGGAGCATAGTAAGTGGTTGGGTGAGTATATAGAGATTAGTTCAGAGATGTAGGGAGGGGCAGAGTTATGAAGTGCTTTGAATGTCAGGGTCGTTAATTTGAATTTAATTCTGAAGGGTAGTGGAAGCCAGTGCAGGGATTGGCAGAATGGCAGAGGAAGAGCAGTTGTTGAGGTTTATAAGCCTAGCAGCAGTGTTCATTATGGACTGGAGAGGTCTCTGGAGGGGAAGGCCAATTAAAAGAGAGTTACAATAGTCTAGATGTGATATTACTAGAAAGTGAATAAGAATTTCGGCAGCATCTTGCTTGATAAATGATCATATTTTGGATATGTTCTTTAGGTGGAAATGACATGATTTAACAAGTGACTGGATGTGAGGAGTGAATGACAGGGCAGAATCTAGGCTAACCCCCAGGCACAGGGCCTGGGGTGACGGGTTGATGGTGGAATTGTTAACTATGATGGATACTTCTGGGATGTTACTGGTGTTAGTTTCCATTTTGGAGAGGTTTAATTTAAGGTAGCGTTGTGTCATCCAAGTAGAGATAATGGACAGGCAGGAGGAGACATGAGTTAGGAGTTCTGGGTTGAGATCAGGAGAGGAGAGATAGATCTGAGTATCTTCAGTGTAGGGGTGGTAGTGGAAACCATACAAGCTGATTAATTTGCCAAGGGAGGAAGTATATAGAAAAAATAATAAGGGTCCCAGGACAGAGCCTTGAGGAACACCAACAGATAGAGGTAGTGGGGAAGACAGGCCCAGATTTGTGGAGATGCCACCTAGGCCCAGGCCTATGGTGGCAGGATTTTAGAGGGCGGCAAGCTGTCCAACAACACCCACATTGGTTTAGAAATTTAAATTTCCTGTGTGCCAATCCATCCTGATCATGAAAATGGGGCGACAAACAACAGGGTGACTAGGGGCGCCTGCTAGGTAAATCCGGCCCTGGGGGAAGATGCTACTCCATTGTAAGAGACACTGAAGGAATGATTGGTGAGGTAAGAAGAGAACCAGGACAGGGCTGTGTCAGGAAGGCCAAGCGAATGGAGGGATCTACAGTGTCAAAGATGACACTGAATGAGATGAAAGGTAGCAGAGAGGTAGGTTGGAAGTTGTCAAGATTGGAGGGCTCAAGAGAGGGTTTTTTTCAGAATGGGGGTGACAAGAGCATGTTTTAGTAGAGACTGAAATGGTCTGAGAGATTAAATGGATGAGTTAAGGCTTTGATTAGGCAAGAATTGGTATTGCGGAGAAGTTTTGAAAGAATAGGATCAAGCAGGCAGGTGGTAAGGTGAGAAGAGGCCAAAAGTTTTGAGACTTCCTCATCAGTAACAGGGGTGAAGGAGCACAGGAGAGACTGGGGAGTGAGGAGGGAGTGTGGTGGAATCCTAGGGGTGTTGAGTAGTGTAATATCCCTTCTGATAGTGTCAATTTTGTTTTTGAAGTGCTCAGCAATGTCTTGAGCAGAGACAGATATGCATGGAGGGGAAGTGTCTCAAATGCATAGTTTTTCAGTTGTGTCATGAGCCAATAATGTTTAGATAGAGAAAAGCCTAATATCGTAATCTTTGTCCCTGCTGCATAATCGTAATGGCCGCATAATTGTTGGGATTAAATGTAATTTTTCAAGCTTGGATTCATTGGTCTAACACTGCCATTTGTCTACTAAGCATTGATGTTGGAGAGGAAAGGAAAGTAGTATGCCTTGCTTATGTATTAGTAACAGGTCAATATATATATTTTAAATGGGGGGGAAGAACATTTTTTTCCTTTTTATTTAAGTGCTTCACTGGCTTTATTAACATCACACTGCCAAATACCCCCTGAGACGGAGCACTAGGTCATTCCATATGTGTGTGAATGTTTTGAGTCCCCAACTGTGCATATTTCCTATTTCCACAAGTTAGAGGCTTAATTCTCTGTTAGCTTTCACACAACAACGGTGAAATCCTGCTGTGTGCAAATGCATTAAAAGATAAAAAAAGAGAGAGAACTGCTCAGTGCAAACTAGAACTTGAGTTTGTTTGAGTGAGTTTGTGTTTTTTAAACTCATCAATCAGTAGAACACCAATAGGTAAACCCCTATTTTTGCCCTGTGGACCTCAAGGCTTAAATGGCCTCTCTACATTTAAGTACCTTGTCCTTTCTGAAATGTTGATTTGATATAGATTAAATGTGTTTGTCCCCTTTTAATTTATCTTGCACCTGTGAAGGAGACTAAACAAAAGTAGTTGAGATGCCCAATGGATCGGTCACCTTCTGCTCAGCTAGGTTAAACTCTTCTTATCTTTCGTTCTTAATCTTTCTCACTTTTTATTGCAATCAGCATTTTTTGGTTTCACATAACAGCTTTGAGTGTCCTAATAACTTATCATGAAAACTTTGATTTATATGATAGATCTTTTTTTTTGTTTTTAACAATGGTAACATATGAATTGCTAACTTTCACAAGCCAGATCATGGTGCACACAATAACAATGTTTTAATCAAGCACATTTTTTAAGGAATGTTGGCCTGGAACAATTTAACCAGTAACCCGCTGTGTGGCACTGTATCAAATGCTTTAGCAAAGTCTAAGTAAATCACATCCACTGCCATCCCAGAATCAAGGTCCCTTTTCACCTTCTCATAAAAAGAAATTAAGGCATTATAAGTATTTATTAATTAAACAATAAACAGAGCTGCAGAAATCAATGGTGGCTCAGAACTGGCATGTATGATTTGGAATCTAAAATGCCCACAATTTGGTCAGTGTAATTTTACAGTACGACACACTTTAAAAAGCATTCAAAGAACTTATTTAGATTCATTTTGTTAATCCAAATGTTATTAATTGGACTTACCCCTTTTATGAAAAAAATATAAGCTTAGTAATGATGGGAGAATTTATTCGCCAGGCGAGAATTTGCGGTGAATTCCCGCGATTTGCCACCGGCTAATACATTCGTGAAACGCCAGCGAAAGTTTAAAAAAAAAAACAAGTTGCGTCGAAAATGACGCAACGCACGTTGAGAATTACGTGATGCGCGTCAAAAACGTGCCACGACTCGTTTCGTGAATTTTTCGCCAATTTGCAAATTTTTCTGCGAAGTGAAACGGATTAGATTCGCCCATCACTAATGCTTAGGAAACAATCCAGCTAAAACATGCATGTAATTTTTTTTATCAAATAAATGGTACATTTTTCAAACATCTTCACTTTAACATATAGATTTAGAAAATTGTATTTGCCAATGAGAGGAGCAAGATTCATAAACATCCTCAAATATACATGCTTCGTTTATCCATTCCTTTATCATGTTTTTTGAGCATGACATACAACTAATCTTTCACTCTTTCTGACCCTATTTGTTTTTTAATATGTTTTTTTTTCTTTAAATCTCAACTAAACTCTGTACCAAGCTCTATAAATAAGCAATGCAAATAGTATTACCCACTAGTATTTCACTATGTAAAATGCTCTCTCTCTGAAAATGTATGTTGGTTACTGTATTCATTTGACTTGTAAATTAATTAGAAAAATCAAACAACAATAATAAAATATGAATACTTTTGTGTGGTAGTAGAAACTATGCCTTTTTGATATTGGGAGCAAAATTAGGAGTGAAAATTCTTATGAAAAATTACAAGATAAGATTTACTAATGGTTTACTAATGGACTGCAGATAATGATTTTTTTTTCTACTTCTAAGTATATGAATCTAGTGTGGGCATCTACTTTTTCCCTTTTTTGAGGCATCGTGTTCTCTTTGGAGACCACGAGCATGAAAAGGTATTTTAACAGTCCCGTAGAACAAATAATTAGAAAAATTGAGGTCCAGTATGGTGAGCCAGTGGGGGGTGGTTGCTGCAACTTCATGCTGAAAATAGAATTTATTGGACCACTTTTATTCAATTTCAGACTTTTAGTGTTTTTTTGTTTTTTCCCTAGTAATTATCCAAAAACTAAAGTTTTTAGTATTTGAATTTAGTCATTATTTCAAAACCCTCTTAAACCACTCAAAACTGATCTCTAATAATAAGGCCTCCACAATTACATTCCAGCATACTTGTTTACCTGCTAGTCATCAGGTAAACCTCAGAATTAGCCATAGTATTGGTGCACTGACACTAAACAGCAGCAGTGGTTAGCTTCTGGTCATCTTGATGCATGGCAGAACTTGATATGGTCTCTGCTCCAATCTTCAAAAATTTTTCATAGGAAAAAAACGTATCTTTGAAAATCTAAGATCTTCTGAAAACTTCTTCATAATGTGCCTTATACTATACCATTCCACGGTTTGCACTTTGTCTCTCCCTTCTTGGTAGACTATTACTAATGTCATTGCCAAATGATCTGCTTATAATAACTTACATTTACTTTTCAGCCTGAAACACTACCTTCATACATTACAACAATTACTGTATGAAAATGTTACTGGGCATATAGTTTTAGTAAATTAACATGTTTGCATGATATGTCAAATTTAATGTGTTTTCATTGGTTTATTTTAAAACAAAATATAAATTGCATAGCAAAGAACATATTAATTTCTTCTTCAAATGAAACAAGATGCTGTTTGTGGACCACCAAGTAACCCAAATACTGTTCGATCCCTGAAGACAGGGCTTGGAAAGTAGACAAATCCACAATTTGGCTTTGCTTACAGTACATATATAAATATGCAACCTGGCCTAATGTCATATCCCACAATTCAGCATGTATCCTATCAAGTAACTTTTAATTTTCTATTTAAAACATTAAGTCCATCAACTCACATGCCAAGGAAAATATCATAAATGAAATGTTAAGAATATAAAAAACAGCTAAGCGAACTTCTGTTACTCTATGTTCCACTTATCTCAACTTAAATTTTAGCTACAAAAATTGCAGCTCTTACATTTTCTATTTAATAACTTTAACAGACTCATATGTACCATGCTGTTTGTCACCGAGCTATCAAATGCACACAGTGCTCTTTTTCATTGTCTATATGACTTCTGAACGTTTGTCTTTGCATGATGTACTTTTCCACCCTACTGACAATGCAAGCTGATCCTGTTATTATAAAAATCATTGAAGCATTCATGGAACTTTCTTTCATTTGGTATCAAGCTAAATTTTAAGCTGCCCATACCAGCAAGACCTTTTAAATCATAAAATGATTTTCCTAGTTTCCTATATTTATTGTAAGTGTGGGGTTATAGGAGATGAAATAAAAACAGACACTAGAAAGCATTCCTATTGATTCTAGTTTAGTTTAGCATCTGGGTTTTGCTAAGTAAATTTACTTTAACCACTATATAATAGACATTCTTCACAACTACTGAATTTGCATAATTCTATATAGGGGTTTAAGGTTAATGTATTCTTGCAGAATGTTATCAATAGCCAGAATTACAGTATATACCAACTACTAAATCATGCAAATAGCTTTTTCTTATCGCTATAGCTGCCTCAGTTAGTATACAAATAAACACAAAGAACAAAAGAAGAAAATAATTAATTTCTTTTTCTGATTTACAGGAAACTGAATTAATATTGGCTGACTTATTTATATGGCGATTATGCCAATATGTATCTACCTGAATTGAATCTTGAACATCTCAAGATACTGTAATTGAGTTCAAATTAGATGTTACATTTACATGTATGACTGCAAAATATCCTTGCTCTTTCCCAGTATAAGCCTATAGCATGTTGACTGTTTGCTAGGGATTTGTCAGGAGTGCCTGGTGGCACTCCTCTTCAGCACAGCATCCAAGATGGCTGCGCCCCTTGACCCACATGGGCCAATACTGGTGCGATAATGTCACACGTCTGGTTCCTAAATTTGAATATTTAAGAACTTCCAGGTCACTTGTTCGACGCCTGATTTTAGGATTGGTTTGGAACATTCCTGGGTGTCTGATGATTCTTTCTATATTGATTCCTGGACTTTGACCCTGCCTGTACCTCGACCTTGATATTTTCTGCCTGTCTTTTGGACTTATTGACTGGACTTTGATTACGATTTTTCCTGCTCCCATTTGTGCCACAAACTTGGATTTTAACCCTTAAAGCTTCTTCCTTGGTCCTGACTACTCCCGATAGGCCCCCTGACATGATTCAACTGAGACAGAAAATGAAGAACTGAACTCTACAACATGGGCTAGTAAATAGTTTGGCTGTTTCTTGTTAAAGAATGAAGTTAAATTGACAAGCATTCTGTTGGTAGTCTATCACCTCAACAAGCACAACTATGGCTTTAGTCCAAAATGCATCACAGTACCTGAACCCAATTGCCCTTATATGAGCTGTATTCACTGACATAGGCTAAATCGGTAGACATAGATGTATTTATTGTAAATGAAGGCTAGTCTGGCAACCACAATGGAGCAGTCACGCAAACAATTAGATTAGAGCAAATACAAATCTATTTGCTGATGATCATATACTGTATATTTGTACAAATTCAATTTTAATTGCACCAATAGCCTCACAACAACATGTTTATTTTTCTAATTTTATTCTCACTGCATGCTGCAGATTCTATGCAGTTTGGAATGCAGATGCAGATGACAAAATTACTAATCAGCCATGGAGCATAAGTAATTCATTAGTATATAAAGTGATTTGAAGTGGGGGTGAAAAACCAGTGTTGGAGCTCTTTAAATTCCCTCTATGAGCACACATGAAGCACTGGATTCCTGCATTGCTCTGAGCATCTATGCACTTGCAGGATCAATGCAATTCTTGCAGTCACTTGAAGGCATTATAAAAAGCTTTCATTAAAGCCAAAATAAAAAACTTACACCAAGACCAAAAGAAAAACTTACAGCTAGATGGACATTATAATGGTAGCTAGAATGAAAGTTGCATTCTTTGAATGGAATTAAGTTTTAAATGAGCAAACTTTGTCCTTTGTTACTGAAGAAGTGAAACACTGGCAATTTTGACAAACATCAAAAACGAACACATTCAGTAGAGCAGGGTGTCAAAACATGGGAAGAACAACTCCTAGTTTCAAAATTAGCTTCAGTTTTGGCAGTCCATATGATCATGCAAATATTGACGAGCTCCATGAATGGACTGTTGGAGTCCCAATAATCAATAATCATATATCCAATGATTTTGGTCACTAACAAAATTTCTGACTTATTAAATATATTCCAACAACTCAATTTTTAAGTTAAAAAAATCACTGTTTATTTATCAAAAGTTTAAAAGTTAGGCATACACGTTTCATATCTCCCAGCAATTGATTTGTTGGACTATATTTAATAAGTCATATATATATATATGCCCTTGGAACTGGGGGCTATATTCCAATTTAACTTGGCCCTCTAGACTGGCCCTTTACAATTGTGGCATGTGAGTGCTATTATAACTTTGGACTAACAAAATTGCCCCTCATGCAAATATCAAAACTTAATAAATTCTGTATGATGGTGAGTGATGCATGAGAAACAGAAACCTTGAATTAGAACCAGCCATGAAGTTCAATTCCATACAAAGAACAAACAACACATATTTTTTACTTATTTTATTATTAACATGTATTTTTATAAACTTTATGTTTTTACTACTTCATATGTAGTGATGGGCGAATTTATTCGCCAGGGGCGAATTCGCGGCGAATTCCCGCGATTCGCCCCTGGCGAATAAATTCGCGAAACTGGCAAAAAAATTTGCCAAAAAAAATTCGCCGCACAAAAACGAGTTGCGCGTCGTTTTTGACGCAAGGCACGTCAAAAACGACTCGACGCACGTCAAAAACGACGCGACGCGCGTCAAAAACTACACGACGCGCGTCAAAAACGACGCGCGACTCGTTTCGTGAATCGGCGAAAAATTCGCGAATTTCTCTGGAAATTCGCAAATTTTTCGGCGAAGCGAAACGCGCCCGTTTCGCCCATCACTATTCATATGTTAACTTTATCCGAACAAAGGAAGTGTGTAAATGTAGTTTAGGGAATCCAATCATGCATTCATTTGCTACATCTACCCCACCCACCTCCCCAAAAATAGAAAGAAAGCTACTGGAGTAGCTGATAGAATACAGCTAGCATCCTCCCCCCTTATCTAATGTAAGTTGAAATTCCAGCCTAATCATCCCTTGGCATCTTTTATCCATTCTGTAACAGCTCAAGCCTCACAGACTAAAGGTCAGTGCTAAAGATACAGGTTTCTTCGCTGTAATAAAGATCACCACCAGCAAGCCTTAGAACTAATCTGGGAGGAACTTGTACCTATTCAAGCAGCATCCAGTTTCATTAAAATATGAGTGATGGCAATGAACTCTCTTGTTACACTCAGGAAAAATGCTTTTTACAGGGGAGCAATAATTTTACAAGAGCAGAATCCATTTCTCTGGTTAAACTGCTGAATCAAATTTCCATTTGGCTTCATAAAATAGCACTCTGCAAACATTTGCATCTTCAGTTACAGTAACAACATTTATTCTTCTTGCAGATAATGATATTCACAAACAAATTCTCCCTTAACCACCATTACATTAACCTGACATTTGCCACTGAATTCTGTTAAGACGTATAAATCCTATGTCGTCAAAATGCAATGAACTGTTTCCATCCAAACAGTTAGAGAATGCTCTTTATGAATGAACTGGCTGATCGTCATCATAGAGGAGTCGATGGGGGGTCAGGTAGGCTCAATCACAATTATTACAGAACTGATGTAGATGCTTATCTGTGTACACAGAAACTCCATGATGACTATATGTAGCCCTAGATATCTATAAACCCCATGCATTGGCTGTTCAATAGAACATGGGGTTACTAGTACCCTCAATGGAACGTTGGTGGGTAATAATGTCATCAGAATATAATAGGTGCCAGGAGAGATTATGCTGATATTCTAAGTTTTGGAACTCTTTTTGAACAGCCAGTTATCACTACAACTCCTGTGTCAATAAGACAGCTGAGTATTGCTGGGGTATCAGAAGGAAAGATCCTTTTTAAATGCACTGAAGAGTTGAATGTCATGGATGCTTCATTTTTTTAGTTTTTCATTTAAGGAATCTGTTTTTCATACTGTGGTGCCAAGTACCTTTCTCTCTCCCGTATGAGTTTTGCATTTTCCTTATACAGGTATGGGATCTGTTGTCTGAAAGCCCATTATTCAGAACGCTCAGAATTACAGTTATTCTGTCTCCCATCGATTCCATTTTATCCAAATATCTATAAATATCTATTTAATTATAAAATAGTACCTTGTACTGGATCCAAAAGACATTAGTAATCCTTGCAGAGAGATAAACAAAAGAAACACCAAGAGCCCCAATAGTGTAATATGTATTGGTAAAGGATATTGAAATAAGAATAAATAACTTATACTCACAAACCAGGGTTACCAATAGGCAACTGCTTTAAAGGCAGGTGGGGAGAATGTCCTGACCCCACTCAGGATTATGAAGTCGCTCTCTGTAGATAGGAAAAGGGTATCAACCCTCCACCGAAGGTGGACTTAGTATTGTATAGAAAGAACAGAAGCGCTAAAAGGATAAAAGGATATGAACAAATTTAAAAGCCAAAACTTGGTAATCAGAGGAGGCAGTGGTGGACTTACCTCCTCCGAGCAGACACAAAACGACTGTAATTAGGCAGTCAAAATTTATTAACGAACTCCAATCAGTACAACGCGTTTCACGGGCTCAGACCCGCTTCCTCAGGCAATAAACATAGGAGTTACAGCATCTGGCAGTAGTATACACATACAGAGGTGCTGAGAGTGTATACTACTGCCAGATGCTGTAACTCCTATCAGAAAGGTCTACATAAATACACCAGTAAACCCTCAGTAGTGCTGCTCTGGGTCCTCTGTCAAAAGAAACACAGAATTTCTCTCTTTCTTTCTATTGTGTACACATGGGTTTCCGTATCAGACTTCCTTTTTTCAACTTAAACCTCCAGGGCTTGGGCTTGATCATGCTCAGTTTTCTCCTCTCATTCTCCCACCCTCCTCCTGCTGTAATCTGAGCCTTGAGCTACAGTATGAGTGATCAGGGAGAGACGCACAAAGTGATGTCAAACCAAGCTAATATGGCAGCTGCTATCCTGAACAAACAGAAAGAGCTTCTAGAGCTGTTTACTCAAGCATGGTAAAGCATTCTGCAGAATCAATATAGTGTTATTTCTTGCACTTTTGTGGTTAATCTATTGACAATAAACCTCTTCAGTAGCTTTCCTTCTCCTTTAATAGGGTTGCCAACTCTTCCAATGGCTAAACCCAAACAAAGGGGGTGTGAATTATGGTGTCTTGGTGGCACAGTGATGATGTTGGGTGGAGTTTTGATGCCAGTTATTGGATCACTTAGCACTTAGCTTTGAACCAGGTGGTCCTTTGAAAAAACAGGAAAGAAGAGAAAGGCATTTCAAAATTACAAATCTGTTGGGAAAGAAGCTGCATTTAATGAATATAAACACTATAATAAATTCTGTAAATCGTAATCCAGAAGGCAAAGAAAGGAAATGAAAAGGTAATTGTGGTGCAGGCAAAATCTAACCCTAAAAAGTATTTGTAAATATATTAATAATAAAAAGATGCGGGTTGAGAGTGTTTCTCCATTACATAATGGTACCAGTATTGTTGCAACATATACAGAAAAGGCAAATGTGCTAAATCATTTCTTTTCTTCAGTGTATACAATAGAGGAGTCTGAGTTCTCAGGCTCACTTCATAGCTGCACTGATGACTCAGCTTAATCTAGTAAGTGGCTGACTCTGGATATGATTCATAAAGCTTTAATAAAAAATAATGTAAACAATTCTCCAGGGCCTGATGGCATATGCCCTCAGGTTCTAAGAGAGCTTAGTTCAGTTTTAGACCAGCCCCTATTTCTGATTTTCTAAGATTCACTTTCATCTGGTATAGTGCCTATGGATTGGAGAAAAGCGGATGTCAGCATTCTCAGCCTTGCCAAAGTGTTTGATACCGTGCCCCAAAAACTGCTTTCTAAACTAAGTAATTTGAACATAGATAGGAAACTGGCTACTGGATTGGGTACAGAGGGTGGTTGTTAATGGTACATTCTCTAATTGGAGTAGGGTTCTTAGTGGGGGCCCCTCAGGGCTTGGTATTGGGTCCACTTTTATTTAACTTGTTCATTAATGACTTAGGGGAAGGTATTGTAAGTAATGTATCAGTGTTTGCAGATGACAAAAAACTATCCAGCCCAATTAATTCCATCCAGGATGTGGCAATCAGGGCAGCTAAGTGGCAAATGAGATTTATTGTTGATTAATGTAAAGTCATGCACCTGGGATGTAAAAATATCAAGCCACTTAATGGGATTGCACTGGGCAAATCCATTATGGAAAAGGACCTTGGAGTCCTTGTAGATAATAAACTTGGCTGTAGCAAGCAATGCCAGTCAGCAGCATCAAGGGTAAATAAGGACTTGAGCTGTATTAAAAAGGGCATAGAGTCACGGAGGAGGGAGGAGGGGCTCATTCTTCCACTTTATAGAGCACTTGTAGGGCCTATGTACAATATGTCGTACAGTTTTGGTCTCCATCACTGAAACAGGACATTATTGTATTAGAGAGGGTACAGAGACGGGAAACTAAGCTGGTAAAAGGTATGGAAAATCTTAGCTATGAGGAAAGACTGACCAAAATTTGGGATGTTCACGCTCCAGAAGAGGCGCTTAAGGGGTGATATGATAATTATGTATAAATATATAAGGGGAACATATAATAATCTCTCTAATGCTTTATTCACCAGTAGGTCTTTCCAGCTGATACAAGGTCACCCATTCCGATTAGAAGAAAAGAGGTTCCGCCTAAATATTCGGAAGGGTTTTTTTTACAGGGAGAGCTGTGAAGATGTGGAATACTCTCCCTGAATCAGTGGTACAGGCTGATACATTAGATAGCTTTAAGAAGGGGCTGGATGGCTTTTTAGCAAGTGGGGGAAGATTGCTCATAGTACAAGTTGATCAAGGGACTAGTCCGATTGCCTTTTGGAGTCAGGAAGGATTTGTTTTCCCCTCTGAGGCAAATTAGAGAGGCTACTAGCAGTTAGGCAGGTTCAAAAGATAAAAGGTTGAACTTGATGGACATGTCTTTTTTCAACCTAACTTACTGTGTTACTATATTGTTTCAAGAGTCAAAATCAGAGAACAGGACTGAATAAGCAAATACTGCTTTCAATTGTAATTACAAATACTAAAATTGCTAGTGTTTTATAGTGAGTGCATTTTGTTTATGTGACACCAACACTAACAAAGGGATAAATGTTGCAAACTATATAAATATTTGCATGTGCATTTTACATTTTTCTCCTCTAGCCACAAATTTGTATCACATTCTAGGGTTGCAATGTGTGTATGGTACATTGCCAGTTTAACATTACAGAATCCAATTAGTTAATAATCACAGTCCAATGTTCTACATCCAATTTATCAGTATTTAACTCAAACAAACTACCACTTAACTGTGCTCAGCCATTAAAACAATCCCATTTTTCTATAAAAAAAATAGAATACTGATCTACATTTTTTCACGCTGCCTAGCCAGAATAGACTCAAGGGATATTATCTTATTCAGAAAGAACCTTTCAAGGTTGAATAAAAGAAATAGTGCAGGATCCCTGGGAGAGGAAAGTGATCATCATTTTCACCTTCAACTCCTCTTTGATGTGGCAGAGTCAATTTTTAATCAGCAGCCATCAGACTGGGCTTCATTTCGCTTTACAAAGTCCTATTACTCTACCACTTTCTGGAAGAAGGTGATAAGGACAATACTGTTCATAGAGCCCTGCATAAGATGAGTCCCCTTCGAGAGACTTGATAAAAAAATGAGCAAGTATATAAGGATAAAGGTCGTTTCTCTTTTAAAATTAACTCCTCAAGATTGCAAACTTTAATTTTTCATGTACTTGTTTTTTGAAAATTACTATTGTCCTAGCTGTAAAAAAAATACAACAAACAAAACAGAGTTAAGTGTGAACTATCCATTCAATACAACTACAGTATACATACATCTATACATACATATCTGTGCATACATCACAAACACACACGATGCATGGACACATTTATTTTAAAGCACCAATATCCCCAAACTGGAAAGGGCATTGTATACATATAAATATAATGTATGCTTATTCTGTACAGTAAGAACTGCTTAATTTTTCCAGAACCCTAATATCATATATACAGTATGAAGCCACTCCTTTATAGCACTGGTTGACGTTATAAAGTTATAAATCATATTCATAGAAAATGATAATAACAAGAAGTATTGCGGCACAATGGGTAATACTGCTGCCCATCACTTCTGGGGTTAATTGGTTCCTGAAAAAAACAGACCCTAGTGAAAGTCTTATGGACTGTAGATTTAGACCGTTGTGATGTGAATGATTTATAATCTCTGTACAGAGCTACAGAAATGTGTTGGCTACTTAGGGGTCCGTTTACTAAAGTGCGGTAAATTTGAACTTAAGTTTCCGCATGTTATCGCTGAGAATATTTTTACGCCAGAATATTCGCAGAGACTAAATTTACTAAACAGCGATGTACTCAGAAGTCATTGCGATCACTTGCGGTAACTACGTTAGCGAACCAGCTTACGTTAGCGGTAATTTTAGCGAGTTTCGAATTTTCTGGCGACAATTTACATTTGCATATATTTATTCTAGAAAATAGTCTTGTTTTATGCGTTAATAATGGCGTTAATTTTGGCAATTTTTACTGTGACATTTTTTGCCAGAAACGCATCTTCAAAACTCATAAACTTTACTGACTGATGATTATAACATCCAACAACATTACAGAGTGACACCAATCAAACATGTATGCATCATATAAACCCATACTTCATCCATCCACGCACACACCCTTCTGTCCATAGAATCATATGAACAAGAAATCATATCAGTTATCTCTTTGTATCATTTAAATGTACAGTTTAAATGAGAATTAAACTCCCATTGAGAATTTTCTGGCCAAAAAATAAGTTAACGCCACTATATAGATGGCGGTAAAATGTTGCGAATATTCTGGCGTTAATTTTGTCTTTCACACATTTCGCTGCTTAGTAAACCATGCGTTAATATGTAAGTAGCATTATTTTCAGCGGATGCGATAACTGGCGAATACATACAGTATTCTTGCGCAAGAAAATTCACAAATTTATATTTACCGCAGGTTAATAAACTCGTGAAAACATATTCTGCATTAAATTTGTCTGTATTTTGTGCGCAAATTTTTACCGCACTTTAGTAAACGGACCCCTTAGAACACAATAATGTTAGTATTTAAAGCAGTGATCCCCAAACAGTAGCTCGTGAGCAACATGTTGCTCTCCAACCCCTTGGATGTTGCTCTCAGTGGCCTCAAAGCCGGTTCTTATTTTTTAATTCCAGGCTTGGGGACAAGTTTCTGGTTGCAGAAAAACCAAGTGTGCTGCCAAACAGAAGCTCCTGTAGGCTGCCAGTCCACATAGGGGCTACCAAGTAGCCAACCAAAGCCTTTATTTGACAACCCAAGCGACTTTTTTGTGCTTGTGTTGCTCCCCAACTCTTTTTACATTGGACTGTGGCTCATGGGTGGAAAAGGTTGGGGAACCCTGATTTTTTCCAAGTTTTAGCAGGAATGTACTACAGGTACTGGACCTGTTATCCAGAATGCTCAGGACCTGCGGGTTTTTGTACCTTACGTCTGCTAGAGAATCATGTAAACATTAAATAAATAGGCTGGTTTTGCTTTCAATAAGGATGAATCATAACTTAGTTTGGATCAAGTACAAGGTTCTGTTTTATTATTACAGAGAAAAAGGAAATAATTTTTAAAAGGTTGGCTTATTTGGATAAAATGGAGCCTATGGGAAACTGCCTTTCTGGATAATGGGTTTCTGGATAACAGATCCCATATCTGTACTATATCTATGTAACAATATTCTGGCCCAGAAAACATATTGGCGGCTTAGCTTGGTAGAACTGGGCTCCTTTTCTCAGCTGGGTCCTTGCTTAGTGGAGGAGGAAGGGAAAATATGTTGTGCAACTACACGTCTCTGCTGTAATAAGGTAGATGGTATGCCAGTTGATGTTAAACAGCCAGCAAGCTTTATTTGGAAAAGCCATAGGGTTATAATTACAGTCACTGAGGTAGATGGACAGCGTTGCCATCTTTTCTGGAAAATAAATACTAGCCTTTCTATACTGTTATCTTTCATTGTTTTGAATACCATTAACATCAAGCATCACTTTGACTCTCTTGATTACTTTGGCCAGACCGGTTATAAACTGTCTAAGTGGCAACCTTATAGATAGATGTATGACAGATCAAAGTCAGAGCTTAACTCTTGTACCAATAAGGAGACACTTGGGAGGTTGAAGATACATCTTTAAAGGAAGAGTAACACCAAACATTGACAGTGTTTTAAAGTAATGATGGGATAAGGCAATGTTGTCCTGCACTGGTACAACTTGTTAGTTTGCTTAAACTGATGTGTAGTCATGGGGGCAGCTGAAAAAGGAGAAAAGGCACAGTATAGATACACTCTGTATTATACAGTGTGATTCTACAGTGCTCTTTGTTATCTATTATGTATCATGTTCTTGAATGGATATACAGTAGCTTGCTTTAAAAACTACCTCAGTGTTTCTGAAGCAAACAGATTAGTTTTTCCAGTAATTGGCAACTGTACATTATATTGTCATTCCTATAAAACACTTTCATTTCTAGAAGTTACTGTTCCTTTGAGGCTTCCAGCTAGTGGTCTGGCCCCCTCAAGTGGAATTGTTTGCAAGAATAGAATAATAATCCCAAATCTCTTTACAGTGCTGTGGTTGCTTAACTTTTAGGCCAGTTACTGTATGTCTAAGTGAGAGGTACTGACAAATATCAGTCCATAGGGGGAACACACGGTAGCTCTTTCCTATATTACAGTATGTTCAAAGAAAGTATTGTGACAATGATAATCCAGTATCTATCCAGTACTATGTACTGTGTCCCTGTTTACTGTATTCTCTTAGGACTGGTTAATAATGTTTCACTGGGGCCTTGTTGAACCCAGGCTTTTCAGTAGATGTCCAACTCGACCAGAAGATGGAGGCCAAAGAAGAAGAACTTGAGCAAGAAGAACTTGAGCTTCCCAATCACTATATTAATGTGTAACAGGAAATGCTCATAACTTCTCTGGGCCAATAGGGGAATAAACCATCCCACCTATGTAAATATATACACAGACACTGAGACTAAGTATTAAAGGGAATGATTATGTAGAGGAGATACCAAGGGGCACATTTACTAAGGGTCAATTAATTTATGGCTACTTCAACTATCGAATTGGTCAAAATTCTTTTTGAACTGAAAATTTGTTAATTTAGAAGTGCTGTCTCTGTAAACAACATTCAACTTTGACACTTCGTCACCTTAAACCTGCGGAATTGCTATTTTAGCCTATGGGGAACCTCCTGGAACCTTTAAGCAGTGTTTTTGAAATTTTTTGAAAATCAAATATTTTTTTCAAAAATCGTTTGAATATTTGAATCAAAATAGGTCGATTTTCGATTGAAAAAAAATGATGGTTGAATTTCGAGTTTTTTTATTTCGAAATTCGACCATTAGTAAATCTGCCCCCAAGTCATAGGGAAGTTAACTCTATTGATCCCCACACCTATATAAATCCTTTTGCTCCAGGAGATGCCCCACCTTCTCCTCCAGACTCTCAGTTATTAAACAGTGTTCTCCATGAAGACATTGTAATGAAGGAAAATTCCTTATAGTTTAGAGATACACCAAACCCAGGATTCAGTTTAGTATCGAACCAAAGCCTTTAGCAGCAGGATTTGAATTTGACTGCATCCAAC
>CM044442.1:111950639-111963915 GCA_024363595.1 Xenopus borealis | reverse complement strand
AAAGACCTTAGCTGACAACCAGAGTAAAAGGTAATTTCATCATTTGGCCAAATTCAGTGACATCACTAATTTCTATGTGGCCACAAGGTGACATCACTGAGCGTGGCCAGATTAAGTTTTGAAATTGCTATTGCTCTGGCAGTCAGTTTGGATCAGATAAAGTGTTTATGTAATTTTATATGTACAGGAATCAGGTATACAAAATCAAATGCTCATATTACTTTCGGACTGAATTTTCTAGACAATTAATATACAACTGCTTGGATATTAAATAGGGTTTATTAGGATTTCATTAGGCTTCAGCTTCAGTTTGGGATTACGGTAAATCCTACAGAAGATTCAGAATTTAGCTGAATCCCAAAAATAATAATGATTCGGTGAATCAATTATATCAGTCGTGAAGCTGCTCTCTTTAAATCTGTATTGGTGATGGAAAGACATTTTGATACTCCCTTTTTCTCTTGTTATTTGCATGAATGTCATCAGGGCTGTATTTATATATGGGCACTCAATGGCCTGTGCCAAGGACCGCAGCTTTAGAGGGGTGGCCTGAAGTTACTTATATAACAAATTAAATTATCTTGTAAAAATAAACAAATTCCACAGTCACTGAGGGAGACTTGTAGGTAAATCCAGTAGCTAAGTTGGGGGGTGAGGAGTTAGGAGAGCATTTTTGGCATGTGTAAGCAGAAATTACGTCATACAGTATATCAAACATGTTACATGACACTCAGTTGTGCATGTGATGTCACTTCTGCAAAGGTTGACGTGTAACCAAGTCTGGTACCTGGGATGGCACCTGTAATCATTCTTAACATGCTGCTGGCATGAAAACACTGACAGATATTGTCTGTACTGTATATGTAAACAGTATTTTCACATTTTGCTGTAACCGGCCCATTGGAATTTCAAATTGTATTAACATAAAAGTATGTATATGTCTTGGATCAGTTTTAGTTCCCCCCAAACTGGGCAGATGTTGAGAATAAAGAAACATGTCTACAAAAACATAAAAAGCTTCAGCATTGTTGAATAAAACAATACAAATATAATATTCAAAATGCAGAAAAAGCCAATGGCTCATTCCATAGCTGTGTGGATTTCTACTTTTTTGTTAACCAACAAATTTATAGTTTAAACAGAGCACTTAAGCCAAAAAGAAATCTTTATAATCTATCATTTAATGAAGTCAGCAGCCTTAATTGCTTTTCTGAAATTGATCAGGGTTCTGGGAATTACACACTGAAATGATGTTACCACTCTCCAGTCTGTACATTTCTTGATAAAATCTCATTAAAAAATATCAAGCCTTTAGGTGAGAGAATACATATGGATGCTAAATGCATCTTAAGTAGCAGCACCCAAACTGATGACCTAGTTATTAAAAAAAGAACAAAGCTGAGTAAAATGAATTTTAATGCTGAAGCACAGCACATTCTTCCTCGCTTAATGCATAATATAATTGTGAACAGGCTTTTGGATTATGTTTGGTGGTTAACCCTGGAAAAAGACATCAGTCTCCACAAAAGAGGGAAAAATACATTTTATTTTCCAGGAGACTACACAAGTACAATAAAAATATGGCTTAATTGCCTGTAATTGCTGAAAAATAAATATGTAGACCATTTTCTTACTGCCAGAAAGTTCAGCCGCATAAAGTCAGTTAGGAAAGCAATATTCACAATGCCACAAAATGCCTAACCCTGGAATGTATATGTTATTAAACTGAATGTTTCACTGTGATGGAGGAGAAGGAAACTGCTAATCATGACTCAGTACAAGGATGGTCTTCTATATCACAGCAATGCATTTATATTCTGTGCAGCAACTAAGCCTTGTGTTGTTTCAGAACCCTTTATATAGCACCAGACCACCATTTCTGGGTAAGTAGCCATCTGAGGCTGCTCCTTCAATGCCCCCCACCCCTCAGCATTTACTTTTCCTGTGCCAGAGGGAATGCCTATATGGCACCAAAGTCTCTGTTTGTAAGAGAGGGTTTCTATAAATTCATATTTTTTATTTGAAATTGGCGTCATTCTACATAATGTTTGCTACCAGTAACATTGAACTGCTCTGAACTGAGATTCCATGACCCATTGGGTTAACTGACCTTTAGGTTGACTTCTGAAAATGAAGTGCTCCGAGTGCCATTCCCCGGTGATTTCAATAATAGCTGGCGGGGCAGCAGTTTGGGGAGATTAATCACCCTAGGAAGAGGCGATTTGTCGCCAGGTGACTAATCTCCTCCAAATAGCATCTTGTGTCTCTACCCTAAAACATTGCCACACTCTATTACAGTCACCCTACTGTGCCACACACTATGGCCAATGTAAACCTCTCCCTGTGGTGCTGCTGGACCTACTGTGCAGTGTGCAAAGTGCAAACAACGGGAACTTTACTTTGATGAATAAGACTGGGAGGTGGTTTTGAAGCTGTCTGCAAATGCAGTTAAGGAATCACTATGGCTGAATATGTTAAAGAGTTCTGCTCTCTTAAGTAGATCATAGTTCAGATCGATAGTCAAAAAATGTATGTTCAGCATCAATCATTCATTATAGGCATCTTTTTAAGACCTCTCTATTCAATACAATTATAAAAACATCTATCTTTTTTCTTCACAAGATTTTAATAAGTCCAATCAGTAGTAGAAGTAGTCAAATTAATTCCCTGGATAGACCTGATTGATCTTAAATATTCTCCATCCATTGAGTGTCTGGTGAGGAGATTATATTTGTTCATGAAAGGTGACAATAAAGCATAAAGGCGGAAACAGAGGAACTATTAGATGACCACAAATCAGATGCAGCCAAGGGCAATCTCCAAATAGGAGAGACAGACAGGTGGACTATATGCAGAATTATGAATGGTACATCATTTTAGAAATGGATTGAGTTGAAAATTCACAATACTATCCAAGCCAAGTGGCACAAAATGTTGACAAGGCTCTACCATAAATAGAACAAACTTGAAAAGAAATAGGGGAATGCTATAGAGTCTATCAAATTACTAGCCACATGCAAGTTTATCTTTAGCTGGTACTGTTTGATCATTGGATTTGGACAAAACAAAATGACTGCCTAACCCTAGTTCTGGCCCTGTGAGTCTGTATTTAAAATGACAAACAAGAATTACTCAAGTAAAACCCTATATGTTTTAAAGAGAGGGATAGAAACACACAAGTAACCATTAGCAGTTTTAAATAAAAACAAATCTTATGCACCATATAAACTTTCTTAGACTCCTTCCACAGCTAAACAGATCTGAATTAAGTATAAAGCCACATTTCATGATTTGGAAGAATTAAAATAAATAACTCTTGCCAGTAATACCACAGCTTGTATATAATCAAGTTTCTTTTGGGCTAGAAATCAGAATAGCAGAAATAACTGCACTAGCACAATAATAGATGAAGAAGGGATCCTTCCTATCAGACCTGTATATACATTAAAACCCCTTACACAGAGCATGATCATGCTGCATGGGCGTCCTAGGCAACCCGGCTGGCCGTAGGTAAGAGTTCCGTGCCCAGCTCCCCCTTAATATCATAGGCACATTCCTCTTTTGCTTTCCCCCAGTTCTGGCCCTGCCCTCAGGATTTCCACAGATTAATTTGCACTGATAAAATGGGACACATTTTGGGTGTTTGGATCCTATAAATGGACACTTCCCACTACTGTCTTCTTTCTGCAACTTATACTTACCATAATTTGTGCTACTCACTTGACTCAGTCAGTAGTCAGCCTTCTAACAATGAGGTCTAATGTTCAAAGCAAAGAGTGTATAAAGTGTCCTTGTGGCTAGCACTTCTCCCTAGTTTAACTGTCTCCTTATAAATAATTGACCTTACTGTGCATGAATGGGATAAGAACTTTAGGCTAACCTGGTGAGTTGGTGCTGCTGAAAATTATTTTGAGTACATTGCGCTAATGCGTATGAGGCATGCATAAATAAGTGTGCTTATCTTATGGCCTGGCTTGAGCTACCAGCATTTGAGCAAACATCAAGTTACCTTCTGTATTTTCATCAAGATATATGATGGTTTTTAATCATCTGCTTGAGCCTTACGTGGATTTTGTCAGTGATTCAGCAGGATGCTTTGACAGGTTGCCGTGATGGATTCTAAGCACTTTAATTTCTCTGTTGTATAAACTCTTTAGAGCATTTGCATGATCACTCAAAGCATCAGGAAAAGAAAAAGAAGTTCACTAACAAGCAGCTGCGGGGCATTGGTTTAAACTGCTTAACAGCAGAAACGTGTCTGCCTTAGCAGCAAGGAGCTCACCACTCATCAGCAATATCATCTGTTCCAACCAAATCATAGGGAAATTAATAAAAAATGTTATTCAGTGTATCCTTCTCATGGTGGATGTGGGAGATTCTTATTTTGTTAAGTGGACTTTGCTTGGTTTTAATTAGAAATGAAATGTTACTACAGGTTTTCTATATTCCGAGAGGTCATAGCATATAGCAAGAATGTATTTGAACTCATGTTGCCTTATACAACAGTTCAAATAAAATGAATGCTTTCAAATACAGGTATGGGACCTATTATCCATCATGCTCGTGAACTTAGGCTTTCTGGATAACAGGTCTTTCTGTAATTGTGATCTTCCCACCTTAAGACTACTAGAAAATCATATAAACATTTATAAACCCAATAGGCTGGTTTTGCTCCCAATAAGGATTAATTATATCTTAGTTGGGATCAAGTACAAGCTACCATTTTATCATTATTAGATTATAATGGAATCTATTGGAGATGGCCTCTCCTTAATCTGGAACTTTCTGGATAATGGGTTTCCAGGTATGGGATCCCATACCTGTACTCAGTATCGATATTGAGCATCAAAGCCTATCCATTTAAAAAAATACTTAGTTTTACAGAAACTTTGATCTACAGTATATAAATTATATTTAAAGAGCAAATTGCTAATACAAATATAGGATCCCTTATCTGAAAACCCACTATTCAAAAATCTCATAATTACAGGAAGCACAAAAAGCACATCATTAAATGATCACCTTTTCCCCTTTGATAATTAAGTGGAACCTTGAAGCTTGGTAACTGAGCTGCTTGAATCCATATTGGCGGAAAACAGTAATATTGGGTTTATTTAAAGGAGAATTAAACCTCAAATATGGCTAGAAATGCCATATTTTATGTTTTGAACTTATTGAACCAGCCGAAAGGTTTAGCAATACTATAGTAGTAATGATTCAGGCCTTCAAAATTACCCACGTATATGCTTAGTGGGTAGTGATGGGCGAATTTGTGGAGAACACCCGCGATTTGGTGCTGGCGAATAAATTCACGAAACGCCAGCGAAAATTCGCCTGGTAAAAATTCGCTTAAAAAAACGAGTCGAGCGTCTTTTTGACGCGATGAAAACGAAGCGACGCCTGTCAATAACGGTGCGACGCACGACGAAAACGATGCGACGCGTCGAAAATTACATGATCAAAAACCGTGCTGAGACTCGTTTCGCAAATTTTTACGCCAATTCGCGAATTCCGCTGGAAATTTTCGGCAAAATGAAACTGGGTAGATTCGCCCATCACTATTAGTGGGCTCTGAGCAGCTGTTGAGAAGCTAAGCTTTGTCACAAATGTTCATGCAGAAAACAAGGTTAGTCTGTCATATAAGCTGATGTTATAGGTGATGATTGTTAAATTCTGATGCTGATTGTGATGGTTTCTGTGTTGCCATATATCAGGCTTATATTGTAACATTCATATTATGCATTTATTCAGTATCTTATCAGTCCCTAAGTTCAGTAAGTGACAGCAACACAGAGAATGTGCAGTGAATAAGCAGAAAAGAAGATGGAGAGCTACTGGGGCATCTTTGGATACACAGATCTTTACTGCAAATGGAATGTGGTTTCTTTGGGTTGGTACAGAAACCCAAAACAGTTAAGCTTTAGTTCTCCCTTAATGTTGAAAGGGTTAGCAGATTTAAGGTAGGGTAATCCAAATTAAAATCCATTATTTGAAAAACCTCCTGTCCCAAACATTCAGCATAATAGCATTCACCATGCCAAGGACATCTGCATTTAAAGGGTTAAAGCAAGCCCATAACATTAGAAACAATCCAAGTAAATTATAGGTGCTAAACTAGAATTTACTTGGATTGTTTCTAATGTTAGTGATGAAACTGAAAAGGAATGGCAGCAAAATTATTCATCATTCCTACTCACCGTTGGAAGAATTCATTCAATCACCTGTAAACTTCTTGTGACCTAGAACAAAGCACTTTATATGAATCATGATTATAAGCTCTGTGGTGTGCTGGTATTATTTACCACCTGCAGTAATAGTGATACTTAGCTCCATTGAAGGTACAGGAAAGGATGTAACTGACATAAGATTGAGGAAGAGTTGGTTTAATTTTAGCAGGTCCCCTGGTCTGAGGTGGCAAAGTCAACTCTGGCGAAAGAGGTAATGATCAGTAAAATTCACACATTATTAACTTTGAGTAATGATAGTCGATGGACCAAAAAGTTGCCTGGTGATAGAGTGCAAGTGAACGCTAGTGACGGTCCAGTTTGCTAGCAAATGGTCACCTACATCTGTCCCTGTGGATGGGATTTCTGGTGAAAAGTCACTAGCGTTACCCACTTTGCCCTTTAGTAAATCTGCCCCAATGTGTTCTTTGCCAAATTGTAACCACTTCAGCACATCAGTGGGACTGTGTGGGGGCTTCTTGATGATAGTTTGGCTTAGCATAGGTGTCTTCTAATTGTAATGGAGCAGATCATTGGCTGATTTTGGTTCTTCTATCCATTTGCATTGTGTTTTTTCTTTATCTTCCACATCTTTTTGGGTTTTGGTTGCCATTTTAAAACATTTGAGATCATTTAAGCTGAACTGGACAATGATCACCAACTAGAAGGATGTCCAGACAACATTCCTCCAACCAGGGTAAGATGTTCCTTACTTCTTTAATTTACATTATTGTCATGATATGAACTGACTTGTCCAAGCACACAATTAACTAAATTCTCATTCTATAATAATCCACTTCCATTTCTTATGACAAAACCTTTATTATTAGATTATAGCAAAAAACATTGTGACTGGAAAATGTTGAAGTAGATTGAAGGATATAAATTTCTTATTTGTGACACCTCTGCTATCACCCCATTGTCTGGTCTTTCAGACCCTTCTTGGAGTGATATCAGTCTGGGCAGATATGCTCTGTTGTGACAATTCACTTTCCTTGTTCTATTCACAAAATCACATGGGCTTATAGTATCAGTCTGTCATACTCTGTAGTACCCATATCAGTTGTCTGTCTTGATTTTACAATGACTGTTGAATCCCAGCAGTGCACGTACAATCTCCTTTTATCTCTCATTGAATTATTCCAGTTGCATGCGAGACTCAGCCTTTGACCTAGTCTGGCCTATTGAATCATCAGATCCATTATTTACATTCCCTAGAGAAGTTCCTTTGCAGCTCTCAATTAAACTTCCATTTAGCATAGTATATTATTTCATACACAGATAAGCAAATTAATTTTTATTTCCTACGTTCTGCATTTTACCCCATTGTTATATGATGGCACAAAATTTACATTTATGCTTTTGTTTTTTATTATTATTTACTAGTATAGTATACTGTACAATAATGTGCTTTGTGGTTTCATGATTATTAAATAACGGTTGTAAAATCCAAGCACATACCTGTATCCTTATATACTAGATTTATGAAGCACACATGGTAAATATTCTAAATTGTGTTTCTTGACATTCCTTAAAGGCATAGAAAGAAAGTCATATATCTGAAGTTGTAATAGAAAAGATGGTATGTTGTCAGTAAGTATTTGCTATGATCAGGTACATAACAGACCATGCCACAGTAGGGAGGGCAGGATGTATGGGGGGCCCCACAAGGCCCTAATAAATGAGCAATTTTGACATATACTGGTAAAAATGACCTCTGGATGTGTTTGGGGGTCCTTAAATGAATTTTGTGTGGGCCCATTAACATCTAGTTATGCCACTAGCTATCATGTTTTTACTCCATGACTCCTTCCTATACTATCCCATAATGTAAAATGAGACTTCATGTCCATCATGCATGCCTTGGATAGAATTTGCTAATGACTAACTCTATGCTCAAGAATACATTTTAGCCCTAGGATTATATTGATTTACATACATGCCATTGATATGAGATACTTGCCATTTCAAAGGGAGAGCAGATATCACTCTCCCACCACCCCCCCCACCCCATTTCTTGCTTTTCTTATTTGTTGTCACTTTATTCTTTAATTTCTGATTGTTTTAAGAGAAAGAAAAGAGAAGGAATGAATCAGTGGCATAACTACAGAAGAAACAGGGCCAAGGAAGTTTAGGAGCTGGGTAAGGCCCTAATTCATATACAATTTCAATAAATATTGGCAAAACAGGTCAATCTCTAGACATTTTTTGGAGCCTAAAAAACAATTTTCCATGGGGCCCAGTAATTTCTAGTTACGCCACTGGAATAAATGTTTATACCTTATTCATATCCATAGTAAGTGGTATAAAGTCTGGGAAAGTTCTTTGGGTGGTAGAGGAAACTGGACTGTATTGTATATTCATATGATGAAGAATAAAGTCTGGGAAAATTATTTTCTTATCAATGAAAGAAGCAGATAAACATCAGTTTGAAGCAAAGACTTATTTTTCTGTTTTCTGCTTCAGCATAGTGAAGCAGTTGAATGCAAGTTCCTTGAGCACTGAATGATTTTATAGTGTGTGTCACTCTCTTGAATGTCTATTGTTTGACCTCAGTTTTTGCTGCTATTAATTAATATATTTCAACCCTGTCTGAGCATTTTTCATGGATTGCTATCTAGTTCTACCTAATTATAAAAAGGTTAAAGGTTAACCTTTTATCTTACAGCAATGGCAGTCACAGATGATGGTGCACAGGTTATGGTACAGTTACAGGAGCATGGTGTGTTGATAACTGCTTGGTTCAGGATTACAGATATTCAATTTGGCACACATTCAGAGTGGGGTACTACAGGAGACAGATAATGTTCGTTTTAACCCTGTGTGTACCAATACACTTATACAGTATGTCACTATACCTTGCTGGAACTAGAACATAAAAGACACTAATGTTATCATGTGAAAATCATGTCTACTTTCCAAGACAAACAATGGATAACATAATTTAATGCAGATTTTATTACACATCTTACTGATTGTAAATTAGCATTGCTTCAAAAGTAAAAAAAATCTGGTTTGATATATGTAAAACTATAATAATACTTAAATAACAGAAAACCTGCTTAAACTAAGAAAAGGCTTATACTTCATGCAGATTCACAAGTCAACACAAAGATTGTTTGTCTCTGGCTGGCTGTCTATGAAATGCTCAGGGCTCCCTAGGTAACATTAACCTATTTTGCTTTTTACATTCAAATACAATTTTATGTTCTACCGTGTGTCACTGAGAAATGAAATTTGCAGTGATGATTTGTATGAGCAGGTATAAAGAAAAAGAAGAGATATTGTTTCTGAAAATCTAATATGTCACTTATGGGAGTATTTTCTAAGATATACTAGTTTAGACATTAGATAATAAACATGCAGAAGCTAGTGTGTGCGAAACCAGCTTCATCTATATCTGGGCTCGAAACAGTGACAAACCAGCAGCCAAAGAATGGGAACTGTACTTGGAAAAGAGCTAAAGAACTAGAGGGTGGACTTTTCCCTATGATTCTAAGTCCAAATTGGTAGATAAAGAGATTATAATGACATTATTGGCTAAAGATTGTTAAGACTATTGCCAAATAACCAGTAAATGTGAACATGTTTTAGTGTAAAAAAAATATACTATACTACAGGTATGGGACCTGTTATCCAGAAAGCTCTGGTCCTGGGGATTGCTGGATAAAGGATGTTTCCATAACCTTGAGAGGTCATAAACATTGGGTAGGATACATTGCTCGGACAGTAAGCAGTGCAGGGGCCAGGGGTGGAGCGGTGAGTCTAGGCAGTAAGGAAAAAGAGGGAAATAAGAATGTTATAAAGAAAAGTGATGAAGGGAGGACAGTGTGACTGCTGCACAACTAGCTTACTCCAAAAGACTCACAAGTATGAGTGAAGATATTGGCAAGGAAGCTCTAAATTGGCATGTGTAGAGCTAGCTCACTACAAGAGCACTCTAAGGGGCACATTTACTAAGGGTCAAATTTCAAGGAGGGGCGAAACACTGATGTTACAAATTGTAACAACTCTGCAGTTTACAGACTGCATGCATGAACCACATAACCCACAATGAATTGCACTGGGATGTTCTGTTCCTTATTGAGCTCCATGCTCCCCTGCAATGATGTGACGTTGTCATGATCTGGTAACTGTATACTGTCATCAGCTTGTGTGGATACATATTGATATCATACTGTATTTCGGTTCCAAAACAACCTTAAAGGACCTGTTTTAGGTCAGTTTTCTGTGTAATTCTTGATTGTAACTTAAAATTAATCTTGCAATTCTGGTTCATAATAGTGAACTGTTTATCAAATCCATCCCGTTGCAGTGTGTCCTTGACCACTGCATAATTTACTGGGTTAGCTTCCCCTCCCTTGACGAAGGGAGGGGAAAACCCCCCAAAACTTTGATGCACAGGTGGTCACAATAAACGGGGTAAGCTCCCCACCTGTATATAAGGTGTTTGTGAGACTCTCTTTACTGAATACCTACTCTGACTTGACGTGTGCCGACCATCTGGGGAGTTCAACACCACCTAGCAGGTTCCACATAGGAAAGGTGAGAGGTGCAGTTCATCTATATACAGCACTTCCATTCCAACCTTTACAGCATGTAAAGTATAACACTATTACACTGATTGACAGTAGTTGTTACTCAAATACATTAGCTGCCTTGCAGTTTCCTGCACTTCTATTTCTACAAGCCTCCAACATTCACAAAGTACAACTTTAGCCCAAAAAACACTAGGGGACATATAAACCGTTTTCTGTACCACCTTGTATACATTGCATATTCAAAAGGTTAGAAATAGCTACAGACATGACAAGTAAAAAAAAAGTCTACAACACTTGCATAAAATCAGTGTTAGGAAATGTGCATCAGGTATGTAAATTTTGACTGATATTCTATTGATGTATTTACTTCTGCTGTCATTTCCATTGTGTCCCATATGCACGTTTATATCCTTTGCTCTCAGTGCCTTTCTAGTGCTAGTCTCCAACATCCTTATCTGCATATTAAAAGTAAATGAGAGGAAACAACAGCTTTCTGAAACTGTGGCTAAGGTTTTTCCTAAAACTGAAAACTTTAATTATTATTAATAATATTTAATATTATTCATAATTAAAACAATGTTTGCATTATTATTATTATTATTATTATTAATAATAATAATAATATAAATTCTAAATACACAGGGAAGTCCCCTATTGTTGCATTACCCTTAAACATTGTGGTCTTTAATTTGATAGCAGAGATCCTAGGTGACTTCTAATATCCTTATATTTCTCAGAAGGGGTACATTATCCATTTCATAACATACAGAAAGGCAGTAATATATGCATTGCACAGCGACCCCCACCTCCATCACATTAATTTTGTTCTGTTTGCATTCAGTTTACAATGTTTCCTGTATAACAGAATAACCAGACAGACAAGGAAATACCTATTTAAATTTCATCAATTTGACATGCAAGTTTTAATGTCAAGGTTTTCAAATGATCAGATCACCTGGCATGTTTCCTTGAGCGCTACCCTCGGGCTATGTAACAAGGATACATAATCTGAAGTCCATTATAAATGCACAACCTCAGGTTTCAATGGAAAGAATGTAATTATTATTACTTAACTTATTGCTTTGGAGATAGATGGAGATTGTCATTAAATACATAAAGGTTTACTTAGAGGCTTAGGATACTTGTATATTGGTCTTTCAATTTCTCAGACTAATCACTTCAGCATTCAGGGATTTTTCTCCAACTTTATTAACATACACATATTCCATCTAATTGTTTTTAAAGCTACTGTCCATCATCCGTTCTACCCAGCACAACCATGTCATAATTTCTTGGAGCAATTATGCTGTGCTTCTTGTTTCAATAATGTGATACCATGGGGAACACATTTCTTTTGAATAGCAAGGAACATTATCTTTGTATCACACTTCATATGCATGAATTGAAATAGCAGAAAAACTATAACAATAATTGTTCCCTGTCACAACCACACTTGGTGCCAGCAGAATATTGCTTACAGGGACACACATTACCAGTGTTTGTGTCCATGAACCATAGCAATGGCTGTTTTCACATTTCAATACAAGATTGATTTCAGTAACAACATATTTATCTTAAATTGCAACATCCCTTTCATAGGTTTTTTTAGCATGCGGATAAACATTTATATCTTTTTGCCAGAACAGTTATCCATAATTATTCAGTTTGAGAAGACAGACATTTAATTCATTTGTGTAATCACCTTTCAAACCATTTTCTTTCTTTCTTCTTTTTACTTCTTTTGTACTGTTCTATTGCAAAGTGGATTTGAATGAATGTTGGATATTTTTGTGTGAATGTGACAGAAAAAAAACAAATTAGAAAACACAAAGTTAGAAAATAAATATCTGTCATGGCAAAAATAATGTCCAAAGTTGACAAGTGTAACAACACTGCAGTACTATATTTTGTACTCGCATTGCTCTGAACATTATCCATAACTGTTGGGTGAGACCCATTACATAGTTACCTAGTTACATAGTTAAATTGGGTTGAAAAAATCAAAGTCCATCAAGTTCAACCCCTCCAAATTAACCATATATGCCCATAGCTATTCTAACTGTAAAGTTTAGTATAAAAATAGCCTTTAATATTATGTCTGTCCAATAAATCATCCAAGCCCTTTTTAAAAGTATGAACAGAATCAACCATCACAACATCACCCGGCAGTGCATTCCACAACCTCACTGTCCTCACTGTGAAGAACCACCTACGCTCCTTTAAATGAGAGCTCTTTTCTTCTAGTCTGAAGGTGTGGCCTCTGGTGCGGTGATCCTCTTTATGGGTAAAAAGGTCCCCTGATATTTGTCTATAATGTCCTCTAATTTATTTGTAAAGTGTAATCATTTCCCCTCTCAACTGCCTTTTTTTCCAGAGAAAACAACCCCAGTTGCACGTCTCTGCACTCTCTCCAGCTCATTTATATCCCTCTAAAGGACTGGAGTCCAAACTGGGATTTATAAAGAGGTATAATTATGTTTTCATCCCTTGAGTTTATGCCCTTTTTTATGC
>CM044442.1:111907500-111934937 GCA_024363595.1 Xenopus borealis | reverse complement strand
TCTTTTGGGCAGAAGGTCGTGGTACAAGGCAGAGACAGAAAAGCGTAGTCAATCAGGCCAAGTCGAGGCAGGTGGAGTACAATAGGAGTCAGACAGGCAGGGGTCAAACCAGGAGATGGCCAATGTGCATCTTTCCTCCATTTTTCTAGGAAAACATTTTGTGTTAGTGGAGGTTTCCTAGTTCACAACCGGGAGTGCTGATTCTATGATGTGATTCCCTGGGAGTGAGGCTGTACACTGAATGGTGAATATGCATTGTTTTTAACGATATATCGAAGCTCTGATGTGGTGAACTGGCTCTTGATAAAGGTCCTAGATGTGGACCGAGCATGGGCACACCCTGCTGGATCAGCATCCAGAGGCCAAAGAGGAAGCTGCTCCTCCCTTCCCAACACTATACAGTTTAAGGCAGGATGTAGTCACAGCGCCACCTGGCCAATAACTGCAGGCATTAACACAGAATAAATACATAGGCTTCTGCCTAGTAACTAACAGGGTGGGGTTTTAAAGCTATAGGAATCTGTTATTCCCATAGATCCCTACAAAAATGATACTGCTTTATAAACATGAAAAATATCCCAAATCATAATGGCTTGGTTTAATAGTTTACAATTCCATTGCTGCACCCTTATAAATGTGCCCAATATTGCATTCGAAAGCTTCACCTAGCAATTATCCCTTCTCTTGCATAACATTAAAGAAACAGTTCTAATCATCATATAAACTGTTCCATGTTTAAAAGCTGAAATGCTCATTCTAAAGTAGGCCAGCAAGCAGCCAGTGTAATTATACCACGATACCAGATAGTAAACAGAAGCAACCTTTTTCAACAAGAAATGAATGTGCTGATTATGCAGGGACAATTTCGTTTGTAGTGCCACTGCAATTCTGCGACTATTAACAGGAAATGAAATGAGATATTTCATTATTATTTAGTATGAAAATTCAGAAGAGAAGTCGCTGAAATTACTGCTGAATTTATACTTGACTTACTACACTCATTATTTCAAACATCTTGGTCTGAATCAATATCAGTAATGATTCATTCTTTTGATTAAGAAGTGACTCCATCTGTAGATGTCAGATAATTACTGAGATGACCTATAATGAGAACATTTCGCAACTCTCTGACTTAACTTTCTTATTCCCTCAACAGCATAATGACTTCCTCCAAGAGCTTTTTATAGTGTGTCTATGCTCCTGGGGTTCTCTTTTCATGATCAGTCACTATCAATGTTACTTACTCATTTTTAGTAAAAGAAATATTCTGTTAAAAAAAGGGATTTTTTTCTATAGCAGATTTCTATTATTTTTCCCTGTTCGTGTATCAAATTTACTTATGAAGCATAGTAGTACAAAATCAGTATTAAAATATGTCACAGAGCACAAATTTAAATTATGATATTAAAAAAAAAACCTTGTTATTTAGCTAAGTACTTAAAGGGGAATTCATCTCTGTTTAATTCAATAAAATACCAGAATATGAAATGCAAGGTGTCCTTTTGATCTATACACTTGAGGAACTGGAATTTAAAAGTTTGTGAAAAAAATATAAACTTTCACTGACAGGTTAGCATAAACCATGAAATGTATTGCAGTAGCAAAATATAGAGTGCATTTTGTACAGTAGCTGTCCGATATGTTACTGTATGCCTTGAAACTGAGTTATTTCAGGTGAATAATAGCAAGGAATTGCAGAATGTTTAACGTCAATACATATTAGTACTGATGGGCGAATCTCCCGCGATTCGAATCGGCGAAAAATTCACGAAACGAGTCGCGGGACGCTTTTGACGCGCGTCGCGTCAAAAACGGCGCGCGACTAGTTTTTTTGGCGAAATTTCTCTGGTGATTCGCGAATTTATTCACCAGCGGCGAATTGCGGGAATTCGCCGCGAATTCGGCCCTGGCGAATAAATTCGCCCATCACTACATATTATAGCTCAAATTAATTTGCTTTTATTTTTAAACTACCTAAAACCTAAGCATTTAAACAATCCTTAAAAATGCAAGTTTAGGTTTGTGCCTCTTTGCTGACTGAAAAAATGTTACGATAAGAAACAATGGAGCTTACCTTCTGGTTTAAAAAAAAACTATTGATTATGGGGCAGATTTACTACTGGTCGAATTCGAGGGTGAATTTACCCTCAATCTATTGAATTCGAAGGATTTTACCACAATTTGATTGACCGAACAATTGAATAGAAATAATTTGATCGATCTTTAAAATAGTTCGGAACGAACAATTTTAACCAGTCGATCTAATTTTTTTATTCGATCAAAAATAGTGATGGGCGAAACGGCCGCGTTTCGCTTCGCCGAAAAATTCGCGAGAGAGAAATTCGCGAATTTTTCGCCGATTCACGAAACGATTCGCGGGTCGTTTTTGACGCGCGTCGCGTCGCAGCGTTTTTGATGCGCATCGCGTCGTTTCCGACGCGTCGCGTCGTTTTCGGCGCGTCGCGTCAAAAACGACGCGCGACTCGTTTTTGCGCTGCGAATTTTTTTGGGCGAATTTTTTTGGCAGTTTCGCAAATTTATTCGCCAGCGGCGAATCGCGGGAATTCGCCGCGAATTCGCCCCTGGCGAATAAATTCGCCCATCACTAATCAAAAATAATTAAAACCAATTTGGTAGGTTGAAACTGGCGAACTAGGCAGTCAAATAAAAACTTAAAGCGCAAGTTATTTGACTGTTGACTATTCGATTATTCAAATAGATTTTTATTCGAAATATTCAAATCATTCGATTCGATCGAATTTTCAAAATTGGATGGTCGAAGTGGTCTTCAAAAACATTAGAAAATTCAAATTCGAATCTTTTTGAAAATTTGATCAAATTTGGAATCCTTCATGTGAATTTGATAAATCTTCCCCTATATATTGGCCTTTAACTTAGGGGTCGATTTACGAATTTCACGTGAAATGAATCAAAGTTCGATCAAATTCGATCGAATAACGATCGTACGAATTTTTCGTGAAATCGTAACGTGAAATTTGGCCTCTTCAATCAATGAATATCGAATAGTTTGATCGATATTTGATTTCTCGATGAATTCGTACGATCGGATACCGATCGCTCGATTTCCCGAAAAAAATCATACTTTTTCCTTCGAGCCTCTGAAAATTTGTACGATTCGAACGATTGAACACTTTGATCGTATGAATGGTATTCGAGCAGGACTTAGCCAAAGAAGCCTATGGGGGGTTCCCATAGGCTACTACTGCAATTCGGTAGGTTCAATCTGGCGAAGTAGGCATTCGAAGAATTTTTAAAATTTTGATTCCTTTGATCATCGAATTATCGAATATCCGATCATTCAATCTATTCGATCTATGAGATAATTTGGTATTTGATGATCGAAGAGGCCAAATTAGAATATTCGAATATCCGATTAAATCGTACAATCATAATTCGATACTATTCAATCGAACTTCGATCTATCCATGTGAATTTTGTAAATCTGCCCCTAAGACTGTGCACATACTCAGTGTGGTCTGGGCTGCTTAGGTATTGTCAAAAATAATCAAAACAGCACAAGTCAAATAATATCTGCCAGTAGCCGATACAGCAAGACTGATTAATATTCAGAATATACAGACTGCATTAGGTCCTCTGTTGTCATGTAATCTAATGTGGATTTTATAGCTTTTGTATTGTGTAAAGGAACAGTAACTTCAAAAGGTTTTTGGGCTCTGTTTCCTCCAAACGCGCTTCTTCTTGTGCAGCTTTGTGCGGCTGAGATCCGACAGTTGCGCTTTCAGCACGGAGTGGGGCTTTACAGCTCAACCAGGTCGGGAAGATTCTCCACTTAATGGGGGGCTGACGTGCAACTGGGTCGATGGAATATGTACCAGCCCTTTCGGCACTTGGACAGCGGTCAAGTCGCCTGCTGCCAGTCACCGGAGATGCTAATAAACACAATCGTGTCCCGAGAATCGCAGCGGAAAAAAGAACTGGTGGCGGGGCAAATTAAAGCGCAACTGTCGAATCTCAGCCACACAAAGCTGCACAAGAAAAAACGCGTTTGGAGGAAACAGCGCCCACAAACCTTTGTCAGTGGCAGAGAGTAGCAGGGTAGAGGAGCAGAGCCCAGACAATGACAGTGAGGGGTGCTGCCAGTTTATGCTAAGATTGGCTGAGCACAGAACCTCCCAAGCCGGCATGAAGCTGGATGCCCCGTACACTAAGCACACAGCCCCTCGGTCTGCATGCTCTCCAAGATAGCCACCCTGCCAATGGCTAAGAACTACAACCTCATGCAAGCCCAGGCACTTGAGATGAGGCAGCCCGTGGCTTAGCTCAACCATAGCCAGGCCATCTCCGCCGTCCTCCATCCCCAACTCTGCGGCTGCTGTTGCTGAGGTGGGAGAGACGGTGCAGGAGATGGGCTACTGCTGCTGCTTAGTGTCCCTTGTTCCTTTTCACACGCTGCTGTCAGTGAATAGCCAGGCAGGAGAAATCAAGTTCTGCAGAATTGATGGTCGCCCTGTTGCCTTTTTTGAAGAGGAGGGAAGTGGAGTTTTGGTAAGTTATTTCTTAATAAAGGATTTGCGATTTTAAAGTATAATTTGTCTTGATGTTTTTATTTCGTTGTATATGTAGGGGACTACTAAATTACCCTCCCAGTATATTTAGCAGGCAGTCCTCAAGTGTTATGGACACCTAAGTGGGTCCTAAAATACAGTTAGGAGGGGGAGCTGTTTCCTATTCCTGCTCTAATCCATACCCCTTGCTGTTACCCACAGTGACCAGTAGATGGCACTGTGTTAAAGTATAAAAGCACTGTAAGCCATGCTTTCAGTGTCCATCTTGTGCTGGCTCTAGCCTGAGCAAGCAGGCTGTGCTGAGTGGAACCTGAACAGGTCAGGCCTAGCCAGGATAGGCTACTCACTGTTATAGGTCGCTCTAGGAGTGACAGATAGACAGGATTATTTAGCTGAGCAGTTTGAGGCTCCTACGAGGATTGTGAGTGGGATTAAGATCCCAGGTACTAATTGCCCAGAGTAGGGACTAAGTGTACAGACCTAGGATTGAAAGTGTCTCCTCAGGTTCCACTTAGGGAAAAGGCTGAAAGCTGGGTGTACCTCTTCCATGCTGCATATACCTTGTCTCTCATATGTGAAGGAGACAGTCTCTGACCAAAGGTGCTGTGAGTATTGCCTATCCACTGTTGATCCTGCATGTGCTATGTGATTGCTGTACACATCAATGTGGATTGTATGTTCAATAAACATGTTCTATAGTTAAGTTATAAGAACCACTGGCGCCCAATTAATTGCACTCTGAATATAGTTACAGTTGCACTACACCCTGCCTCCACCTCGCTGCGAGGGCTTACTCCCTAGGATTTAAGGTCTTATCCGGAGCAATATATATTGGGAGTGAAGCCTATAGTAGAGATAGGTGCACTCGAGTTTACTATAGCGCTACATATACTAACGAATTTAAAAAAAAATTTTTTTGATGTTACTGTTCATTTGATCCAAACTTTCTCCAACCCTGCAGAACAAGTGGCTGCAGCAAAATATCCTCCAAATAGAATCCCAGTTCATCTGTTGTAAATGCAAAAATAAAATCCAATACAAATCTCTACACAGTGGTAAAACAAAGCTGCTTGAGTTCTGCATGGCTGGAAAGAAAGGCAGGGGCTCCCCCTGCTGTTCATAAGTATGATTGTTTTTCTGCAGAGCAGTTAGGGACAGTCTGACAATTCCTATCCACAGAAGTAAATGAAGGGAGAAGGGAGAATGAAGGGAGAATTTCACTGCATACAGTCAGGTTTCTTATAAAAATTGTAAAAATTAAAGTATATTGGAGATAGGTTTCTTTTTCATTAAAGAAAGTAAAAATTGGATTTTATTTTTTTGCCTTTCCTTGTCCTTTAATATTAGGCAAGTCCGTAACATACAAGTTACAGTAATGGACAAAAAAAACCAAAAAGGGCTCCTCCCGATGTTAAAGGCAGCAGTCTATGCGCAAGTTTTTTTGTCTTCTGCAACATTTTTGTCCACCACACATCATTTTTGTCATGCATGAAACTTATTACGTGGCAATTTTTTTTATTTTGCAAACCTTTTTGCTGGCAGCAAAACTCTGAAATTCGCTGCAAAACAATACAGGGTGAAAAAAATTAGCTCATCGCTAAATATGACTCCAAAACAGCAAACTTGTGTACTGGAATTAAAAATAGTGTTGACAATGTCAGTGTGTGTGTGTGTAGCAATAATATCAGATTGAATTTTGGAAACAAGTGAATATCCAGGAGTATAGGAGAAAGGCAGCTGGATACTTAACAGAGCAGGAAAGATCAGCACAGAGAGAGAAATTTGAGAGTCATCAGCATAAAGATAGTTCTGGAAGTTGATGAGTTGACAAAGAGATGCAAAGCATAGTGAGAATAGCAGTGAACTAATACAAAGAATTAAACTAGTAAAGATGTTTTATGCAAAAGAGTAACAGAGGAAGAGTGGTTAGAGAGATATGACCAGTTCTAGGAAATCGCTGTGCCTTGTGTGAAGAAACAGTAGGACGCGACAGAGAAGCTGATGATGAACTGCTGGGTCGAGGCAGCAAAGAGTTCAAGTAGTATTAGTATGGAGAATTATCATTTAGATTTAGTAGATAGAAGTGGAGTGCAGTTTCATTTGATTGTAATGAGTGAATAACAGATAGAAGTGAGTCAGGAAGAGAGTGCAACTGTACCAGAACATTATGAAGGTATACAATAATCACCTCAGTAACTGGCATATATTGAAAGAATGGAAATCTGCATGGAACCAAATTGAAATGTTTTAGTTTTATAGAGGCATAAATCAACAGGACTAAAAATTCTCCCAGCTCCAGAAAAGAGGCGGGAGGATTCAACATTATGTTAAAAAGACAAATACAAATAAAAAAATATACACAAATACAATTAGAAAAAATGTTGTGAGGAAACACATACTGTATATGAGATCAGCACAAAGTTTGGCTCATAGAATATAGAAGACAAAATATTGGAACAATCCTACAATCCTTACATTTTGGCTGTAATTATCAAATGCATTTGTTCCATAGTTAAAGATTTCCTTAAAATCTACTTAATGATCACGACAACTCAGCATTGTCTGCAATTGATAACATCTTGTTACCCAAATCAGGCTCAGCAAAATGTCATATCTCCAGATGAACATCTGACACCAGCAACTGAGCTCAGAGTTTAGAAAATATGTTCAGTTAGTCAGAAATCAGACTGCAACGTTCTTTAAATTTGTAAGTCATTGGAGAATGCCTAAATAAGGATTGTGTATTTTATTTGCAAATAGGTTCAGGTGAAGTCATTACGTGAAATCAAAACAAGGAATGAAAGGCAGATGGCACCCAAGCATGCAGATCTGACAGCATTTCCCCATGACAGGCAGAGACAGCTTTAAAGTTCCTCTGGAGTCTGTCAAGAGAGATGCTGTAACAGCAAACAGTAGAAAAACATTCAAGGATAGTGCTAATGGCAGGATGTGTAGTACTTAACACATCCTTGTTTATAATAGTATGAACAAGGGCAAACATATTTGTGATTAAATATGCATTAGGTGACGGTAAAGAGGGTTGAGTTGAATCCCTCATTGCCTTTCACACAAATTGTGCTTATTTTCTGAAATGGCATGTTATTCAGGCATTCCATCTATGCAATTTAAGTGCATTTTAAAAGAGGTAACATAGGAATATGGATAATCCCATCCCAGCCTTTTATCAAAAATATCTACATACCTTTGATGTTTCTTGCAATAAAGCTCTCTGTTGGTGAAGATTGCCTGTGCCCCTAATATAATCAGCATCAGCCTATTCTGTCACTTATAGTCTTAATTTACACTTAGGGACACACCTTTTTGCATATTTAATGAAGGCTATACATTCAATGTGAACCAGAAAATAAGCACTACTTCAGATAGACTTCATTTAGTAATGTGTATATTTCTATCCTTTTTCTATCATAGTGCAGGCATTTATAATTTATACCTGAAATATTCAAGCCCCCCATTACTGGTCTGTGCTAAAAAATAGATTTTCCCCTGGCATGTTAGAAATACTCTATATATGCATGGATACTACAGAAGAAATCATGTCTATATATAACACATCAACACAAGGGCACATTCTATAGAGATTTATTTGCATTTATCTAATGGAAACAAGAGAGGAATTTGAAGTGTGTAATGATATTCCACTTATACATATTTACTTAGTTTTGTCTAGAAATTATTGCCTGCACATTGTTCCTTGCAATAGATGTCTACTGATCATTTATTGTGCCATAATTCTTCTTATTCTCATTGTTGTCATTGGGGGAAAAAAATCTATTTTTCTTCAAAAGATGCAACATATCATGCAGTTCAACAGGAAGATGGAACATACGTAGCTGGATGTGTAGGACACACAGTAGTTAACAAAGGCAGAGTAGGAGTATGCTAGATTACATGTTCTGATACAGTACTATGTAAGTCCTCTTTGTATAAACCCTGAGTGGTAATTGCAACTGATCACTGAATTCTGCACTCAGTATGAAGCAGCATGATGGTAACAGGGCTGGATATAATGGTAGGCAGAAGAGGCACATGCCTAAGATTGGGAGGGTATCAAGCATGTACCTTCTCTTTCTCCTACCCATAGTCAGTGCCGAATGTCCCCTCACAGCCCTGAGGTGTTCTGGTCTTCTGTAGTCCAATTGTGCATTTGTTTATTTGTGAGTGTGTCGGGGTGGGGGGGGGGTGCAAAGCACCAGCCCTGTTGATTAGTGTGCCTGACTGACTTGGCCAGACACTGGATGGTAAATTCTGCAAATAATAGGCTCGATTTTGAGTGCAAAACAAATCATCCTATTTTTTATTTCTGAGCAAACGTTAACCCTCTAATTACAATCCAGCTGCCATGTCAGACTCAGAGGCATAAAGGTAATACATATATACCAGCCCCATCATTTCAGTGATCTGTTTATTGGTTTTCAAGTTACATTACACAACTCAAGACAAGACATGATCATATAAAATCATACAATCCCATACGGTTAGTAACATATTGCATACATTTAGGGACAGACTTACAAAATTCACATGAATAATTCGAAATTCGATCGAATTTGTATCAAATTTGAATTCTAATCTTCGAATATGCAAATTGGGAAAAGTCGACCATCGAATATTCAAATTCGAATGATTCGAATATTCGAATAAAATTTTATTCGAATGTTCAATGGTCGAATAACTTCCCCTTTAAATTTTAATTTGACCACCTACTTCGCCAGATCAAATCTACCGAATTGGGTATCATTATCTTTGATCGAATATAAAAAATTAGAATTTTGCGGTAAAATCCTTCGAATTCGATAGTCGAAGTATTTTACTTCCCCACTATTCCCATGGTTGAATTTCAAATTTTTTTTTTAATTTGAAATTTAACCATTAGTAAATCTGCCCCTAAGTAATAAGTAAACTAACATTTAAATAGTTGTTTTAATGGGCAGGGGTGAGGTGGGCAACCCCCATAATTTCCATGAGATTCAGTCTAACAGAACTAATACACTGCCAATATAGTATTATTTTGCTATGTGTGGTTTTGTGAAGTAATAGCTTGACCAGGGCTCATGTCATCAAACAAGAAGTCACCTTTTTATCAACCCTGGAACAGTCCAAGGCATTGCAGGTTCTGCAGCCAGCTAGTCACCAATATGGATCTGTGCAGTTAGTTACCATCATGTAAACAGTACTGTTTTACCTGTATGATTACAAAGAAAAAAGGAAAGCATTTGTTAAAATTATAATTATTTGCTTAAAATGTACTATTTGCAAAATTCCAATCCTGTAATTTGCTGATTTCTGGATAATGGCTTTCCAGATAAGGGATTGGATTTCATCCTGTAAAAGGCTTTCCAATATAGTATATTTAGATTTTATTCATCCAGAAGAAATGTTGTTGGAATTTCATACATCAGCTAAGAGCCAAAATAAACTTTACCCACCATAGTTTTTTTTTTTAATTTGTTTAGCATTTTCAACCATAACTATTTAACATTGTGGTATTTCAGCAGTATTGTTTTTGCTTTGATATATTCTTAAATCATCCATTTAACAGAAGTAGTTCCATAACATTTATTTTTCAAGCTATGCAATGTTTATATTTTTGGGGTTTACAAAAACAAAAACCAAATATTATTAATAATAATAAGTACATACAATTTTTTTATTATTCCAGTGCAATTTCCACTGAAATGTGTGTGTTGGAAGGAGCTACTCCTCCAAGCAATATATTGCTTAATTTGTCAGCAAGCACAATATGGGCCCAAAATGTACTTTTAAGCAATTTACTTTAAAATGCAGGTCTCTTATTTATAACTGGATTTGCAGTTCCATTGTCAGAGTCATATTGTTCCCAGAAGCAATATTAATCATAAAAGCCAGCAGTGATAGGCAGATAACTTTAGATTCTACTATAGCTCAAAGTCCAGTTGCTTTTGTTTGAAATACAGTATAAACATGCTTTCATGACAGAATAAACACCCTTCAGATGAATTAGAAAGTGTACATTGTGTTTATTTTTTATTTGAATATACACTATTGAAGCTCTACGAGCATCAAAAGCTTAGTACTAATATTATCAGCTCGGTTATGGCATATATGCTACATATGTGATTAGAAGTTGAGTACAAATTGAAAATCAAACCACTTTTCTACTTTTAGCCAAGCCTTGTTGCTCTGTTTGCCTTCCATACCTACAGTGTTAGGACTTATGTATTCTTTACTTTTCAGCTAAAGAATATTTGTCACATAAAGAAATGGCTCTTTCCGCTTCAAGAAGTAAACCAGCCATTTCCTCTTATCATAGGGTATCTAGGCGTGTGCTTATTTTTTCTGAGAGCATGCTGTGCCGGTATAGCATACTCTGTTGTGATTCCAGTATATTAATGAAATTGTAATGGAAAAAGGAAATTGCATACAACTGGTAATATTGTCACATAATATACATCATTTTTGTTGTGTTTGTCACAGAATCTTAAATTCTTTCCCTATCTTAACTTCCACAAACACAAATGACGGATTTCTTTCCATATTCTCTGCTCTGACATTTGCAGTAAATTTAATTTATAATAGTGTACCAAGTATCCACTGCTGCACTGTCATTGAGATTATTGAAATGATAGTTCTGCAAGATAATCTATCAGTCCAAACTGCAGGACTTGGGCCGATCTCGTCTATATTAAAATTACCTCCACTGTAAGAAAGCTATAACTCTTCTTCTTTCTTTCACAACTTTCCCTTCTGTTTTGAGTTTTGTGAATAATTGTGTTGTGCTGATCAAAAACAATTTCTAATGTACTCCACACACTGCCATTGATCACTAGAAGTACTAATATCTAAATAAAAAATATGTTTATGTTTCAAACCAAAACTGACATCTCTGTAATAAGATTCTGTGTTCCCAGCCCAGAAGATTATTTTTTGTTTTTACCAAGCTCGCCGAAAGAATTTAGATTGTATAACTATAAACATGACATGACCAGGCTTCTAAAATTAAACAATTATAAAATGATTATCTTGTTGAAACTAAAAAGTGATTCCTTTATTCAAGTATAACATAAGAATAGCAAAGATAAGGCTTGTTAGGCAGATGTTTCTTCTGGCATTCTCAGCCATCTTAACTGATACAGAAAAGTAAACATCTCATATTTGCCTGCATAGCAGCCTTAAACAATAAGAAATAATGACATTTTTTTATTTAAGAAATATTGCCCAGTGTATACAAATGAATAACGTGTTTTTCGTAATAGGAAAGCTCTGGTGATAAGATGGACAAAGGAGTGTTGGTTCTCCATGTGCCTGTGTAGGGACTTCCCACAGTGCAGAGGCCTGTGTGGATACACAATGAATAAATATCTGTACTGAGATTGCTGAGAGCATACACACGTAGAGAAAGAGATGAATCTGACGACAGAAACTGATGGTCTGGAACAAATGCATCCACAGGTAGGCAGACAAATTGCCCACTTGAACATTGGAGCACACAGATTGCCAAGTGCTGGGTCAATGGTTATTGACTGATAATGAACCAGTAACACAGTATAGTAATAACATCTTTCCAGTATGTGTAACTTAATGTGCACCATACCATTACATTATTATAAACACATATTTATAATGTGCCCATTCTGCAGGTCTGGAAAAGAGATGGGTGTATACATAGAACATAATGATTACATACAAGTACTGAGCATTACAAGAGGCAAAGAGGGCCCTGCTCAATGGAATTTACAGTCTGCAAGGAGAAGGATATGCCTGCATGTATAAATATAATTGTAAAGTGATGTTAAGGAGCCGCAGTGCTGTAGTGTGCATAAAAGTACAATGTGAAAAAAGTACAATATAAATAAAAGTACAATATATAATATAAAAGTACACACAGACAATACAATAAATAAATATACACAGATCTTAAGTACTATGTGGTAAGATACACAGTGGATTGCATACAGGCACAAATTACAGGGGAAAAAGTGCACAAGGTAAAGGCATTGTCAAATAGATACCAGGAATAGACTAATGTTCTAGTGCTCCAAAAGGTGTACTCTTAGTTTTTTCTTGAAGAGATTAGAAACAATATGGGCAAGATCAATAGTCAACTGAGATATATGTAGCATTAAGTTTTACACTTAGATGGTAGTAGCATATTGTGTATTATGATGGAAAGCTAGGCTAATTGATTCTAAAGGCTTGAATATTGATATGACAATGGAAACCCATTATCCAGGAAGGCCATCTCTCATAGACACCATTTTATCCCAAATATTTATTTAAAAATAATACCATTTTTCTCTGTAATAATGAAAAAGTACCTTGTACTTGATCCAAATGATGGAAATATCCATCATCTGTAAAGCCATAGGTCCCAATCCTTTTTATACAGTACATATACATATATGTCTGCATGGATCTGTACTCACAGGGTTTAGGAATAAATGATAATTTTTATTTTCAGGACTTCAAGACAACGTTTTGGCTGAGAGTGCCATTAGTCAAGAGAAATGCTATATATATATATATATATATATATATATATATATATATATATATATATATATACATACATATAGATGAAGCCACTTTGGATTGTGTGTTTGACGCAGAATAACTTAACTCAGACTTCACACTTGTCTCATTTAACACAGAAAATTGCGTCACAGCATCCCATCTAATTAAAGTGTTCATCATTGTGAACAATGGTGCTTTGGTATGCTAATGAAAAGGTTAAATGCATTAAATGAGTTAAGATGAGTGTGAGGAACTCACCCTGGTGTCTAGTGAAGGGACGGCAGGAACACCTGCCGCCCCCTCGGCGATGACGCACGCCGCATCCTCTTCCCCTGCAGCATCTTCTTTCCCTTAGCGCTGGCGGGTTCTTAGGCGCGCGCTGCGCACTTCCGGGTTCCCTTAAAGGCGCAGGCGCGCTGACGTGATGACTTCAGCGCGCATTGGCGCGAAATTCAAATGTATTTAAAGGGATCATTTGGTGCTGAACCTTGCCTGTTGTTAAGTTCTATTTGTTAGTTCCTCGGTGTGTTTCCTGATTGATTCCTGTCTGATCTACTGGTGTTTGACCCTTGCTTGCCTGACTATTCCTGCTATTCTCCAATCCTGACCTTTTACTCTGTCCTCTAGTATCCTGACCTTTTGCCTGTCCCCTGACTACGCTGCACTCTCTGATCCTGATTCCGTCCTGTCTGACTATTCTACGCAGCTTGTGCTGTTCCGGCCTGCCTACTCCGCTTGGTGGTATTCTTCAATCCAATTCCTTGGTGAGACGATCGTGCCCCTGTGCTAGCCAGAACTTTTGCTTTACACCTCTCGTTAAGTCCAGGTGGCATCTGAGTAAGCTGAGGGCTCCTCCCGAGGCCAAAGGCGGTCACTTAACTGGTGAAGCCGAGCTGAGACAAAGGTGTTTGGCAACTGTTCTGGTATTGGGTGCCGTTCATGACAATGAGTCAATTAACCCTGAGTGATGACACATTTAACACACAAATCCAAGTGGCTGTATCTGTATATGTGTGTGTGTATTTATATATAGGGATACAGACTTAAAAATGTATCTCTTTGCACAGGAAGCTATGGTGGACAAGCTAACTCATGAGGACCAGTTAAATTAATCTTTTTCTATCTTAGCACAGCAATGCCTCCTATATGATTGTATTGAAACACAGAAGCCTTATATGTTATAAAGTTATCAAAATAAAAATATAAAAGGTATGCAAGTTACTTGCACAAACGACTGTACATAGCCAATCCATAAAGACATGCAAAAAATGTAGTCATGTAACCCACCGCTCATGACTGCTAATTAAATCAATATTGCAAACAAGTTGTGGGTTTGCTGGGAAATGTCCAGCAGCAGAGGGAGGAGGATAAATAACTCAAGTGATTCAAAATTCTCTAAATTTGGTGAATCAAAGTGTTCTTCAGTGTGCTTTGATGTTCAAATCAATCCTGCATAGTCCATATCAATAATTAACTCAAGACCAGTCTGTTTCTTAATTAAAAGGTTACAAATCAATTTTGATTGAATGGGTCTTTTGATGAAGGATATTCATCCTTCTGCTGCTTTTACAGCTGTAACTTTACATTGGCCAACTAAATTCCTCTTTGGTTTGCTTCAGCAAACACTTGAGCTACATTTCTTAACTTTCACACTCAGATCATTTTGCATATGCTGATGTGTTCTCTAACCAGTGTGGTACAATTCATTCAAAAGGGCAGTGGTGGTTCTTAAAGGGATACTGTCATGGGAAAAAAAAAATTCAAAATGCATCAGTTAATAGTGTTGCTCCAGCAGAATTCTACACTGAAATCCATTTCTCAAAAGAGCAAACATATTTTTTTATATTTCATTTTGAAATCTGACATGGGGCTAGACATATTGTCAATTTCCCAGCTGCTTCAATTCATGTGACTAGTGCTCTGATAAACTTCAATCACTCTTTACTGCTGTACTGCAAGTTGGAGTGATATCACCCCCTCCCCCCCCAGCAGCCTAACAACAGAACAATGGGAGGTAACAAGATAACAGCTCCCGAACACAAAATAACAGCTGCCTGATAGAACTAATAGTAAAAACCCATGCCCCTCTGTGAATCCTTCAGTTACATTGAGAAGGAAAAACAACAGCCTGCCAGAAAGCAGTTCCATCCTAAAGCGCTGGCACAAGTCACATGACCAGGTTTAGCTGGGAAATTGACAAAATGTATAGCCCCATACCAGATTTCAAAATTGAATATAAAAAAATCTGTTTGCTCTTTTGACAAATTGATTTCACCACTATTAACTGATGCATTTTGAATTTTTTGTTTTCCCATGACAGTATCCTTTAAATTAAACAAATAATACATCCTCCCTTCTTGCTTGAAATGGAATCTCCAAGAGAATAATTAATATTAAGTGATGTGCGAATAAATTCAGCAGGAGCAAATTTGTTTCAAATTTCCGTGTTTTGCCGCTGGCTAATAAATTCATGAAACCACAGCAAACATTCGCCAGTGAAAACATCCACTGCATCAAAAAAAACTTGCCTGTGTGTCAGAAAAGTTGTGCACATAATAGTTATCGCTTGTCAAAATTATTTGGATGCTCATTGACTTTAATGCATTTGGACAAATTACAAGGTGCACGTATAAAAATTGTTGCGAGCGTCAAAACTGACGCACATCAAAATAATCGCAAATGTTTTGCTGTTGCGAGATTTTGATGTTTCACCTGAAACAGGACAGATTCACGCAACTATGGATTTTCAATGCATTTCTTGTGTAAACTGGTGCATGGGAGGAAATTCAACTAACTCACACATCATTGTACCGTTGTAATTTTTCCAGCCTTCTGTTTCTCTGAAACATTTGTTTACAGGTATGGTAGGTTTCACAACCCTTTCAGTTTATGACAAACCAATATATTCACATATTCCCTGTATACCTCTTGCAAACATTGTTTTTGCTTTTGAAAATGTAATACAGTTTAGTCAAATAAGCCATTCTGTTGCAGTCAAGGCAGTCAAGAACTCTTATAGGGCCCATTCTCTAAAGCAAATACCAGATACAGTATTTTAGAAGTAATTTAGAATATAACAGGTTACTTACAGTAAATGGGGATAAACAGGATACAGACTTCATACATGGCACATTACAGTATGCTGTAGGGAATACAGGGTTATAGAAGATAGCTTATAGTACAAGTTGATCCACAACACAATAAATGTATAAAGCATTTTAATGAATTGGTTTTACTGTTCTTTTAATATATTTTTCATTTTCCATTGCTACAGCTGGAACACCATGGCAAAAAGTTTCTTCTTCACACCACTAACACTTGGGGGCAGATTTACTAAATTCCCATAAATTCACATGAGTGATTTGAATATATGAGTGAATTTTCAAAAAGATTCAAATTCAAATTTTGAATATGCAAATTAGGCAAATTCGACCATATTCGACCATCGAATAGTCGAATTAGAATAATTCGAATATTCAAATTTAATTTTATTCGAATATTCGAAAATTCGATGGTCGAATACTTCCCCTTTAAATTTTAATTCAACCACCTACTTCACCAAAGTAAACCTACCGAAATGGGGATCATTCCCTTAGATCGAATATAAAAAATTCATATATAAAAAAAAAAATTATAAAAATATGTAAAAATTCATATATAAATTTTTTTTTATATATATATATATATATATATACCATGACCTGGATGAATGAGAATCTTCATAGTTATAAAAAATTCAATCAATCGCTAAAAATTCGATTCGAATATTCGAGCGAACGATCAAATTTTCTATATTCGATCATTCGATCATTCGAATTGCGGTAAAATCCTTCGAAGTCAATAGGATTTTACCTCCCCACTATTCCCTGGTCGAATTTTTTTATCATTCGAAATTTGACCAATAGTAAAAAAAAACTCAAATTCGACCATGGGAATAGCTTGGAATTGTTGGGGAATAAAAATTTTTTGAATTCGAATATCGAATTCAAAGGATTTTACTGCAATTTGATTGGAGAAAATAGAAAATATTCGATCAATTGATAAAATAGTTTGAATTGTTCAATTTTCACAATTGACAATATACTACATAAAAATTGATAATTAAATTATTAACCCTAGCTGTTCCAGTATAATAACTGTAGATTTGGCCAATGAGCATTCCATTGACCCCAGACAAGCAAGTAAGGTCACTAAAATATGGTCAATGAACAGAAAGTCTCTGTGACCTTTTCTGTGCTTGTGAGATGCAATTCTGTGAAAACATAACTCTGGTTAAGTAGTGAAACTGTGGTAGTGGAACTCCCTGTACATTAAAGGGGATATTCACCTTTAAAATAACTGTTAATATGATGTTGAAAGTAATATTCATAGAATATTTGCAACTGCTTTTAATTTTTTTTTATTATTTGCCATTTTTAATTATTTAACTTTTTTATACAGCAGCTCTTCAGTTTGAAATTTTAACAGCTATCTGGTTGCTAGGGTCCAAATTTACCTACCAACCAGGTAGTGGTTTCAGTTAGAAACAGGAGTTTGAGTAGGAGAGACCTGAGTAGAAGATTAGTAATACAGTTAATACCAATAACAAAATAATTTTGTTTCTTAATAGTTTATGGCTACTGGGGGGGGTCTACTCTGTGGCCCCCATTTGAAAGCCAGGTCAAAAGGAAAAGTCAAATAAATTAAAAACTATGAAAATTGAAGTATGAACACAGTAGCAATTCCATGTATAAATGCCCCCAGAAGTCATAGTAGAATGGGACAGTGCAATTCCATGTATAATACCACCCAGAACCCACAGCAGGATGGCAAAGGGGCAATTCCATGTATAAATACCCCCCAGAATCCACAATAGGATGGCAAGTGTATATTGCAAGGGACAATTCCATGTAAAAATACCCAGTGAATAAGTGGTAAATATGTCTCCTTGATTGTTTATAAACAAATTTTAAATCCATTCAGTTATTGAAGAAATTAATCTGTGATTTTTTTATACACACACACATATATATATATATATATATATATATATATATATATATATATATATATATATATATATATATATATATATATATATATATATAGTATCACAATTTAAATAAATAATTAATAGATCACAATCCTACAGGTTGTAAAGTGCAGTGCATAGAGTTAAAAATTAAATTAATGTGTGCTAAAAACTTAAATAACTGTAGGTCCTCTAATTAAAGTGCACGACCAATCAATTAAAGGATTGAAAATCAATTGATTAAGATTAATTCATTTAATGAAATTAATTACTCATCTATGATTAAACCAATAGAGATTTTAAAGTGCAGTGCTATCAGAAATTAATTAGTGAACAGTAAGGAATTCATTAAATGTAAATTTAGACCCAAATTAATAAGGATATAAAATTAATAAGAAGCACCAAGTGCTCAATTCAAAATAAATAAGTAAGAAAGAGGAAATATAAGAAGGTGGAGTTGTCCCAGAGTTAATTGCCTGGTGTTTTTCTTCCCTTGGGACACCACAAAGCAAAGGCAGACAGGGCTCCCGGGAGTGTGGACTCATTATTTAACTGATTCTATCCTTGTTAAAGAGTAAGGTAATCTTAGAATATGAATGGCGCTGGTAGGTTAGAATTCACTAAGATCCGAAAAGTCGCTAGCATTAGCTTCGCTAGCGTTCGCCGCGCTTCGCCAGGCAAAATTTCGCCAGCGCTAAAGTGCGATTTAACGCTCAAGTCGGCGAACGGTAGCGTAGTTGTGCTAGTGTTACTTCGCTAGGCAGAGCGCCATTACACTAGCAAAGCCTTTAATAAATTAAATAAAGTTGTCCTATTGCCCTGCATGTGCCTCCTGTATAGTTGTGTTGCCATATGCTAGGAAATGTAAGGGGGAAGGAGGGTAACCCCCCCAAAAAATACCGATCTTTTTTAGACTACCACCCTCCAATCTATAGTATTGAACTTCGCTTGGTCTGACCAGGTGAAGTAACATCTAACGTAAGTGCTAACGTTGAGGAAAATGTTCATCTTAGTGAATTTGTGAATTTATGATCCTTTGTCAGTGCGCAACTTTGCCTGGCGTAAGGGTGCGAAGTTGCACAAGTCTATTTACATCAGTGTTAATTAGCGCTAGCGTTAGACGCTTCGCGCTTTAGTGAATTTGCACCATGTATCCAATTTTAAATAATTGCTGACATGCATTTCGCATAGATACTTTGTCAAGGCGAAAAGTGCCGGCCACTTCCACATTGTGCCTTTATCGGTGCTTTGTGTTGACGTCAATCAGTGAATATCTCGCGAGTTTCAACTGGTCCAGTTACTGACTAGCACAGCGTATTCAAAGTCATAACACTGCTTGTCATCATAATTACAAAAGTTGTTAACTGCATTAAGGTCTGCATATTAGATACGAGATTTTAACAGAGAATCGCCTCATTGGAACAACCAAGTTACTAGATAATACATTATTAGTGATGGGCAAATTTATTTGCCTGGGGCGAATTAGTGGCGAATTCCCACGAAACGACAGAAAAATTTTGCCTGGCAAACATTTCCCAGCATCTCGTTTTGGACGAGGGCGTCCGTAAAAAAAAATGGACGCTAGTGTCCAAAAATTTATGGCCACATCCAAAATGAGACACTGCGTTTCGCAAATTTTTTGCAGTTTCACAAATTTCTGCTAGAACCAAGATTCGTCCATCACTATTTATTATGTATTTTTGTCTGCGGGTCTGCTTTTGTGTTTATTAACTTTGCCGGATCAACATTATATGGCGAGCCGTCATCTTTAAATTTATTGCCATTGATTATTATTCCTCCTTAATAGAATACTATCAGTATTGATTATTAACGTTTTAAACAAAATATTTATTATATAAATATTAAAAACTATGACTCACAAATATTAGATCACTACAAAAAACATGATTTGGTTAATTAAAGATAATGAATTCAAATTGGATTTGATCCTAATAATAAAGCATTACGTTTATAATCATAATTTGTATATTATCAAGAATTAGAATATGTACTGTAAGTATAATTTTTTTTTATATTGTACGTTTCTTGTAAATAAAATTCAATGAAAGATCAAATAAATGCTGTAAATAGATTATTTTCATTTATTTCTTTGGGGGATATAGTGTCCATTTTAAAAAATCCAAAAACTTTCCTGTTTCAAAAGGGTTTGTTCCAAATTACCCTTACGCAGTTCCAAACCCACTTTATCCAAAGCCCAGAATTTGAGTTTAGTTAGATCCATATTGTAGTAAGTGTTGTGGTAACTTACAGCAGCCACTCTGGCATGCACCTGCAGATTGCCAGTCCAGGTCTAGCAGGATGGCAAGGTGCAATTACATGTATAAAATACCCTCTAGAACCCACATCAGGATGGTGGTTTCTGGCGCAAACCCATCACATTCCATCACCCCAGGAACACCATCAGGCCAGTAATCCATACCATCTGACCCCCACCCCATGGGGCTCACAACATTTGGCAAACTAACCCTTATCTGAGCAACAAAATATACAGCAAATTATATAATATTACAGCAAACAAATGTAATATTTTACATACTTACTACACACACAGGTAGTGGTGACACGCTGACAGAGGCAAGCAAGGCAAGGCAGGTAGCACCACATCGGGTGACTGGTGACTTCTTCCCCGAGTATAAACACTTCATGCGATGTGCTCCCTCCCCCTCTGGTGCCACTCTGTAGACTGCGGTGGTGCCTCCAATAGCAGGCACTTATATACAGAGAGAATTTCCTGTGAAAGGAATCTACCAAGTACTCATTTCTGGGGATGGTTGGCAGTGGGCCTCCAACAGAGATGGACCCTGGGCAGATGCCCCTTTTGCTCCTTTATTAGAGCATTCCTGCGGGGCGGCAAAGAGCCTCAAAAATGCCCCTGGCAGAAGGGTTCCTCTCTTGGCCATGCCTTATGAAGGGCAGACATGTTCTTATAGCCGACCATAGAGATCTTGCACTTTATACCCTGCCATGCATGTCATAAATATTACTGCTATTCTTTCTTTTATTCAACATTTGGTTTTGGGTAAAATGGCATTTATGGAGAGAGCCCTATAGCATGACATGGGAGTGCACTTTGCACATACTTTGCACATATCTATATATTGACATACATATGTATTAATTATTAATACATGCAATGTGGATCTTTTCTATGTAGTGTCTCCCTCCTGTACAGCCAATTATGCAATAAAGGATGTATGTTTGGCGTGTGAGTTAGCGCAAGTACATGTAATGCTCAAGCCATAAAGCAATAGCTCACCGTAGGGCTTTCATTCTCTTTTTATTCTCTTCTGATTCACTTCTTATTTCAAAATCTCCATGGAGAGGGCCTCTTCCCGTTTCTGAAGACTCAAGATTCACATATTAAGAGCCTAGTTGTTGATGTAACAAATTATACCCAAAAATAGTAGTGCAGGTCAGGAAGAGAGAATGCATATAAACTGTTTACATTAACTGTAAACACAGTGCCTAATTATTAACAGAAATACAAACAGTAGTCTATATATATATAGATAAATACATATATATATATATATATTGTATATAAATATGTTGCAGTTTAACTCTTCCACTTGGATTTGGTGTCATTAAGTTCTGGCTAGATATAGTCCTTACATTTACACAGCAGCAACAACAGTGGCAGAATAAGGGCAGTACTGTGTGTGCTTCAAAATGATATGTTTCTTGTCTGAATCCTACCATGCACATTTAGGGGCACATTTATTAATGGTCAGAGTGAATTTTTGAATAAAATTCGAATTTCAATGTAATTTTGGGCTATCAAATAGCCTAAAATTCTATTTGAATGAGAAAAATACTGACGCTTTAAAAAAAAAAAAAAAAAAAAAAAAAAACAGATTTGACTATTCATCACCTTACAGCTGCCAAATTGCCATTGTAGCCTATGGGGGACCTCCTGGAAGCTTTCCTGGAAAATCAAATTTTGATCTTAAAGGGGTTGTTCACCTTTGAGTTAACTTTTAGTATAATATAGAGAGTGATATTTTGAGACAATTTGCAATTGGTTTTCATTTTTTATTGTTTGTGGTTTTATAGTTATTTATCTTTTTATCCAGCAGTTATCTAGTTTGCAGTGTCTGCAATTTGGTTTCTAGGGTACAAATTACCCTAGCAACCCTGCATTGATTTGAATAAGAGACTGGAATATGAATAGGAGAGGGACTGAATAGAATGATGAGTAATAAAAAGTGGCAGTAACAATAAATTTGTAGCCTTACAGAGCATTTGTTTTTAGATGGTGTCAGTGACCCCCATTTGAAAGCTGCAAAGAAACAGAAGAAAATTGCAAATCATTAAAAAACTATGAAAAATAAATAATGAAGACCAATTGAAAAGTTTCTTAGAATTGGCCCTTCTACAATATACTAAAAGTTAACTTGAAGGTGAACCAGCCCTTTAAAAATCTTAAAATGAGTGATTTCTTTCTCAGGAAAAAAGCAGCTGCTTCTGGAAAGGCTAGTTTGTTGTTGCAGGTACAGTTGAGTCACAAAGGGTCAGTTTTACTAAATTCATATGAAGGATTCAAAGTTTGATCAAATTTTCAAAAAGATTTGAATTAGAATCTTCAAATGTTTTTGAAGACCACTTCGACCAGTGAATTTTGAAAATTCGATCAAATCAAATGATTCAAATTTGAATACAAATCTATTCGAATATTCGACTATTCGACAGTCTAATTACTTCCCCTTTAAATTAAAGCTACCGAATTGGGTTTCATTATTTTTCATCGAATAAAAAAATTTGATCGAATGGTTAAACTCGTTCGAATCGATCGATTTGAACAATTTTATCGATCAACTGAATATTTTCTTTTCGATAATTCGACCAATCGAATTGCAGTAAAATCCTTCGAATTCGATAATCGAATTCGAAGGATTTTCATTCCCACACTATTCCCAACTATTCCCATGGTCGAATTCGAGGGTTTTTAAACCCTAATTCAACCCATAGTAAATCTGCCCCAAAGTGTTGCAGTCTTGATTGACCTTAGATTTTTATATTGACACACACACAAAAAATGAGGGGTCTCCATTATAAAGAACTTGCAAGTGTTAAAATAAGCACAGTTTTACCCACAACGTATATTATTTCCCCAGCATGCCACAACATTTTGTGCTGCCAATATGGACAAGTTGCAATGTGCATCAATATTACTGCAAGGTTTGTGGCCTCTGTTTACTGTATGTTGGATGCAAATATACTTTTTATTTGCGGCAGTAATACAGAGCACAAATGGGATTAACAGGCATCTACAACTTACTTTGTTGATATAAAATGTTGTGCCTCATAATCATAATATTTATCATTATGGCTTGTGTAAAAGAGGCATTACTAAACCAATGCCAAGTAGCAGAAGAGCACAGTGTCATTTCTTTCTGCATGCTGTTTTCATTATTCTAGCTTTACACTTTGCACCTCAAAGCTACTGAAGCTTTGTGCAGGGAACACCCTTTCAACCCTCATAACATCAGTGGTTGCTTATCAGGATACGCTGGTCGAAAAGGATACATTTTAATTCATAGAATTGTTTCCATATAGATGCTCATTGCAGAATCCACCAACAACTAACCATATACTTATTTTTATTAAGAATAAGAGTGGAACACCACCCAATACTGTGTTCCCTACAACAAGCCAACAAGTATGGATCTGTGAGCTTAGCAGGGTGTAATTAGAAGAGGTAGCTGCCTAGGGTACAATGATATGGGGGTGTTGGGCAGCCTACCCTTAGTCTGCACCCCTCAGTCTTACTCCCCTTCCTTCCCTCTGTCACCCATCTGTAGTTCTACCCTCCTTCCTGTCACCGTCCCCTCCATCACTCCCCTGCCCTCTGTCGATTGCTCCATCCCTACGTTGTTCACCCCTCCATCACTCTACCCTTTGTCGGACCGGGCGAACGCGCAAAAATGGGGGGGGGGGGTCTGTCCAGGTTTTCCTAAGGCGCTCAGCCAGTCTGGCCCTGGAGCTGAGGCTTACACTCCTTTTGGTCTCCAGCTGCCCCTTATTAGTTAAATGACTAGATGGCAAGAAGGTACATATGTCCCACATTTGCTTTTAGGGAGAGAACAGATTAGTCCTACAACATACTTCTTTTTAATTGTACCATAGTGGTAGAAGAGGGTCTGACAGAGTGCTGAGAGCATGAATATTGTTCCTATGTATAATATTCCAGTGCGGCTGTTAAAAGAGACATATAGCATAATTTAAAACCCACTCTATTTTTGTATGCAATATTGAATAATATATGGTGTTGGTTTAACTTTCAGCTAAACATTAATATTGTTATAATTGTTTAATAATATTATTAAAAATGGCCCCTTTAATAGAGCTATAGATCTGCTATGGTTCCTGTTGTCAAACAAGCAAAGAAAGGCTTCAGTTCCCCGTCAGGTCAGGCTAGCTGCTGACTGGTCCTTGTGCTACAGTGCAGTGCGCTCAGTGCCTGGGAAAAGAGGCAGAAGAAAAGTGCTACACATGGCAAGACTAGTAAGGTTTTGCAGAAATGAAACACCACTTTTTAAAAAACATTCTTTCTATATATAAACAAGTATACTGCACTGGCACATTCTTGTTCTTTACATAACATGTCTCCTTTAAAGTCTGATTCTGGATTTAAGTATGTCATATGATCCCTGTAACAAAATGAAGTAAAGCATGTGTTAAAAAGAGGAGACTTGTGACCTGTCCCATGTCTAGGTGTCATATCCTACATTGAAACCTATTACTGGTTAAGAGGTAGCAATAGTGTAATAGTTTTGTAAACATTGAATGGAATAAGCTTTTTTTTCAACCTAATTTACTCCTCATATAATTTTAATGAATCCATATAAACAGTGCTCTTGAACTCAACTATAGCTTTACCTGGACTTGCACTTGACTGATGCTTCAGGGTTATTGGGACGGGCTGAACCACATATTGTGTTTGTTCTTTGGGAAACACCTGTTCTATTATACAGTCCTGCCACAAACCCATGTGTACCCTCTGTTCACTAATCCCTCTATACTGTAAGATCTCAAAAACAGGACAGCGTTTCTCCCTGCTGATTTGTTCAGGCTGCTTCCTGTAGTGTACAGAGCTGTACTAGATGATGGTGCTTTATAAATTAACTATTATAGGAATGTTCTTTGACTTAAATAACAATGATTCTATTTGTATTTCCACTGCAGCAATAAAACCTTTCTACATTTTATATAGCAATTCAAGGAAACCTTTGATGCTTTTGCAGGGGAACTGGGTGTTGGAAAACCACTGTAGAGCCAATGATTTCAATCTGGCACTGGAGCCAGCTTAACATTTTTACAGCCCATTTCAGTCCATTGCTATAGTTTTAATCATAAAGGATATGGAAGGCTTGTGAGCCTTTTTTTTTTTTAATTTTAACTTTAATGTTTCTATTTCTTCTCTACCCTGGTTTCAAATTTATGACTAAACGAGGCCATAGGTTCCCGTGTTCTGAAACAGAACCATCAATGGGGTAGTTATAGGAGGAAATTCAATTTAAATAGGTTTCCTCTAATTCATTAAAAACTAATGAGGTTATATGCTATAACACTTTCCTTTACATACATGATCTATATTCCTGGTGGCTTTTGAGTATTTTGGGTTTTTTTTTCTTCTTCTTAATAAATTGTTATATCAGAAAATAAAATTGCGATATCAGAAAATAAAATTCAACTAAGCATTAGAATATTGGCAACGCTGTCTTGGATATTCATGGAACATGGAGTGAGTTTACCTATAATGAACTTTAATAAAGGCATTTAAGAGGAGGCAAACTGCTTCAATAAAACACGGTGACATCATAATCTTTCCTGTTGTAAACCGAAGCAGTTGCCTTCTCAGAAATAGAATATGAAACATTTATATACGTGGATAAGGCAGGACCTGTAAAAATCATCTACCGAGTATTAACAGGTTTGTTCGTTATTTGCTTTATGTTTTCCCAACATCCTGTTTCAATAGCCTATTATTGATATATTGCTTTCTGGCCACATGCGCTCACACATGCCTGCTAGTTAAGGCAGCATGATTTATATTAATGACATCCTAAAATGCCATATGTTTAAATGCATCCTGTAGGAGGTTATGGTATGTCTTTTCAAACACACCTTGATTGGTTGCAGTTTGGAAAAACGCAGATGTCAATTGAAATATATGGCACTACATATGACTAACTCTGCAGGATTCATGCTATAGGATGAAACATTCTTTATATATCTATATCTATTATATATATCTATCTATATACACACATATATATATATATATACACAGATGATAACGTGGCCAGTCTACCTCATAATTTGTGATCCTGGAAATAAACCCAAAAACAAAAACACTCTGTATTTTTTTAAAAATGTATTTAATGCTTTTAAAGGAGGTAGAAGCTTGTTTTTTTTTCTTGGTTTAGAGAAATGCAGAATATATGGGGTAACATTCCATGACAGACAGACATTGGAGACATCTTTGATCATTCGTTGTGATGCATAAAATATGTCACAGCTGCACCATAAAAGATATCAGCCATGGCTGTCATTTGCCCTTGCTGCTTTATACGAAAAAAATACAGCTTTTCTGTTTTGTACTTCTGTTGGATTACTACTTGGGATAAACACAACCTATTTAGTCTATGCACATATTATCATACTTCTGGTTTATTTCAAAAGAGAGTAGTCCTAAAATATGCTTAAGAAGAACAGATCCGGTTGATATTTTGTTTCAGCATAACACTAGTTCATATGTTGTTATAAGCTGTGAATATGTTAAAGGCTGGTGGTGAGCTAGGCTCTAAAAAGGATTACACATTTCCCAGGAGATTGTTCCCTTTCATATCGTTTCTGTGATGCACACATCTTATTTTAATTCAAAATCTGATCCTGTGTAACAAAAGACACAGTTTTGACTACAAAAGGAAAATTCAACTAGAAATTCAGGAGATTAATATTGTCCAACAAAAAGCACGTTAAGGCAAGAAAACAGCCTTGACATCGACTTAGCAGTTTTCTTTTAGGATTGCAAACACATCTTTTCTAGATGAAGTAGTATAGATTTAAGGAAATATTTAATTTTGGAAGGTAGCCTGCTCTGAGATAGGTCTGTTTCACACACAGACTGGGCGACTGGGCCGTATCCGATTCCAAGTTTAAGGGGCCTTGGACAAAATGTGTTGCTCTCTGTGTTTAAAGAAACATGTCTAATTCATAAAACTGGCCAAGCTGTTATTTTCTAGGGTCAATGCAGCTGTTTCCATCTGATGCAAAGGCCAGCACATTTACTTTAACAACAGAAAAGGCATTTAGGTCGGCCTATGGGGCAAATTCACTAAGAT
>CM044442.1:111876622-111898769 GCA_024363595.1 Xenopus borealis | reverse complement strand
TGAAGATCCACATTATGGAAAGATCAGTTATCGGGAAAGCCCCAGGTCCTGAGCATTCTGAATCACAGGTCCCATACCTGTACTGTATTATTCTTATTACACAGAAAAAGCAAAACCAATAATTTTTAAAAATTTAATTATTTGTTAAAAAACCATCAGAGGGTAAGAAGATGGACATCATTACTTAACTTTTTCCTCACTAGCTTAAAGGAAAATTCAACCCTTAGTTAAAAAAACCCTACCCCCCTACCCTACATAGACCCCACCCTACCCTACATAGACCCCCTCCCTCCTCCCCCCAGCTTAGCTGCTACCCTGTGGGATTTGGCCTTCTTGTAATTTGGATCTTTCTGGATAATGGGTTTTCTGGTAACAGATGCCCTACCTGTATTTTGGTTAGTATAGTTAACAAAAATGACAACAAAACTAGATGCAATTTATTTTAAAATTTGGCTAAAATGGAGTCTATGGGATTTGGCTTTCCTGTAATTCTGATCTTTTAACATATATGTCAACAAAACTAGATGCAATCTATTTTCCGGAAATGCTTGAGACCTGGGGTTTTCTTTATGAGATCTTTCCGTGATCCGTTTAGATCACTATACATCAAAAATCATAAACCCAATAGCTACCATCAAGAGCAAAAGATTGTTTTATCATTACAGAAAAGGGGAAATCATTTTTAAAAATTAAAATTATTTGTTCAAAATGGGCTCTAATTGAGATGGCCTTCTCATAATGCAGAATTTTTTGTAAAACTGGTTTTTGGAGAAGAGATCCCATACCTGAAAATAGGTCTGAAAAAATGTGGGGTTCTTACTATGTTTTATCATTTCCTTTCATTTGAAAGACTAACTTGTTAACCATTTTGTGAACGATCACTCGCAGGCCATTCCCCTGTGTTAATTTACCATGCAGTGATGATTTGAAAGAGTAAAAACAAACAGCCGCTTGCTCGACACAAAGAATCGATTAACGCTCACCATCTGGATCACTTCTTAGAAACTGGCTGCCATATGTTTTGGCCAACATGACAAAACAAACTGTTTTATACTGTCACCACCTCCAGCTCTGTTTTATGTATTGTACCAACTTTAATAGACTTATGAAATGGATTAGAGGCTGTTTCACTTGTGCCCTACTGCTATATAGAAAAGAGGGGGGTGGTGGTGGAGTGCAGGTTTCTAAATTGTAAACATGGCTTAGAAAGAAAACTTCTGACACCTGAAATAAAAGCAGCAGCGTAATTGCATTACTGCACATATTCAAATAATAAAGGCTTTCATTGCAGTGATGGTTTAAAAAGGGTTTAAATGGAAGCCCGACAAGAAGCTCAGCTGCACCCTCCCCACCTTTGTCTAAGAGTGACTCGCTGTCAGGGATGCTGGGCTCTGTAGCTGAAAAACCATCAGAGGGTCAGAAGGACATCATTACTTAACTCTTTCCTCACTAAGGAGAATTCAACACTAAAAAAACCCTACCCCCCTACCCTACTTAGGCCCCCCTCCCTCCTCCCCCCAGTTTAGCTTCTACCCTGGGCAAATGCCCCTAACATTTTACTTACCCCTCGATGCAGATTCTGGCACCATCTTCTTCTCTTCCGAAATGTTTGGGAAGTGAACTGTGTGCAGTTGGAGCAATCTTCCTGTTCGCGACAACTGTGCAAGGGCCAAAAGTCACGGAGATTGCAGAAGGGAAGATAGAAGACCTGAAGATTTCCAATGTAAAATGTTTGGGGCTTTTGCCCAGGGTAGCAGCTAGGCTGGGGGAAGGAGGGAGGGAGTTCTATGTAGGGTAGGAGGTAGGGGTTTTTTTTAATAAGGGGTCTAGATCTCCTTTAAGAACAAGGATTGTTAAACAAAGGATTACAATGGTAAAACTGGTTGAATCTTGAATGTGCACTTGTATAATATAATAATAAAACAGTACCTTGTACTTGTTCCACACTAAGATAAGATTAATCCTTATTGGATACAAAACCGGCTTATTTGGTTTATTTAGGGGCACATTTAATAAGAGTCAAAGTGAATTTTCAATATAAATTAGAATTTTTAAAATTAGAATTTCGAAGTAATTTTGGGCTACTTCAACTATCAAATTCAAAAACTTCGACTTTTTTTTTAATTTGGCCATTTTCGATCAGAGTAAAATCGTTCGTTCAATCGATCGTAGAAATTGTTCGAATTGATCAATTCAAGCGATTTAAACGATCAATCGAATGACTTTGGAATAAAAAACTTAGAATTCTTAAAACTAGCAATTTGGCAGGTTTAAGGTGGTGAATGGTCTATTTTTAAGTTTTTTAAAGGGGCAGTACTTCAAAATTCAAATTTTTCCAATTCAAATAGAATTTTGGGCTATTCGATATTTGAAGTAGCCCAAAATTACTTCGAAATTCGAATTTGAAAAAATTTGAATTTTATTCGAAAATTCACTTCGACCTTTAGTAAATGTGCCCCTTAAAGTATGAAGATCCATACTATGGAATTATCCTTAAAACCCTAGGGGGCAAATTCACTAAAGCATAAAAGCGTCTAACGCTAGCGCTAATTCGCAACTTTTTCGCAACTTCACAAATTCACTAACACGGAATTTTCACTAGCGAAGTAGATAGACTTGCCCAACTTTGCACCCTTACGCCAGGCAAAGTTGTGCACTGATGAAGGATTGTAAATTCGCAAATTCACTAAGATGAACATTTTCCTGAACGTTAGCACTTACGCTAGACAGCTGGTCAGACCAGGCAAAGTTCAATACAATAGATAGGAGGTTGAAAAAAAATGTTACAATTTTTTCTAAGTCCCAAAAAAACACTGGCATATTTTAGCATAGGAGGGTGATAGTCTGAAAAAGATCAATATTTTTTTTGGGGGGGTTACCCTCCTTCCCCCCTACATTTCCTAACATATGGCAACACAACTATACAGGGGGCACATGTAGGGCAACAGGACAACTTTATTTAATTTATTAAAGGTTTCCTGGGCTTGTGTAGTGGAATGCAGTGGCTGTAAAATATACTTCTATTATAACTTAAAGTTCTCGCCGTATGCAAATTAGGCATCGCTAGTGTAACAGCTCTCTGCCTAGTGAAGTAACACTAGCGCAACTACGCTACCGTTCACAGACCTGAGTGTAAATTCGCACTTTAGTGAATTTGAGTAGCGCTGGCAAAAATTCGCCTGGCGAAGTGCGGCGAACGCTAGCGAATTTTCGGACCTTAGTGAATTTGCCCCTAGGTCCTAAGCATTCTGGAAAACAGGTCTCAACCTGTGCTTAAAAACACGCCAACTTGAAAGCAGAAAACCACATTCTACCCTCCCAACGTAACTGAAATCCCCTACAAAACATTGAGAGTTTACAGAGGATGCTGGGAATTGAAGAGCAAAAGACTGCCCAAAACCTGATTTACCTATTCTTGGTCTGCCCATAAAAGACTGACTGCAACTGCAAGAAACAAGCTGAAACAGACTAAAAAAAATGTATATTCTCCGGTTTCCTTTAAATATGTACATTTTCATAAAGATTATATTAAAGAAACCATGCATGTTGCTGTTGGAAAAATAACATATCAGGTTCAAATGAAATCTAGGAATGTTAATCTCTTTTGCAGCTGCTATTTTTGTTTTATGGTATTTTTACAGCTGTTTTTAATTTCTTTTAAGGAATACTAAACCTTTAGGAGCATCCCCTGAGAACAGCCACAGTACAGATAATTGGTTTCATTGCAATTCAGATTATGAACATCATTTTTCAGTTGTTAGTTTCAAACTCTGCATACGGCAGAATCTGCAAGCTATTTTCTTCATTTCAGCTACCTCAAAAGGAGGAGAAAATTACACAAACAGCCTATTTACATTACTCAATTGTCTCTAAAAGTATTTACCAATCTGAGACGCTTCTGTTCAGCATTTAAACGGCACACAAGCAAGACAACAGCTATTACTTTGCATTAAAACTATTCAAATTAGCTGGGAAAGCACTGGATGTGATGGTTCAGATGTTATTTAAATCAATGCACGGTAAATGAAGATCATTTTAAAAAGCCTCATGCAAGAACGGTAAAAAAATTACATGGTAGAATTATTACAACATGATGATTTGAATATTGATAGACCTGCAAGAACATATAAATAGTTAACAGTATAGGTGACAAATCACTTTATACTCAGAATATGACACAGGTTTAATTATTGATTCCCTTGCAGTAGCTATAAATTAGGCAATGAAAAGATAACTGACAAAGAATTTGTTAATGACTCACATATGCCCAAATGGTAAACATATCATGTGTATCATGTACACTATGGTTTTGGATCACACCCTCTGCTATTCATTAGATCACAAAGCATCAGTCTGTCCACCTTTTGACTAACGCTCATGATAATCATTTATGCTATGGATGCCATTGATTGGCAGGAGCTCCACTTGATAAAGGGAAGGAACTACTGTATATACCTTGGATAATGTAAAATAGACTCCAGGTCCAGGTGCCCATGTCCCTGACCTTCAGCTAAGGAAGGATCACTTGAACAATACTAACCAACTGGACCACAGTCAGTAATTGCTACTTAAAGGATCAGTAACACCAACATTTTTTTAGTGTTTTAAAGAAATCATTGTAAAATGTATTGTTTAGTGATGTACAAAGTCAAAAGGCATCAAAAGTTATATGTGCAACAAATTTTTACGAGGGTGACAATTTCTTCTCACTAAAAATGCATTAATGTCAATAGTTTTTTTTAGTCTCAGCGACTTTTTTTTCCAAATGCATGAACGTCAATGGGCATTTTTTTCTTATGATGACTTTTTTGTTCTAGCGCCAATTTTGTTGCGGCAGCTTTTTTGTTGCAGGGATATTTTTCATGGCGGATTTTTGACACAGTTTCACAAAAAGAAAAATTTGCAGATGGCAAAATGCTGAATTTCGCAGTGAAAAAATGTGCTCATCGCTAGTTGTCCTGTACTGATAATACTGGTGTGTTTGCTTCAGAAACACTACTATAGTTTATATAAACAAGTTGCTGTGTAGTCATTGGGCAGCCGTTCAAGCCCAGAATACATAGTAGATAACAGATACATTGTGAGAAATCCTATTGTATACTACCATAGAGTTTATGTGTTATCTGCGGTGTATCCTGTGCCTTTTCTCCTTTTTCAGCTTTGAATGGTTGCCCCCCATGGTTACACAAGAGCGTGTTTAAACTATAGTTGTGTTTCTGAAGCAAACACACCAGTTTTACCAGTGCAGAGCAACAGTACATTATATTTTCATTACTTCAAAACACTTTCATTTTTTGGTGTTACTGTTCCTTTAATATTTAAGAAAAGGTTCCAGCACCCTTTAAACAAAGTGAAAGGTGGCGCTCTACTGTTTGTGAAAGTTTGCATTCACACTCCCCTTTTACGTTCTCCCTGAAATTTCCTACAAAGCAAACCAATTAGGTATTATAGAAGACAAAATAAATAATCCCAACTTTTATAAATATTAGTAGTAGTTGCCTTGGCGCTCCATGAAATCTTGTGGTATTGTCCCTTAATGTGGTAAAAAAAAGATTTCTTTCTTGAGGGCTGATGATATGATATGATGCAAACATTATGGCTGCTTGGGTTCAAGAAACAACATATTAGGAAAACAACATATTAGGAAAAATGCATAATATACTGTTAGCTCCAGTAACTTTGGATGTTCTATTTCGTTGGTTGGTTGAATTACCATTCTTAACAGACCTGAATATAACAGGCAAGTCCTTTTATGTTCAATTAGCGGGCAAGGTAATAATGAGTGTACATTATCTTCGTTTTCGCTGATGCTTCAAAGTGAATAAATTACATTTATAAATGGCAGTATACAGTATAGCATACCGGTGGAACATGTGTATTGTAAGTCATCAACCTACAGCATTGTGCTCCAAAATAATTAAAACTTATTATCCAGAAAAAGGTCCAAACATCTAATTCATTAAGTTCTAACTGTGTTTGTCACTATTAAACGTCAAGTATTTTAGTGGAGTGTCATTTGTAAGCTACCAATGCAACGTGTGGGATGTTTCAAAATTTGGTAAAGCAGAATTACAGTATTACTATAGAAAATAGACATTAATGCTGAATAAACAAACTTACTCTCGTTTTGGTGGTATATAATTAAGTCACAAAGAAATTCCTAATTCAAAATGAAAAAATGTAAACACATCAGCAACTCAATAACAATTCAATGAAGTAAAATAAACAGATGCAGCAAGCTACTGAACCTCTGAAAATGACTTTATATGGGAGTATCCAATGGAGATCCTATCAAGATTTGTCAAAAATAATGTGATTGCAGATTATCCCTTCTAGAAATATAAAAAGTTAGGCACATTAAAAGCACAGTGTCTTTGGTGCTTCCCACAACACCCTTGTTTTTAAATAAAAAGTGGACATAATCAATTGGTGCTATATGGATTTAATTTATAAAGAAATGGATAGGATCAATGCCTTTGCCATGGGGGATCTTTTCCAGTGTAGCCCCAATAGCAATAATGTAATATGTTTACACAGAAAAAAAGACAATTTATATGTACACACACAGGGACAGATTTACTATTGGCTGAATTTTGAATTGAAAAAAATTCAAAATTCACCCATGTGAATAGGTAGGGAAGTGAAATCCTGCGAATTCAACTATCGAATTGGAACGATTTTACCACAATTCGATTGGTCGAACGATTGAATAGGAAATATTCGATCGATAAATCATTTGAATCAATCAATTTGAACGATTTTTTCAATCGATTCAAATATTTTTTATTCGATAAAAAATAATTAAAATCAATTCAGTAGCTTTGATCTGGCGAACTAAAATTTAAAGGGTAAGTACAAATAGTCGAATATTCAAATGAAATTTTATTTGAATAATTCGAATCATTCGATTCGATCGAATTTTCAAAATTCACTGGTCATAGTGGTCATCAAAAACATTCGAATTTGAATCTTTTTGAAAATTTGATCGAACTTCGAATCCTTCATGTGAATTTAGTAAATCTGCCCCACAGTAAAGCATACAGTTTTAAACATCAATATACAATAGTTTTCACAAAGTTCTATTGAAATTATGAATTTCATTCTTAGTAAGCATAAGATAAAATTTACACATAAATGGAAAAAATGAAAATTATGCTGGTTAGAAATATTTTAATAACGTTCAATAAAAATGCATGATGTATGTGGTTAAATCTTTATTTTAAAAAAAAACTTCTACTATACAAGAATGTGAGCCAAAAGATTTATGTTTCAACTTTTTGCTACTTTTTAATAATTTTTCCTCCAGATCTGATGGCATTTGCTCTGCTGCTGAGTTGAAACTTAGGGGTAAATTTACGAAATTCACGTGAAATGATCGAAGTTCGATCGAATTCGATCGAATAACGATCGTACAATTTTTTCGTGAAATCGTAAAGAGAATTTTGATCCGATATTCGATAATTCGATCATTCTTTGATCGTAGGAATTAAAATTTTAAAGTTATTCGACTGCCTACTTTTCCAGATTGAACCTACCGAATTGCAATAGAAGCCTATGGGAAGCTCCCCATTGGCTTCAGAGACTAAATCCTGCCTGAATACCATTTGTACGATCGCATCGTTCGTTCGATCGTTCGAATCGTACAAATTTTTCGGGCGCTCGAATGAAATTTCCCGATCTTTTCGTGAAATCGAACGATCGGTATCCGAAAGTACGAATTCATCGAGAAATTGGATATCGAGCAAAATGATAGCTTAAAACAATTCGATAAGCATTCGATGGTCGAATGCTTATCGAATTTCGAATTTGGTTGAGCTTTTTTCTGGGAATAATAGTAAATTTGTCCCTTAATGTAAAATGCTCATATACAATGTGACTCTTTCATTGCAGCGTACTGTGCACATTGATATCCTGTGGTTGATGCAATACTCGGAAAGCTTTCCTTTCCCGCCAGTGCATAGATTTATGCAGACTTACTGCCATTTTCTGTATTTTGAGAAAAGCCTTAGACTAGGCTGAAACGTTTTTAAGCCCTGTGAGTGCAGCTCATCTTTAGGTATTTAGAATTTTGGATGATTTACTGACTCTGCACTCACTTAGTTTTTTGAGAGTGCCGGCAGCTTTGGAAAGCTGGCTAAAATAGCAATTCGGCAGCTTTAAGATGGTCAAGTGCCGAATTTGAAATTTTTTAAAGAGGCAGTACTTCCCAATTCGAGAATTTTGGGCTATTTGAAATTCAAATTTTTTAATTCAAATTTTCACTTCAACCCATACATACCTACACTTATCCTGCAAGGTGTTCTACAACCTGCAAGGAATTCTGCATTAAATTGCCACTGCATTTATCATGCCATGTGGTCTGGAGTATATTACATGGAATGTCCCTGGGACCCTGGGATATTATGCAGGAGTGCATATAGAAAATACCCTTAAATATCCTCCACATACACAAAAACATAAAACAAACTTGGAATAAAAACTAAAGTTAAAATTATTTGTTGGATATCGTCACAGATGTTGCAATGCACACTGGGATATGGTGCATAATGCCATCATGATCGGCAGGAAGAATGAAGCAAGCAGCAGGCTGTCTACAGACATTCAGGAAAATTCAGCAACTGATTATAATTTCTATCAAGATTGACTGAGCACTAATTTGACTCTTAACAGAATTATCAACAAAGAGAATTAAAAATTCTGTCAGTTTGACACTGCTTTCTTGACAACAATTTGACATTAATAGACAAATATTGTCAGTTAATATCAGTAGAAAGTGTCTGTCAACTGCTAACCCCCCAACAAATGCAATATGCACACATATATAATAGGATAATAGACATGTACTGTTTAGATGTACTTCCTACAATTACAGTAGGTGCCTGGGGATGGTACAAGGTCAAGCAACTGATGAAATGTGTAAGATTTGCATGCAGCTATTCGTATCAGACTAGGCTTTCTAAGGTCCCTTAGAGAACTAAACTACTGTATATGGCTTAGTCTTTAGAATATCAGTTAATATAGAAAGGACTGATGAAACTCTCCCAGTCTGGGGTCCATTAGGGACTGCTACCAGTGGAAGTTTTTCTGATTCTCTTTAGGCCAATCTGACCCTGACCCTTCAAAATAACTGAAAAACCAACACTATCACAAAACTGATTATTTGATTATTTTGATTATTTGTAATAAGTAATTGGGTTGTGTGCCAACCTCAGTAGAAGGTGGTATCACCTGATAAAGAGGCATGTCCCCCATACGTTGTTTGATCATTTGTGACACATTGATCACAAGGGGCCATATTAATAGTGGACACCGTTTATTCCTTGTTTTTATATTACCCACTAAACAGAAGTTGAATGAAGTAGAATGAAGTCCAATACAGATATAATGGCTACTTGCACCCAGGGCCGGTCGTACCAAGTGTGGGGCCCAATTGGAACCATTTTGGGCGGGGCCCCCTAGAAAGAGCTGGATTGGCAAATAGTGTCTGCTTTCCCCTCTGTCCAAGTGACAGCTGCCAGTTGGGGACGGGGGCAGGCTGGGTAACTGGGAAAAAATGTTCCCTCAATTTGTTTAATCTATGTGCGCACCATGGATTATATATACAACATTAATGCATTTCACTTGTTATTTGGGCCAATTGGGATTGGGGCGGGCTGATTGACTTGGGTTTGGGGGTGGACTGGGCCAATCAGGTTCACTGTGGCCTGGGCCAATCTGGATTAGGGGTAGTCTGGGCTACTGGAGGATTAAGGGAATAGGAATCAGACCTCGCACTGGAGCGGGGCCCCCATAAGCGCGGGGCCCAATTGGGCCAAATTGGTCCAATGTGCTTCAGACCGGCACTGCTTGCACCATGTGCATTAACCAGTGCACTATAAATATTGCTTTGAATATGAGTGTGTAGCCATTGAATCTGTATAGGACTTTTTAGGGACACTGAACTATGCAGACAATTGCATTGCTTATATGTTCAACTGATACTGTGTAGTGTAGCCCAGCAGCAGGAAATAGTCCAGAAAGGAAATATTTATGTCAGTAAGCATAGTAGGCACCTTTTTTAACTACTGCAGTATCCTTTATGTTCAGGCTGAAACGGCAGTTTAATATCTCTTCTATTCATGCATTTTAAATACAATTAAACATTTTATTTCAAATTAATTCTTTGCTGACATGAAATTAAATTGAATACTCCATTTTTGCTATAGTTCCATTCCACTTTTAAGGTTTATTAGGATACACTTCAGCGTTAAGCATTAAGCTTATTTAAATTACCTTGGAAAGTGTTTGCAAGATATCCTTTTGGATATAATTTGAATCATTGTGTTGAAGGTTGTGTATAAGCTTTTGTAGATTGTTATTGCCAATTAATAATTTGCTGCACAGTAAATATTTGTCATTTTTTAATTTTTATATATTTCTACACTGCCACTGCTATCATGTAAACTAGAACAAAGAGAATAAACTAAACTCTAAAAAATACATTAAAATGATTAGGGATGCACAAATCCACTATTTTGGATTTGTCCAAAATGGCAAATCCTTTGCAAAAGATTCGGCCGAATACAGAACAGAATCCAAATCCTAATTTGCATATTCAAATTAGGCGTGGGAAGGGGAAAACATTTTTACTTCCTTGTTTGTGACAAAAAGTCACACGATTTCCCTCCCCATCCCTAATTTGCATATGCAAATTAGGATTTGGATTAGGTCAGGCAGAAGGATTCAGCCAAATCCAAATCCTGCTGAAAAAGGCAGAATCCCAAACCGAATCCTGGATTTGGTGCATCCCTAGAAATGATTGATTACATTGATATTAATTTATTGAAAACTGAACTTAATGTACCAGTAGACAGTTTCAGCAGCGCTATAATAGTAATAAATCACTCCTTCCACAGGAGGCTGCTATGCTGGATCTTTTGGGTGGCAGTGACACCCCCTGGGATCCTTCAATTCATGGTACACACATACAAACCAAACATGTAGGTCACATGAGCCAATTATTAGTCAGTTCTGTCTTTTTCTTCCACACTTCTCCCTGTTACAGTTAGAGCTGCAGTATTTCTGGTCAGGTGATCCCTAAGGCAGCAAAGTGAATATTATAAAATGGTGGCTCAAAGGAAAAGATGTAAAAAGACAATCATTTATAATAATACTTTTAATAATAATACTTACATATATATGTATTACAGTTTGGTAAGATTCTTTAATATGCCTTTTAATATGATGTAAACTGTTGGTAATCAGTGGCATAATTAGATGTTAGGGCCCTAAAACACTGATAATTATTTCTAAGATACCAAAAGGCACCAACATTGCTTATTAATTAGGGCCTTTCTTAGCCCTCTAAACACTTGGGCCCCCCTGAAACCACAGGGTCTGCTTCCTCTGTAGTTACACCCCTGTTGGTGAAGTATTTTGGGGGTATAGTTTTCCATTAAGGCCTAGCTTTTTTAAAAAAAAAAACAAAAAAAACACGAATTACTATAGTATCACAGCTAGTACAGTTAAAGATAATGTAAAAGGTTCCGCTTTTATTTTTCTCCCACTAAAGTTGGATGATCTCAAGTGCAACACAAAACCCTAAGCAGTGTGTTGCAATAATATATATATTTTTTTGACTACCACATTTTAAGCAAAGTAACTTTGTGTAGGGATTCTGTCATGTTCAGGAATGAAATGCAATAAGAAAGTAATTTGGAAAATAATATTAATTGTTTTATGAAAATAATTATATTAAGCTTTAATTGCCATGAAAGATGCACAACACACAATTCACTAAGCAAGTATATAAAAAGGCATGCATTTCATATAATACCTTAATGTTGTATGACATCATTCTGACACATCAAACAATATTTCTTTTTAAGGTTTACACATTTAGTTTCAGCTGTACATATAAATTAATAACTTGATCTCTTGGGGTGGAAGAAAGCTTGCAAAATGAAAAGTTTTGCCAAATATCTTTCAAAGCCTACTGAAACAAGCCTGATTTAATATTATGTTAAATTAAACGTGCTAATTTCTTATCAAAACTTAACTTGCAGGAAGAAAATAATCTGTACTTGAATCTGTAGTAAATGCCATAGTGCACAATAAATATTTGAGTTGGAAGCAAATGTGAAGAAATTGAAAGGGGAAAAAAATCCACCAGCAAGGGAGTATGTCAGGGTTTTGTGTAAATAGCAAAATTTGACATCCTTCAAATTTAACATTCAGTGCAAAATATCAGTATATTAATTATTTAACAAATCTTTATTGAATGATTAGTCCGATATGGGTCTCAGGAAAACGTATTTTATATTATTCTTCCAGAGGAATAGCAATGTTATAATGTATGGGACATTCTTATGGTATATCAGGGTAGACATGTTTCTCTATGTAATTAATGATACTGTACTATTATTTTCAGCCTTGGAAGTATATCTACCTTACTGCATTATAGTGTACTTACTGCTTAAAGGATAACAAATCCTTGGTTATGTATTACTTTCTATAGTCATGATGCTGTTTTACTACTTTGTCATCAACCTACTTTGTCATCTACTTTATGCCACCAACCACCAAGTTTAAAATTTTCTTTGTCAGATTTATAAGTGCTCCTACAATGTGACTCTTTTTAAGTCAGTCTTATCAGAAAGGTCCACCTAAATATAGCAGTAAACCCTCAAATAGTGCTGAGTCCTCTGTCAAAAGAAACACTCTATTTCCTATTGTGTACACATAGGCTTCTGTATCAGACTTTAGCTTAAACCTCCTTGTTGTGGGCGTGAGCATGCTCAGTTTGCTCCTCTTTCCCCCCTCCTGTCTCTGCTGAAATCTGAGCCTAGAGCTATAAAAGGGACAAAGCACCAGCGCCTGTGCACACGCTGCGCGGCGATTCCCAGAACCGCCCGAAGTTTCCTCACGAAGTATCTTCGGGCAATTACGGAAATCGCCGCGCTGTGTGTGCACAGGTGCTGGCGCTTTGTCCCTTTTACTTGCGGCAGACAGGGAGAAGGAAATTCGGGGAGATTGTCGCCTGCTAAAAACGCCAGGCGACAGAATCTCCCCGAATCTCCCTGTCTGTCCCCAGCCTTAAAGCTGTCTGTTTGGGATAGAAGCAGCGAGTCTCTCCCTGCTCATTTATAGCTCTAGGCTCAGATTTAAGCAGAGACAGGAGGGGGGAAAGAGGAGCAAATTGGGAGTCTTTGGGAATGCCTTGGCTGAAGACTACTGTACATCCATGTCTGGATAGATACACTCCTTGGCAGAATGTTTCTTGTATACAGTATGTGCATCCAACAGTCCAGGATTCAGAATCCACTACCAACTATTAACTATTCCTTTGTTAATGAAAAAATACAGATGTTTACTTATCTGAAAGACAGCTTTATAAAAAAATTACAGAAATCTAATATTTTAGCATTTCGGTAAATGCAATCCGGTGAAATGCAGGAAATGCCGCAAATCCATGCTTGGCATAAATTCTCCCATCACTATTCAAGATGTTGAAATGCTCCTCAACAAACTTTAAAGTTGTGCAAGGTCTATTTGTAATTCAAGGCAATTCAAGACATGGTGACAGACATTGTAAAATTACAGAAAGAGACTCTGGGTGATTCTGAAGTTCTGTATGTGCATTTATAATACAATGCAATGTAAATTATGTTTAGCTTTGTTTTTACATTGATCCTTGACTTTAGTAGACTTATTTTCTTAAGCCACTATTTAGGTTTAGTGGTCTGGAGACTTAAGACTGTATATTTTCTGTGCTACACTGCTGCATCTATCTTGCCAATCCTTCCAAGTCAATGTAGGTAATAGCCAAAATTCTTTTACAAACATATATTTAGTCTCCTGTGTCAATTACAATTTGTTTAAATCATCCTGGTGCTTTCCTATGTGCTGGAATGATCACTCAGGTCTTGTTTATAAGGAAATCAAATATTTTCATCTTTCTTTCAAAAATTTGTAAAAAAATGAAGTGTATAAACCAAAAGGAAACATTCCAAAAGCTTTACAGTTCTTCCAGAAACTAAAACATGAAACATTTTAGATATTTCAACCAAAAAAAAGTAAAATGATTCAAATTATTTAATAAAGTTTTAAAAGCAAATCTGAGACAAAACAAGGTGTTTTGTTTTACATTGTGTCAAATTAAGGTTATAAAATAATAATGTAATATAGTTATAATATAAAACTGTCACCTAAAATGGCAATGCCCAGGGCCTTGCACTGACATCATTGCACCTTGTGCGTGACACCATTGCACCAAAAACATCTTGAAAAAAAAAAAGATACACCAATATTCGGGTTCAAGGGGTTGACACTTGGCCTTTCTTTGTGATATATAATTAGTTATAATCTGATTCCTGGAATTTTGACCCTCTGCCTTGCTCTTGCACACAATCAATTGCTGCCTGCCCTTGAACATTCTGCCTGAATCTCAACCACCCTTCCCAGCTATAGTCAGGTGATCCCACTGGTGTCTAATAAAAGGGCATCCATGATTGGGAGTTTTACTTTGAAAGCAGCAAGTTGCAGGTAAAACTTAGTCCCTTTGTAAAATGTTTAATGAAGTAATGGAATTCTTAATGAATCAGATGAAAATTGAGCGTAGGACTGGCCAGATACGGGATGACTTTGACGTAGTTGGCCATCTTAAATATATTGCAATATATGGACAAACAATCGCTGTTGTTTAAAGGGTAAGGCATTTTTTAGTAGCTGTAAGCACAGAATGTCTCAATGTCTTAAATATATTGATAATAGGTTGAGTGCAGAGGACCTCTTGCATTTGTCTACATGATGCATCTAATACATTATTTACACTGATAACTAGACATGCCAAAGGAACCTTAATAAAGCCAATGGACTTGTTTTAATCCCCTACACATAAGCCAACTGTTAAATAATGTGTCATATGGTAGAAAATGTATGGGGGAAACCAGGTGCTCAAAAAAATTTTTATGCCTTTTGCAGCCTAAAACACTGAAAAATTGAAAAGATACCAGCGTTTTTTCTACTTAGAAGATATTACAGTCAAAAATAATGATGTAAGTAACTGAAGATTGAGGATGTTCTTTACACTCCAATGCACTTCGCCAGGTCAGAGCTGGGGAAGACAAGCCTGGCAAAGAAGTTAACGTTCAGTAAAATCCATGTGATTTACATCCATTTGCCAGAGCAATTTCAGCGTACATCTCCTTCACTAGCGAAGGGGTGGCTGTGCTCATTAGTAAATTGGCAAAGTAACAAAATGACGTCACGCTGGCGAATTTTTGCTAGTGTCAGTCACTTCACTCTTTAATGGATCTGCCCCAAAGCCTAGCACTGAGCTAGCAGTACCAATGCTAGGAACAGCAACAAAATATATGAAACCACTTCTGTATGAAATTATGTTCCTATCAACAAGATATGTTGATAGTTGATAGTGATGGGCGAATCTCCCGCGATTCGCTTCGCCGAAAAATTCGCGAATTTCTTGAGAAATTCGCGAATTGGCGAAAAATTCGCGAAACGAGTCGCGGGACGATTTTGTCGCGCGTCGCGTCAACTTTGACGCGTCGCGTCGTTTTCGGCGCGCGTCGCGTCGTTTTTGACGCGCGTCGCGTCGTTTTCGTCGCGTCGCGTCAAAAATGACGCGCGACTGACGCGCGACTCGTTTTCGGCGAATTTTCGGCAAGCGAAATTTCGCTGGTGATTCGCGAATTTATTCGCCAGCGGCGAATCGCGGGAATTCGCCGCGAATTCGCCCCTGGCGAATAAATTCGCCCATCACTAATAGTTGATCTTTAATTCTTGTCAGCATTTCTTCATTGACCCTGGATTTGAAATGTCTATATTTTACTATATTTAAATCATTTCTAAAGGTGGACTAAGATTTCTTACCCAGGCAAGAAAAATTAAAACGAGCACTAAATGCCATCATCAGTAATCATGGTAATTTAGCAGGATTCACACTCAGGGGGTCCCACTTAGCTTACTGGTCACCTAGTTTTGGGCCCTGCCAACACGTGGAATACCCTATATACACATTCATTGTCCTAAATCAACAGGATCATGTCCTGTTATGCTAACACTCTGCTTTCAGCTTACACAAATCCCTCCCTCTCCCCGACAAACTATGTTTCCATTGTTGGCTTGGCTAGCACTGGTGTAGTGATGTCGTCGGGCAAGTGACACTTGTGTGTGGAACCACATGATTACATGGACCAAAGGGAATTCATTTAAGAGGAAGTACCATATGGGCAGAGACACTGTGTTTATGTTTGAAAGGCAACCCCATTGCACATATACTCCTGAGGAAGAGTGGTGCACCATGTGAACCGCGTAGAGGAATGAATGTTGGGGACTTTGACTGAACATTTGTTCAATGCTGTTTTATTTTAGGATCTTGTGAGTTTACCTAGTTGAGGGCTCTTTTATCAACAATTAAAAAGCTATATTTCACTATATGGTGTTCCTATTAGTTAGGGGGCAAATCTCCCGCGTTTCGCTTCGCCGAAAAATTAGCGAATTTCCAGAGAAATTCGTGAATTGTCGGAAAAATTTGCGAAACGAGTCGCGCGTCATTTTTGACGCGCGTCGCGTCAAACGTGTCGCGTCATTTCCGACGTGCGGCGCGTCATTCGCGGCGCGTCGCGTTGCGTCGTTTTTTTTGCCGAATAAATTCGCCCATCACTAGTTCCTATCTTTGTTTTATGCAAGGTTGTGAGGATTGAACTAACTGCGTTTGGCCTACATACCTCTTAAATTTGGTGAGTAGGTATTCTCTCCAAAGAGGTTTTTTATTACCTGTATTAGCGGGAATACCATACTGACATGGTGGATGTGTTTTTGCACTTCTTACTGAGCACATACGTATCTGAATATTATGCACCAGAAGTTTTCTTGTTTACGCTTCCCCACTTTTTTATATGTTTCAACTGTGGCTCATAAATTATACTTTTATTCTTGTATCCCCTCTGTCACAAGACCCCTCATTGAACTACTCCCGCTATCAAATAATGCCCCCAAAGGGCAATAACAAAATATTAGTATACATTAGCACATCTTAGCAAAATAAGTTTTTTTCAAACATGCTACATTTTTGGGATTTAAATTTGGGATTACATTTTCAATTTCAATATTTCAAGAAAACTAACTTGTTTGTTCAGTTCCTTTATATACCTGACATTGCACCTAAGTGAGTGGGGGGATATGGGCAGGTGGGGCATATGTTCATGTTAAAGGAGGAGTAGGGCTTTTGTTCCACCTATAAATCATCCCATAAAATGAAAGTAAAATTTTATACTAGTAAAAGTTTCACTAAATGTGGGATATCTTTGGGAAGAGAATCGTTCAATTCATACTCTGTTTCGTCTAAGCCTAATTTATCTTATCTAACTTTCAGACCTGCGGTAGGGGTTGTGGATATATAATTTCTTAGAAAACAGATTGCTTAGCTCCATATTTACAGTAGTTTTGGGAGGATCAGGCACAATACACATGGTGATTGTAGAACAAAATAGCTATTTTAAAAGTAAGCGATTTGTATTTTTCATTGAATGCAAATGATGACCCATCTCTTCAGCAGTTTAAAAAGAACATGTTATAAGGACATTATTTAAAACAAACCAACATTTGTTCTTAAGCAATCAAGTGATCATGTGCAGCATTTATGGAATTCACTTACTTTTGTTCCTTGATCCAGTGATTAAAATTTGCAGCCACAAACTCACTTTCCTGATGGAGGCGACTGTTGTCAGTTTTTGCTGCTTCCAGAGCTTGACGTTGGGTTTCCAGCTGTGGATGTAGACAGATCAAAGAGGATGATGGACTCCCTAGAACAAGGGCTATCTGGAATACTAATAATAGCCTGTAATACTTGTAAAGAATCAAGTCATTTTTCTCCATTCCTTCAAATAATCATGGTTTCCTCATACATGCTATTAATTGATTCAATATGCAAGATGGAATGTCTGAGCATTTCCCACGCTTTACATTTACCAGTTTATTATAATATGCATCACTCTACCTCCAGAGGTTGTTTAATTCAAATCAGGCGTATTTTCTAAATTGAAAAGGGAGTTTCTACATCTCGTTATACTTAAGTAAAGAGTTTTGTTCATCTTGATATGCTCTACAGAAAGAACTCTTTTTCCTAAACCTGAGGTGCATTTTTACTTACATTTGTGAAAAAAATCTGTCATTTAATAAAAAAACCTCCACTAGATACAGTATACTCTTTCTGCCGCCTTACAGATGGCATTCGTCCAACAGAATTCATTAATATTTAGGATTCTCTCTCAAATACTTGTAACCAGAACCACACTGTGTTGGCATATTCCTGTTGCATTCACTGGCTACAGCATTCACCATCCAGAAAATCAGAGCACACCAAGGGGCAGATTTACTAAATTCACCAAAATCTATTCATTTTTCCTCGATATTTGATTAGCATTCGATTGTCAAATGCTAATTGAATAGTTTTAGGCTACCCTTTTCTTCGATCTTCGATCATTTGACGATCGAATAACAATCGTTCGATCATTCGAATGAAATATTCTATCATTCGGATAATTCGTACGATTCGAACGATCGAAGACTTCAGGACTTAGCCTCAGAAGCCTATGGGAGGGTTCCCATAGGCTTCTATTACAATTCGGTAGGTTCAATCTGGCGAAGTAGGCAGTCGAATGATTTTAAAATTTTAAGTCCTTTGATGATCGAATTATTGAATGATCGCATATTCGATCCTTCAATCGTTCGCTATTCGATGATCGAATAAGCCAAATTTGCATATTTGACCAATCTAATAAATCCTATGATTATTATTCGATTGTATTTGATCGAACTTCGATCTTTTCACGTGAATTTTGTAAATTGGCCCCTAAGTAAATGGGAGCATATACATTTATACAGAACTATACAGGTGCCCAACCTATATGGCATGGAGATTTTATATATAATTCTCTTTTCAGGAAACAGAAACTACTCTATCCCATATCTCCAGCACCTGCCTGAATATATGTGTGACAGCAGCTGCCAAGCAAGGTACACAGTTTGCACAAAGAAGACATCCGGCTTGAAAAAGACATAATGAAGGCCATTTCTATCATTCTGGAACCTTCCAGGGGCCTTCCAAGATCTTTTCCCTATGGGGTTTACAGACGTATAGCTGAAGGCAGGAATTTTGTCTTATGGGACTTTTACATTCCTTACCTTCTTTACATGCATGCATGTATAAGACTCTGTATGATGTTGTGAAATTTAAGGAAACTTAAAGTTTTGACTCAACATAGGAGGATGTCAAGGCATGAGGATGTAAATAATATGATATATTCAGTGAGAATATATACCATATCTGCATATGATTATGTTATTATAATTAAGTTTATAGCAGTTGGGAGATATGTTGTAGGGAGTTTGTATACGCTAAAGAAATGTCGTAGCAGATATCAAATGAAAATTAGGTCTAATGCAACCCTAGTTAATGTATGTTTTTAAGAAGGAAGATGGAAAAATGCCAGTGTTAAAATAAAAAAATATTGCACATACCTCAGCAACATGAACCATTAGTTAGAAACATTATTAAATGTTGAGGTCCTGATGATGTAATGCAGCTCATACTTGATTTCTTTTCTGCCAGATTTAATTTAACATAACATACACTGAAACAACTTGATGAGAGCATGCAAACAAATGCCAAGGCGTTATTCATTTGCAGAATTTGTGAACATGAAAGTAGCAAAGCATTTAGTCTTCTCTGCTCAAGCGTGGTCAATAACTTTAGCTCATTGCCTTGTGTTTCGGATTGAGAAAACCACCTCTGAATTACAGTACATCAGTATGTTGATATGCCAGTATATGGTTAATTAGACATGGGGTAGATTTACTAAAGGGCAAAATGGCCATTAATAGTGAAAATTTGATAGAAATCACATCCACAGGGACATCGCCAGTTTACTAACAGACGTAAGTGACAATTCATAGCAAAAGAGACTGTTGCTAATGCAGTTTTGCATTTTAGTGTAGTGGTAGCCTATTTGCACCTGGTGAAGTGGCATGAGTTTTTGCTGGTGAAGATTCACCCTTTAGTGAATTTGCCCCTAAACTTCCATACATTTGAAATTTTATCAAAATGTAGTATTAAAATCAAATTTATAAAACTTGGATGAATTGAAACAACCCAAAAATTCTAATCAAATTTGATCAAACTCAATTTGAGTTTTTTCTCAGAAAGAACTTGAATGTCAGGAAGGATGCAAACAGCTCCAAATTGATCCCTGGACTTTTCCCATTGACTTAAAACAGCAATTTGGCAGGTTTTAGATGGCAAATAGTAAAATTTGAATTCGTAAAGTGCCAGATTATGATAAATCTTGATTATCTAATTTGATTTTTTCAAAAAACTAGAACTGAATTTGAATTACTTACTTGTTGAATTTGATAGTTTTGACCATAAAAAAAATTGAAAATTCGAATTTTTAGTTCTATCCTTAGTGAAGGTGCCCAGTGTTCCTTGGAATTTTTTTTTACTTTAAAATAATAAAAAAGTAATGTGGTAAAATGTAATGTGAAACAAATAATTTCCACTGAAAATAGACTGTTCTACACATTGCACACAAACTATGTTAACTATACAGTATTATTTGTAATGTTTTGGTAAGTTTTCAAACAAATTACTAATTAAAGAGTGATTCTTTTCACATCCTCTCTCTAGTTAGTTTGGTCTTTAGACTGCAGAAAACCTGATTTATAAAACATTGAGTATATTTTAATATTTGAAAAGAAGAAAATAAGAATTAAGTAATATTTTGTAGCCAAAGGGGACTATTTCATGATAGCGTGCAGCAGGCACCTCTGGGAGATAAATAATCTAAAGCCATCTGCTCAAAAACATGGCACTGTAACATTTTAATATCCAGAATTCTTCTTGCAACAATGGTAATTTATTTTACTATGTTTGGAAGAATATGACATTTCTATATCTCAGTAGTTCCGTGACTTCAGTATATAAACACGAAGCATGAAAAAAGTCTTTTGAAGTACATTAATAGCACTGGAACATAACAAAACCCAGACAACAAATACCTGCTCAATGAATCAGCCAAAGCACAAAATATAACTACCTGTTGCACTTAACAATAAAACATTTCTCAGTAATCCATCTGGCTAAAACAAATCAGAGTCATATTTGTGGTTATTAAAGGTCTGTATTCTATACATTATGAAACCAGAACTTCAGAAACATAATATACACATACACAGTGGAGACTGAAATTTTGTGAAGCCTTTTGAACTTTATAGTTATTCATTAATATGACATTTATATTATGTGTTTTTCATGCAAGTCATACAACTAGCTATTGAGAACCTAATTAAACAAATGCTTATTAATTTCTTTAACAATTTTCTTTCTAAATAACCTTTTTTTCTTTTATCTTTCTCTTTTCTACCATGTATAATAAAAGCTATAAGAAATATTCAGGCCACTGTTACTCAATCTGAGTCTTGTCTGTCTGCTGTCTGTTAAATCACTATAACTCAAATATACTGTATATTGTAAATCATTTAAACAATTAGAAAATATCTACAAAAGATATTCACTTCAGAAGTTTCCCTATCCTTGATTTGTATATTGCCTGATGAAGGGGCCTTGGTGCTCCAAAAGCTTGCAATGTATTCTTATACATATAGGTATCACTTCTACAATACTTTTGTATTTCTTAGTTTTTTTTAATTGTTTTTTCAGGTACTGAAGGGAAACTGTTACAGGTTTGTGAGAGGGTGGGGAAATGTGGGTTATGTGCTGCAGAGACTTCAACTGTGCAGATGGGGGGGATTAAGATGTGTGTAGATGGGCGGATCAAGGTGCTTGGGACCTAAGGGTTTTCCACATAATGGATCTTTCCATAATCTGGATCTTAATAGCTTAAGTCACAGGTCAAATACAAACTAGTGTTTTATTATTACAGACAAAAAAAAGAAATTATTTTTAAAATTTCGAATTATTGGATTATAATGGTTATTATGGGAGATGGCACATATATTATCTGGAAATTTATTATTTTGGGGGGTTTAATTTATTTTTTTGTGTTTTTACCCCATAAAAAATCATTATTCAGCAGCTAACGTGACTTCTACTATTTGTATGAGCTTGAGGCTTTCCAAATGAGTTGAA
>CM044442.1:111860880-111875813 GCA_024363595.1 Xenopus borealis | reverse complement strand
CATTGAAAATAATTGAGTGCATCTATACCTGCGCTCCCCTGCGGCTGAACGCAGAAAAACCGAACGCAGGGTGCGCAGGTAAAAACGCTTGTGTGTAAGAGCCCTAAATGAATTGCTAATTAACCATGCAGGCTGTGAATTCCATATGTGTTTGGTTTTAAAGGGGTGAGGTATCAACCCTGCTGTCACGGCTTGATGTGTAAGCTACATAAGTTTCTAAGCAAGTCAGTGCTGGGTTTGTTGAAAATTTGTACATAACTGACATTATGCTTAATTGCAAAGTTATTAAAATAGAAGAAAAAAATAAAATTACTCCCAGAAACATTTTCTCCCCTTTGGCACTCCATTCAGTTATAGTCTAGGCAGAAGGAGAGTGCAAGAATTGGGAGAAAAAGGTTACTCCTTCCTTTTCTGCAATTTTCTGTAATTGTCTTCATGCATTCAAATGATGTCACTGGTTACAGTGTACAAGCAACTAATGAATTACTAGGAGGAGGGAAGTATCAATGTCCAATTGTAAGGGCAAAGCCTGGACATGACGATGAAATCATATAGGAAGTTCTTGGAGTGTCAGGTTCAAAATAGGCCACTCCCATCCTTTCATAAAAAGGGCAGAGTTAACAGGTATAAAAATTAGCTTTTTTACTTTTTGTTATGCAAAATGTTTTTTCTAATACATTGAGAGCATTGTTAGTGGTTTCATAAGATTTGTACTTTGAAGGCAAACAACCCTTTTAAAGTAGTTAAAGGTATTTCTCGAGTAATAGCCTTTAAATGTAACCTCTTTCAAAAATGGCATGCACTCTTTTTTAATTAGCTAAGAGAGCTCCACTAAATTAGCTTTTTCAGAAAACACCAATATCCCAAAATAAAAACCGAGCCCTTTAAAGTACTATAATTACTGCTGTTAATCAGCATTTGGTGTGTTTGATCCATGGGAGTGGTTGGAAATCATTATCAAGAGTGATGTAGCCCTAGAACAAATATTATGGTTTTGCTATTGTTCTGCAAACACCAGTAAATTTTCAGAGAAATACTGTAGTTCAGATTCGTCCATCACTGATGGTAAATGATCATATGAAATGTAACTGTATGGGCTGGTTTATTAGCATTAGCATTTGGGTTTTTTGCCACGATTTGAATTTTTAGTGTTAAAACTCAAAAACTTGAATTATAGATAAAATATTTAAGCTAAAGAAATAAAATTTAAAACATCAGTATCTAAAAGCATGCAAGATCATGTAGAAGTCAATATGTATTGTCCTAAGCAAAACATATACTATGGGGCAGATTTACTAAATTTGTGTGCTTCGAAATTTAAAAAAAAAATTGAATTCAAATTTTTGAATAGTTTTTATGGCCATTTCGATCATCGAATGTTAAAAAATCTATTGAATCGAATGATTTGAATAGATCGAATAAAAATCTACACAATCATTCAACCATGATGGTCGAATTACTTGCCCTTTAAATTTTTATTTGATTGCCTAGTTCGCCAGATTAAACCTACTGAATTGCTGTATAACCCTATGGGAAGCTCCCATAGGGTTTTTTCAGCTTTTTTAGATCGAATAAAAAAATTCAATCGAATAGTTAAAATCGTTCGAAACGTTCGATTTGAACGATTTTATCAATCGAATTACTTTTATTCAATCATTTGATTAATGGAATTGCGTTAAAACCCTTCAAATTCGATATTCGAAGGGTTAAAATTCGATATAAATTCAATTGTCAAATTTGAGGGTTTTTTAACCCTCAAATTCGACCCTTAGTAAATCTGCCCCTATTTGATTTGTAAAAGTTTTTTAATCTTGGAAACTCAATTTCTCTGAGGTAGTCAAGTCTTTTGAACAATTTTATTCATTTGAGTTTTTTTATATTTGGAAAGGGAAACATTGTTTTTGTGAATTTATTTTAATTAGAAAAACCTCACAAATTACACAAATCTGAATTTTGATAATTAAGGCTCTATATGTGCTGCACTGAATATAAATACTGTTTAAAATGTACTAGAAGATAGTATTACCAACATGATTGCTGTCAGTGACACTAACATATGCAAGCAATAGCATTCTTCTTTGAGTGACTTCCAATGAAATACATTGCAGTTATGTCTCATTTTCAAACTTACAGAGCACGAAACAGCTATCCGTTTATTGTCGCATCCTACTGCCTGGATGTTCATCATGCATCAGTGCAGACCTGACACATAATTCTATGCATGTCTCTGTCAATTGTATTGATTTACATAAGCTTCTCTGAACTACATTGCTCCTTATTATGGGCCGCAGATATTGCTAATTCATAAAAATCTGCGCTGTTGTTTTTTTAAAAATATGTTACTAGATGGAAACCATAGCCAATTGTGAATATTTCCAAGGAAATGTAAATTATTTTGAAAATATCTTGCATAAAACACGTAAAATATCATTAACCATAAACCGATTTCTGCTACTTACCTGCTGCCTGCAAACCTTTGTTGAATAAGTAACAGGGATACATTTAAAATTTTTAATTTTAAAATTCAAAGACTGGATAAAACTGTGAATCCTAATGTCAAATTAAATTTTTCTGATCTAAATCTTTGAGCTATAGCAATCAACAAAAATTTTAAATTGATTTTTAAGTTGCCAATAAAAATCAGGGGGGCATGCATAAAAGTAAATGAATGGTATATTTTCAACATTCACATTCCAGCTATGTTCTTAAAAAAGGATTGGGAGTCATATTTACATAATAGTTTTTTCAAAGCACTTGAACAGTATGCAAGATGGACACTATACAGTAGGTGCACTACATTCCAAGATACTGGGAGATTGAGTAAGAGGGCACGGACATAGAGAATTAAACCAGGGTCTCTTGCTAACATCCCACATCAGAGACTGATCAGATAACATCTACGCTAACACCTGCTCCAGTTTTTTTTTTTTTTTAATCACATTTTTGTGTGTCAGAGACTCAGGAAATAGTAGCATTCAGTATAAACCATCAAAATTGGTGCAATAAATGTCCTTAAAATTATATTTTTTTAAAAAGGAACACATTGATTTCACTCAGAAAGTGAGGAAGCAGTAGCATTCATCACAAAGCATCAACATTTGTGGTTTTGACTTTCCTTGAAATTATATACTTATAAATGGTGCTTAGTAATGTCGCGAGTTACAATTGGTGCTTAGAAATGTCACATGATGTGTCTTGTTTTATAATATTGTTTGTCTTGTTTTATAATATACAGTGTACCCCCCTGAGGATATTAGGGGGCAGATTTACTAAGGGTCGAACATCAAATGAAAAAAATTCGACCATATAATTTTTTTTGGGGGGGGGGGGTGTTCTGATTGAAATTGGACTGTTTTCCATCTTATAGGTCAGTTTTCGATCAAATTCAATCGAATTCGAATAGAACGATTTTCCAGGATTTTTTCAGGAAAGCTTCCAGGCGGTCCCCCATAGACTCCAATGGCAATTCGGCAGCTTTAAGGGATGTGAATAGTCGAAGTCAAAGGATTTTTAAAGAGACAGTACTTTGAAAATTAGAATTTTCAAATTTTTTCAATTTGAATCAAATTTTGGGCTACTTGATAGTCGAAGTAGCCTAAAATTATGTCGAAATTTTCATTTTTCAAATAAAAATTTTATTTGAATTTTCACTTCGACCCTTAGTAAATCTGCCCCTAGAAGTTATCTTCATGACCTGTATAAAAGCACTCAACCTTTTGGCCATGTGCCTTTATCTAGTCATGGAGCTTCATAGTGACTTATCCTTATATTTTACAAAAGGGAATACATTATTCGCTATGGAATACCTACACACATATTTTGGATTATTTGCTGAACGCAGGTGCATTTTATTTATAAATTTTGAAATAAAGAAAATGATTGATTGCTGTGTTAAAAAAGCTGGAATGTACAGGAACTTAGGAATGCTTTTAGTAGACATGTACAGAAAACAATGCAGATCATAATGTCCTTCTTAACAGGGTATTGGAAGAAGAAACAGCATCCCTTCTTAGCTGATTTAAACATTCCAGTTTATTTGTAGGGAAAACATGCATATTCTTCATATTCTTTTTTCCTGTGGCACATAGCCCAAAAACATATCTCCCTGGTTGCTTTTGAGAGGACCAGAATTAATTATGTGATAGCTAGGGACTATTTCTCTGCTCTTAAAATTCCCACTTTTATGAATTTCAAATGAAGAATGAATTTCTACTGCTTCAGACGCTGCTGTGCCTTATATGCCAGAATTATACATTGCAAATATTCTGGCAAAATCACAAATACACAGGACTGCAGAGTTATAATTATATTGCCAGCAAAGCAGGTCACTTCATTACAAAAGGATGATTAAAATATAAAAGAGGTACGTTTTTTTGTCAGGTTGATTGTAAAGCAGTGACAGATAAATCAATAAAAACCTAAAAAAAAACACACAAAAAATAAAAGCTTAGTCATTTTGGAAAAACCTTAAGTGGAACAGATTAACAGAGTACTGTGTTAATAATAAAGTATGTTGTTGCTAAGGTAACTATTTTTTATATACAATAAAAGGCAATAACAAGTAGTTTTTGGAATAAAAATAAAACTGCAACATAATCCGTTCATACAGAAACACACAGTATACTCATACTAGTAATTTTACAACAGGCTAATTGAAGGTCCAGGGAATTCTGGAACATAAATCTATAACAGTTTATCAATATAGTAATATAATATAATATATAATATATATAATAATATATGCTTGATAAGATCTTTCCAATGGTTAGTTTTTTCATGTCAACATGCCTTGATTCTATTTACATTTAATTCTAGATTCTTAATAAGCTGTAAAGATTATCAAAGTGAAGTTCTGACCTAATTTGATGCCAAGTTCCTCTAGAAAACTGTTCATGAATGAAAAGATCCACTCATTTGGCAAGAATCAAGAACATTAAATAATTTGCTAATTGTGATACAAGATATATTTTGACATAATAATGAATTCATGCAGTAATTCTCAATGACCTACAGTGACATATATTACTGGTGCAATGTGTGTCCTCAGTCATCTTTATCCAATTAGCTTAGTTTTCTGTGTTCTCTTTATGATTGATTTACTGATTCCGGATTTTGCCTGTTGCTGAATATTCACAATCAATGTTTGACTTGATCTAAACTTGTTAAAAGACTTAATTAACTACTTGCCTGCCCTGAGCATCATGCGTAAATAAGTATTCTCTCTAAGGGCTGACAAACATGACATTTTTAATTCTTTTACTGAAAACATAGGGGGACACTGTAAATTTCTTCACATTGATGCCCAAACAGAAGTGTCAATAGCAGCCCTAGACTTGTGATTGCACCAACCTCTTGGGTAACTGAAACATTTGCATTTGTAAAGATAACTATTCTGAAATGCCCCCTATAAACTGGAAACTAGTCATTTTCAGCATTTGGGAGGTCTCAGTAACCCTGAGAATTAACAAATAGACCAGAGATCAGGGAAAGTCTTTGCAGCTGATATTCAGATTTTCTTGTGAATGCCATCACTGACCCAATAGTGAACAACACAACACCAAAATGTAATACTAATATCATCCTTCCACATGTGTCCAAATTCTCAGATGACTCATCCCAAATTTAAAAGACATATTTTGCTTGGACAGGATACAATTCAGTCAGTGAGAAATTCATGGTCCCAAAAACAGTGACTTGGGAGTAGCGCGAGTACACCTGTAACACTCTTCTAAGCTTATCATTAAACAGGCACTACTGCTGCTACACCCTTCTTTTCCTTTTATTGTGCAAAGGCTGGTGACTTGGCAGACCTACTTTTACTTTCTCTCAAATCATCAGTATGGGACATTTCTGCTAGCACCATATAATATTATATTGCAATTATCAGGCATTCTGTGAGCTGTGCTTCTGATCCATAGAATTAACAGTTACTTGTGAGTACAATGAATGGCCATGATATATTATATTATTTAAGCCAATTAGAGATGCTCAGTGAGTCTTTCTGAAATAGCGACTGTCTCGAAGAGATAAGAGTTAGAGCATAAACAGTCTGTTGGAATGACACTAAGCAACTGAGAATTGATATTCAACAGAGGAAGGTTTACTCAAAATGCATCAGTTAGCGTTACATAATTGTAAAGATGGTCATATAATGATTTTCTTTCATATCATTTACTTTTTTGCCATTCAAATAGTGTTATTATCCTTTGTGTGATACCCCCTGCTAAGCAATTTGACTAATTCAACTCTGGATGTCATTATAGCAGTTGGCAAGCCAATAGGAAAAGTATGCTACACCATGACGGGGGTTATGTATCAGGGTTATCTGCCAAGTTCAAATAAATAGGGCTCCAATTTTGCACAGTAATTCTGCAGATATATATATACTTTGATATCACTTTGATAAAGGCTACTGGAGTAGCCGAAACGTTAGTGCTTAAATAAATTGCACCTTAATCCTTTGATAAGTCCTGAGAGTGCTCGCCTTTTTTGAAGATTTGTATTTTCTATTTTTTGCTGTTTAGCACCCAGGCATCCAACAAAGCTATACGAGTAGTGCCGGCCCTGTATGGACTTTATATATCTATCTATATATCTATATATATATATATCTATCTATATATCTATATATATATATATATATATATATAGATATATATATATATAGATATATAGATATATAGATATATAGATATATAGATATCTATATACTACATTTTTTTTACATAAACTCTGTATATATTACACAAGCATATTATAGCATGTTTGTGTTTGAGGAAGTGACTCCATGTATAACACAAAAACAAAAAGACAGACAAAGACATGTGAGGAAACAGAAGTAATTCTCCACATACATTACAGTGTTTGGAACATTATTGCATCTAATTATAGCATTTGAACATTTTTAAGAATTTGCGGTTCTGTTAAAATGGAGACATCTAACAAATGTATATATATTTATTCTATGGAAAATTACAAATTATAATAGAATAAAAAGTCAATGTAACGTTGTCCAGCAATCAGAAGCATGAATTATGCATGTTTTAGATTATAGGAACAATCAAGCTGTGAACATACTAGATTTTAACCTTCTCCATATAAAGGATGCACAGGGGAGCAAGGTCACATGCAAATAGGAACGTTCTTTCGATTGCATCTCCTGCCTTACAGTGAATTAACTGAAGAATCTCTGTCTCATCAAAAGAAGATACAGAAGGGGGGTTTCAGAAGAAGCAAAACCAAAATTGCTCCAAGATAAAATATTTTAATATACTAAAATAGAAGAAACTGACTTGAGCAAAATCAGTTTGCTTTGTATCATACCATGATCACTAACATACTACTGAAACAGTGTTTGACCCTTCAAAATGAAGAAAAGCCTCTCTGCATATTAAATCATAAATACTACAAAAACTTCACAACACGAGTTATAGGTGAAAATCTAGATAAAATATACACCCAGCAGAATTCTTTTTCAATGTATAATCATTGTGCACACCTGGGAAGGGCTTCATAATAATAGATTACCTGTGTGTTTTTCATTTGAGAAAAAGTATTGGTCTTTTTTTTGAGAAAAAAGTTGAGTTTTAGTAAATAACCCCTTATTGTGTCAACAGCATATTAATAGAAGTTTTCCTCTACATTACATTTACTTCACTTGTAGTTCACTGGAGCAGATGTAAAGGCAGACATATTATAAACTGACTTCTTGAAGAGCATCCTAAAAAGTGACCGCACAATCCATTCAATTGCCATATCACATCCACTGTCATGAACACTTATGGGGCAGATTTACTAAGGGTCGAATTTCGAATTTTTTTTGTCAAGGGAATAGTGGGGGAATAGTGGGGAATTAAAAAAAATTGAATTCAATTTTTTTTTAGCACAATTCAATCGGTCGAATGATCGAATAGGGAAATTTGATGGAATTCGAATTGAATTCGAATCGAATTTTTGAACGATTTTCAAATGATCAAATTTTTCTAATTCGATTTTAGGGAATGATCCCCATTTCGGTAGGTTTAATCTGGCGAAGTAGGTGATCGAATTTAAATTTAAAGGGGAAGTATTCGACCATCGAATTTTCGAATATTCGAATAAAATTAAATTAGAATATTCGAATCATTCGAATTCGAATATTCGATGGCTAAATTTGGTCGAATTTGCCTAATTTGCATATTCAAAATTCAAATCTTTTTGAAAATTCGATCAAATATTCGAATACTTCATGTGAATACATGTGAATTTAGTAAATCTGTCCCTTATGTGTAAGTGTAAAATTCTCATCATGCCAACACGATGGATTTTAGTTCTGGGTTACTTTTTGGTTATATATTGCATGTAGATAAATATAATCCATGGATTCTATAGATGAAGCCCTCTTGGAGGTAAATTGGACACTGCTTCAGATTTCCCTTACTTTAAATATGTGGTGGGGTTTTTATACATGAAGACTAAAAAAAATAAAATTGTTTTAAAAGAATGACAGCATAATGTACAAACAAGTGAAAGTTGTGGTCACCACTAATTTTTAAAAACAAGTGGGGGTGCAATGACCACAAAATTCACATAGACAAATACAAAAGATCCTCTGCACTCAATCCATTATTAATATATTAAGGACATTGAAACATTTTGTGCCTTAAAGGGAAACTGTCATGGGAAAACATGTTTTTTTTAAAATGCATCAGTTAATAGTGCTGCTCCAGTAGATTTCTGCACTGAAATCCATTTCTCAAAAGAGCATACAGATTTTTTTATATTTCATTTTTGAAATCTGACATGGGGCTAGCCATTTTGTCAATTTCCCAGCTGCCCAGGTCATGTGACTTATGCCAGCACTTTAAGAGGGAACTGCTTTCTGGCAGGCTGTTGTTTTTCCTTCTCTGAATGTAACTGAATAGTACACAGTGGGACATGGGTTTTACTATTGAGTGCTGTTTTTGGATCTACCAGGCAGCTGTTTGTCCTGTTTGTTGGCTCATTGTTCTTTTGTTAGGCTGCTGGGTAGGGTTAAGGGAGGGGGTGATATCACTCCAACTTGCAGTACAGCAGTAAAGAGTGATTGAAGTTTATCAGAGCACAAGTCACATGACTTGGGGCAGCTAGGAAAAAAATGTCTTGCCCCATATCAAAATGAAATATAAAAAAACCTGCTTGCTCTTTTGAGAAATGGATTTCAATGCAGAATTCTTCTGGAACAGCACTTTTAACTGACGTATTTTGAAAAATTTTCCCAATTTTCCCTTTAAGCTACAAAGCTGGCCATATTTGGGATGACTTAGTTGGCCATCTTAAATATGTTGAAATATATGGACAAACAATCCCTGTTTTGTTTAAAGGGGAAGGCATATTAGTAGCTTAAAACTCTGTAGTAGTACAATGGGATTCTTACAGTATCTGTTATCTACTGTGTATCCTGTGCTTGTATGGCTGCCCTCATGGCTTTACAACAGCTTGTTTATCTAAACTATAGTAGTCTTTCAGAAGCAAACACACCAATTTTCAACATTAGGTTATACAGACATTCCTTTTAAACACTTGGGGGCAAATTTACGAACCAGCGAAAATTCACCAGTGACGGCTTCGCACCCATCCAACACTTTGCCAGGTGAAGATTCGCTGGGAGAACGCTAATTTACTAAAATGTAATGTTTCATCCTGGACGACGGACGCTGGCACTCAGATGCACTCAGGCTCATTTGCATACATCGGTAAATTTAAAGTTGAATGGACATCTTTATGTTACATGGTGCATCTAATACATTACATTGACACTGATAACTAGACATGTCCAGGGAACCTTAATAAAGTCAAAAGAGTTGTTTTAATGCCCTACACATGTAAAATAATGTGCCATATATTAGAAAATTTATGGGGGAAACCGGTTACACAAAAATATTTTTTTAGGACTTTTGCAGCCTATCACCCTGAATAAAGAAAAAGACAGCAGCGTTTTTTGAACGTTGAAATTTTTCCATTCACAAAATATGATGTAAATAACTGAAGATTGAGGAAGATTTATGCACTCCATTGCACTTTGCCTTGTTTGAGCTAGCAAAGGCAAGTCTAGTGAATTTGCAGGGTATTGTCCATTCGACAGAGTGAAAAGTTGCCTGACGATAGAGTGTAAATCACCACAAGTGTCTTTCTCTTTCACTAGAGAAGTGATGCCTGCACCCATTCAGCAAAGTCCCTGCGGGCAGTAACGCTGGCAAATCACTTCGCCCTTTAGTAAATCTACTCCTATGTGTTACTGTTCCTTTAAAAATGCACTTGTTTTCAGCTTGTGCACTATGTAACTATGTATTACAGACCAAAAAGCAATTTACAAAATGAATACCAAAAACACCCTGGAAAAAAAGAGAGAGAGATGATGGCAAGTGATGTTCATTGTTTTTTCATCACACCTACAGCGATATGTTCAGTCTCCACCAATTAGACCTCATTAGCTGAAGGACTGCTCTTTTCTATAATAACATCTCATTCCCTGCATGGGAGAAATACATGTGCAACTTTGATCATATGATAAAAATGCTTCAGCTGCAGTAATTGTATCATTTGTATGTATAACTGTACTGTAATTGGTCATGAAGAAACAGCTCAGTACATATTTCACCTTAGAATTAATTTTCACTGTGATGTAGATAGCATTATTCTAAAACAATCTCAATATAGGTTTTGTTTGTGTGTTTTTGAAATATTTGCATTTTTGGTTCCACGTAATTATGGTTTGACTAGCTGAGCTTAACTACCCTAGCAACTAGGCAGCAAATTAGGAAGTCAACATGGAACTGGCTTTGTTGCTTTAGAGACAAGTAAAAGTGAAAAACTCTTAAGTGAACACAAAATTGTAGATGTGTTGATAGTATTCAGAAACATCTCTTACTTCCAAACATGCTACATACTTTTCCCACTTTGATGAAGCACATACAAGAGCAAAATAGAGATTACACCAACACAGTCGGTGTGGCCAATTGTGGATATTTTACACAGCTGTGAGACGTGAGAAGATTGGCTGGAGAAGTATTAATTCTGAAGAGCTAACATTCCCTTTTTTGTATTTTTTTAATTTAGCCCTGAAAACAAAACCTAGGTCTGCTAATTAACTGCGGACTGACGCCAGCATGTTGTGTACCAGAACTAACACCATTATCACAAGGTAGAGTCCTGCAATGGGTTGGGTACCCAAGGGTTCCAAGTGTGGATATAGACATGGGTCAGTGGTTCTGTGGGTTGCGGGTTGGGCCGTCGGTCTTCTTAATATCGATTTTTACTCCTTTTTTTCTGATCATGTCTACTTCCAATGATGTCACTTCTGGTTTACAATGACATCAATTCCTGATTCTTGATGGTCAGCGGGTCGCAGATTGGGTTGCGGATAAGGTACTTGCGGGTCAGATAGCGGATCCAGGTGCATAAGAATGTGGGTTGCAGGTCCTGGTAGCGGATTGCAGGTTGCAGGATGGGACGGGTATGGGTTCCAAAAAATGGACTTGCACAGGACTCTAGTACAAGGAAGAATACAAGTGCAAATTTTACAAAAGTGGGAGCTGATCTGTACCTGCCTTAGCAATGCGCTCACTATTTATATTGTACTTTGTACATTACAATTGCATTCATAAATGAGCCTTTTAATGTCAAGTGTAGTGATTTGTATCTTTTGCAGCTACTGCTATTATCTAAAGGTTATTTGCAATGAATAGTTTGGGTCTCTAGACAATGCCTTGAGCAATAACATAGGAATGCAGACATGTTTCAAGTCACGACAGGTAGAGTAGTTAAAAGCAGCACTTACAAAGCACCATCACACTGGATAAGGTATGCATTGTACAAATATTGCACTGTAAGCCTAGATATATTGTGATCAAGGTCGGAGCTGGCAAAAATGTTTGGCATTTCAGTCACTTGACCTTCCCCTATGGGAACAAGTGAATTATAGAATAATATAGAATATTATATGGTTCAGACATAAAAATCTGGAATTATCAGGGTGTGCAGTGACATTTTTTTCAAGTATAAGTACTAGTGTTGTGGAACATAGTGGGGCAAATTCACTAAAGGGCAAATTTTCACTAGCGAATGAACTGCCACAGGAGCAAATTCGTTATCAGTATGTGCCTCAGCAGCCATATGCTGGTGACATTTTACTAGGGCTAATTCAACCAGAGCGACCATTTCATAGCAATCTTTCGCTAGTGTTCAATTTGAGCGAAACTTCTTAGTACTCAGGTCAATTTGAATAAAGTGGATACATATAATTCATATGGACGTCTTTATTAGAGACGTTGGTGCAAATGCTTGAAGTGGCTAATTATTATTAAAAATGTACAAGGAAGCAAAATAAAGACAAAAGAGATCCTCTAATGCCTAGACATGAGCCTATCCTAAAACAAATATGGCATGCCCCTCAAATGGTTGGGAAAGAATGTCAACACAAAAATCTTTAATAGTTTGGACTTTTAAAAGCAGTCCCGCTTAAAAAAATGAAAAAACTCCAGTGTTTTTACAACTTTCCAGAGTACAGGAAATTATATCACTGATATAAGATTGAGGAGGCTTCATCTATCAATTCACCAGGTCTAAGACAATGAAGGAAACTCTGGCGAAAGAAGTAACATTCTTTAAAATTCACACTATAGTGAACTTGCAGAATAACAATCATTCACCTGAGAGAAAATGAGGCTGGTGATTGGGTACTTAACTGAACTAGCGATGGTCTCTTTCACTAGCAAATTGTTGTCTATGCATGTAAGTAAATTAGTGATGTCCCTGCAGACGAGATTTCTGGCAAATTTTCCCTAGCAGCGGCCACTTAATCTCATTGATGTTCTATCAATTAGCCACCTTAATATTCCATTTAGTGATTGTTATGAGTTTTCATTGTTTACTGTACATGGTGCTTGCCATACTTCGTCTGCTGTATTAATATGGCCAGAATATGGGGGCTTTATTTTCAAGCTGGTTTGTCCAGGATGGAGTGCAAGAACCTGTGTTTCTCCCATGAATACAGTGCCAGCTGTGCTCAGCAGCACTGCATTCATGAATCATAGCTATCTCCTACACCTACAGGACACCCCATCATCACCTCCGCTTGCAATGGTAGGCCATCTGTTGACTCCACCCACAGCTTCATTACTTCGACAGGTGGCGAACTTTGTTGTAGTGTTGAATCCCTTGTTCCATGGGTTCCTCCAAAGCCACTTGGACTGCTGTATTGTAGTTGAGACATTGCACAGTACTACAAAGTTTATCTCATGTCAATTTTGTTAATCTTGAATCAAGTGCTCCTTAAATAAGTGCTAAGGGGCAGAATTTTGCACCCTGTAGTTCTCCAGCACTAACCTCTGAGGTCTATGGTTTATCATTCACACATCAGCACATGATAAGGAAATGTCTGCTGGTCAAAGCAAGAGTGTTGGTACAGATTTAATAGATAAGAAAGAAACACTTGAGGCTTGTGTTCAAAACTGTACTTTTTGCAATTCAAATTTAACCAGATAACTATGACCATAATTGTAAAATGGAAATAAAGCAGCAATGGCCTAGTTATGCTTCATTAAGCAACATAATAAGTTGCCACCCCATAACACAATCCAGTAAGTTACATGAAGAAATGTAAGTCACTTGCTTGTGAAACCCTTTGGACAAGATAATTGTATGTCATCTGAATGATCTAAATTGGGTCTCTAACCATCTTGTCACAGACAATACCACATAGTAACATAGTAACATAGTAAGTTAGGCTGAAAAAAGACATATGTCCATCAAGTCCAACCTAGAGGACCTAGGTGTGTGTAGCCACCCTAAACATCACCAACTATGGAGTCACAACAGGTGATCATACATGAGATACATAATATAATTAAATCCTTTAGCATTTAATATAAAAAAAGATGTAATAATTAAACAATTGTAAAACAATTAGAAATGTACATCCTTAATAATTTAAAAAAAAAACTCCTAATAACCCCACAATATCTAATAACCTGGCAGTTGCTATTGTACTAGTGCCTACGATTAATTGTTGTTCACTTTTCTGTAGAAAAAAAAATCAGTTAAAGGAAATGTTTTTTTTTTTATATCAGAACATAGCATGTTAATTCAACATTAATTATAGAACATGTCAAACTGTATTTCAGTCAAAGCGCACTGTAAGTCTCCAGAGATCTCCTAATGACAGTAATTATAGGTCATAAAAAGAGTCATCTGAAATTAACATTTCTCTTATGTCTTGATAGGAAAATGTAAATGGTCATACAGTACAGATGTTTTGATTAGTAAAATTTACACGTTTATGCATGTCACATTCACCCCTGCCCAACCTTAGGGGGTAGTTTTTTTTTTTTTAAAAGCTTTCAGAAAATATTGGTTAAACTGGAGATGATAGTCTTTAAGTCCATGCAAACTCTAGCTTCCCTTCTTTATCATAGGCAGAATATCCAAATCTTTTTCCAGCTGTTCCTTATCCACCTCACATCCAAAGAGAATGGTTTGGATCCACAGAGAAAATGCACTTAACGTGCACTTTTTTTAATAAACACAGCAATGCAAGCTGTCTGCTGATTCCCATTATTATATATGGTGCGGTGCATTAGAGAAATATGCTTTTTAATCCCTCTACCAGCCCTTGTTTATTGACCATTTGATTTGGAAGCTGCTGAGCAATGCAAAATAATTACTATGTTGGAAAAAAGGAAGACTAATAATAATAATACTGTAAAACAATGTTAATATTTCCAGCCAGTCAGGGAATTAGAAGAAATTAAAAGTGAATCATTCATTTTTTTTAAAGAAAGAAAATGCTTGCACCTTAAGTAATAATGAATCTAATGCTTGACATTCATCTCCCTGGAAAATAATATTAGATAAACTCTTGCAAGGGCATTCTGAACAGCCAATCCGATTTTATTAATAATTTCCTGTTTCTATAT
>CM044442.1:111811418-111828103 GCA_024363595.1 Xenopus borealis | reverse complement strand
CAACAGTACATTATATTGTCATTCCTTTGAAACCATTTAATTTTTTGTTGCTATTGTTCCTTTAAGAGACCTATCTTATAACATAAAAAAAAGAAATTGTTTCTTTAAAGAGCATAAAATGGGAAATGCCATATTATGTGAATTATGGGTTTCCAGTTAACAGATTCCATACTTGTAAAATACTGTAATACATGGCTTTTCCAACAAATGGTAAATATAATGAGCATGTATACATCAAATGAATACTGTCAATATGACCAATGATTGTGTCCCTTTTTGAGACACCACATCTGTGGCTGTGATCTTAAGTGAGCCCTATAGTCTTGATATATGCCTCACAGAAAGGTATATTTCATGCAACAAACAAAAAAGCCTATGAGTAAGTGCCCATTTTAGGCACGAAACATGTCAGGTTTTGAATGTTCTAATAAAGATTTTCTACTTTTTATACTATCTGGGCTCCTTTTGCAACTAACAGTAAATCTATCCCTTTTTTGTTCTTTGATTATACTAAATTGTACAGCCCTTGGACTAGGGGGTCTGTTTTGGGATTGGACTACTGTAAATTATTTTGCTAGAATGGATTTCTGGACTTTACATCCACTATATATATTTACAGATATAATTATACGCCTTAATGGTAAAGCATACTGGACTTTTGGCCAAGCACTGTTGGCTTCTAATGAATTTGTGGCCTCTAATGAATGTCATGCATTTTCTTGCTTATGGCCTAAAATTCATATCTAGATAGCAATAGGAAATGTTTTAGCATCTTAAAAGGGATACTGTCATGGGAAAACATGTTTTTTTCAAAACGCATCAATTAATAGTGCTGCTCCAGTAGACTTTTGCACTGAAATTAATTTCTCAAAAGAGCAAATAGATTTTTTTAAATTCAATTTTGAAATCTGACATGGGGCTACACATTTTGTCAATTTCCCAGCTGCCCCTGGTCATGTGACTTGTGCTAGCACTTTAGGAGGGAACTGCTTTCTGGCAGGCTGTTGTTTTCCCTTCTCAATGTAACTGAATGGTGGGACGTGGGTTTTTACTATTAAGTGCTGTTCAGGCAGCTGTTATCTTGTGGTAGGGAGCTGTTATCTGGTTACCTTCCCATTGTTCTGTTGTTAGTCTGCTGGGGGGGAAAAGGGAGGAGGTGATGTCACTCCAACTTGCAGTACAGCAGTAAAGAGTGATTGAAGTTTATAAGAGCACAAGTCACATGACTTGGGACAGCTGGGAAATTTCCAATATGTCTAACCCTATGTCAGATTTCAAAATTAAATTTTAAAAAATCTGTTTGCTCTTTTGAGAAATGTATTTCAATGCAGAATTCTGCTGGAGCAGCACTTTTATTTGATGCATTTAAAAAAAAAATCCCCATGACAGTATCCATTTAAGTTAAAATTTCCCCAAAGTGACTCCAATAATATTACCTGATACTTTATATTCATTTTGGTAGGATAAAAATATTTAGATTCTGCAATGTACCATTAGATGGTTTCTTTGTAAAAGAGGTGTTAAAACGGCAGATAAAGGATTTGCATGAATATAGACAGTGTACCTAAAAGGACATACAATTGCCTTGTTATATGTTATATGTTATATAAGAACAAAAGGGTATCACTTCTTTTGTCAAAAGTCCTCCTTAGTGATAAGTGAACCTGTCCCTTTTCACTTTGCCAAAAAAATTTGAAAAATGCTGAATAATTTGTGAAACACATTTAAGTCAATAGACGACAGTTTTTTTGTGCAACTTTTTTCTCAAGTATTTCTCACTATGAATGCATTATGGTCAATGGATTTTTTTTCTCTGCACCTTTTTTGTCTTGGTAACTTTTTGTCCGAAATGCAGTAAATGTTGACTTTTTTTATTGTGGCTAGCGATGGGTAATTTTATTCGGCAGGCGTGAATAAATTCGTGAAACGCCAGTGAAAATTCGGCTGTGTCACAAAAAGAATGCGACGCACGTGACACAAAAACGTGACGCAACTCGTTTGTGAATTTTTCGACAATTTCGCTGGAAATTCCCAAATATAAGCGAAATGGGATAGATTCGCCCATCACTATTTGTGGCAACTTTTTCCGAAACAATTAGCAGAATTTATTAGCAAATCCATGTCTACTCTGTACCTGCATAATCCTTCACATTACATGATGTGTACATGCGGTCAGGGAATTCTGGGTCAGTGAGGATACCCATTGTGTATGCACAAACAGTAAACAAGAAGGAATAGCTACAGCTGACACTTTATCAAACTTTGGCTTGTATGTATTTTAGTAAGGGGTTAGTCCGGGATCTCCTAAGATAATTTCAGCAAACAAACACATACAGTACAGGCCCACTATGAAACACAGTTTTTAGGACACGTGTGCTGGGTATGTTGCTTTTATTCTGCATTTCTTGATCCAGTGAGTGAATTGCTACTGGGTACTCAAAGTTCAACAGTTGCCATGTGTATATGTGATTCATGAGCCCACAGGATCTGATACACATCAGAAGTTGTTGACATGCCATTAATGTATCATTTTAGTATTATCATAATAACATTTTTGCATATTTTAAGGTTCAACATAGGCAATGTTTTCATTCTCTCTCCAAATTGGATGGTAGCTTTCTGTTATAAGTGTATAACTAAGGGGCCAATTTACTAAATTCACCTGAATAGATCGAAGTAGGATTTATTCGTTTGGTCGAATATGCAAATTAGGCTTATTCGATTGTCGAATAGCGAACGATCGAATGATCGAATAGATTCGAATGATCGAATTTTCGATCATTCGATCATCGAAGCATTTAAAATTTTTAAATTATTCGACTGCCTACTTCGCCAGATTGAACCTACCGAATTGTAATAGAAGCCTATGGGAACCCTCCCATAGGCTTCTGAGGCTAAGTCCTGATCGAATAGGATTCGTACGATCGAAGTCTTCGGTCGTTCGAATCGTACGAATTATGCGAATGATCGAATAATTCATTTGAATGATTGAACAATCTTTATTTGATCATCAAATGATCGAATATCGAAGAAAAGGGTAGCCTAAAACTATTCGATTAGTATTTGAAAATCGAATGCTAATCGAATATCGAGGAAAAACGAATATTTTTTGGGTGAATTTAGTAAATCTGCTCCTAAGTGTTATAAAGCCCAACTAACACTTCAATGATAAGCACTGAGGTGCAAAATAAGAAATACAGTAAGTCTCTTTAAAAGCATATACAGTATAAGGCCTTAGCCCCCACATGTAATAAACGTCACTATGTTTGCCCAGGAGCAGTAGCCCATAGCAATTAATAAGATGTTTGTTTTTAAACAGGTAACCAGTAAATACTTCCAGTTGATTGGTTGCTATGGATTATTGCTCCTGGGCAAACTTAGAGACTTTGTATTACAGAACCCACAAAGAGTTGAGCACATCATTAAGTAGTGTAACCTCTATTTCAGCTCAATAACTGCCTTCCTGGTCAAGTACCAGCAGAACATGGTTACACTGGACTATCTCACCCAGAGTAGGCCAAAGTGGAAGGTGAGGGTATAACTACTTTATACTGAAAAATGTACCAGAGGTTCTTGCAAACAACAAAGCAGAAAAGTGATTATAGAACATTAGTGATGGGCGAATTTACTCACCTGCGGCGAATTTATGGCGGATTTGCCGGCTTCCAAAAAAGCAGGGTGGATGTCTGCGAAAAGCAGACATCCACCCTGTTCCTAAGGTGCAAGGCAATGAGGAATTGGCACTCCTTTCCCAGCACTATATTAGTCTCGCAGGAAGTAGTCACCCTACCTGCTAGCCTATAGCATCCATATGCAAATTAACTTACTTAGATAATTCCCTTCTGCCCAGAAACTAAGGGAACTGAACATGTATGGATTTTAAGACATGGGGCTGTTAACCCTATAGGTCCCAACAGTGGCATGCAAACGCCAGGAGTAAGATTAATTACCAGCTGTCACTCATTCATTGTTCTTCAAGTGCAGCACATGGATACAACTACAGCATTTCCATTATGAATCACATTAGGGAACTGACCAAAATTACCTGTTGAGAAGTAAAATCTATAGGAACAACCTCTATTTTGCACCATGGCTCTTTAAAACTACTAGCTCTTGCAATGTATCTATAATTCATGGAACAATTCCGAACAAAGGGTCATTCAGGGTCGGACTGGGAGGCCCGAGGCCCACAGTGGCTGCGGTCTTCCGGCCACCACCCCTTGCCCCAGAGCAGTGCACAGCACCGTGATTGTGCATGCACATGTACTTGTTTTTTGCCTCGATTGCGCATGCACATATTTGTTTTTTTGCCACAATTGCACATGTGAGTACTTTGTTTTTCACAATTGCGCATGCATGCATACTTGGTTGCTTTGCCACGCATACCTGCCAGTATAGGTTTTTTGCCACTACGTGAAAATCATATTTTTTGGTTCAGCTGAAAAGCATAATGGGCAGATCTCAAGGATTTTTGGTTTGCTTTAGCCCTAACTTCGGGGCTGACTGCTGATTTCCCAGAGAAGCAAACAAACAGATAGTGATGGGCGAATCTCCCCCGTTTTATTTTACTGAAAAATTAGCGAATTTCCAGGGAAATTCGCAAATTGGTGAAAAAATTCACGAAACGAGTCACGTTGTTGATGCGCGTTGCGTCGTTTTCGTTGTGCGTCACGTCATTCTCGTCGCGTCATTTTCGACACGCGTTGCCTAGTTTTCGTCGCGTCGCGTAAAAAACCAACGCGCGTATAACCTCTGGCGAATAAATTCGCACATCACTACAAACAGAATCATAAGATAAGGGTGTGCAAGATGATCTGGTAAAACTGCTGTTTAAGGAACCATTGTGCAACAATGGTCATTAAATGTGTCTGAGATTGATAATACTGTTTAAACATAAAGCTCAATGTAAAGATAGATTATACCTTTATGAGCAAAGAATTGTGGCATATATTTTAAGATAGTACAGCTGCAATAATATTCAAGCAAAGTCTATAAGTATTTTGTGGTCTGTAGAAATAAAGCTTATTGTATCAGTTTGGGGGATAAACATTCCACATAGTGTGCATCATTTCTAGTGAAGACATTCTTAAATAGTATACTAGCAACTGTATCTGAAGATGGAATGGCTGGCTTTTTATGTACATAAGCATCACTAAAATATCCTTCCATAGCAACTAATGGAGAATTATTATTGTCTCTTTCACAAGTTGTTCCTGTGAGGGCCATTAGCCAGAATGGAGAACTCAATCCTTTGTAACAGAAACACTCTATTTTCAGTGTCAGGTGGTTGTTCTAAGATTTCTTGCCTTCTCACGGGTCATTAGACTAGAAAATTCCAGAGCAAGAACTGCATAGGTGCAAAAGTGATTATTCCAATAGCATGCACAGGAAGGACCACATCCCACTGAAGGAAATGGCAATAGATGCAGCAATTAAAATCTGAGGAGACCCACTTACAAATTTTTGGGGAAGATAAAAAAACAGAACTCCAAAAGGAAAAACTGCAACAAAGCATGTGCAACTTTTTTTTTTCGCAAATGGTAAAGAACATGACAGAATAACTCCGCATGTTGATTTCACAGAAAAATAGTTGCATGCCAGCAAGAATCAAATGTTTCCATTTATTTTAAATGAGGCTAAAAAACTTAAATGTTTTCATATAATTAAAGCTGTTAGAGACAAGTTCCATTGTCTCTTTTTTACTTGCAGAGTTTTTTCTGGTGACTTTAAATGGCTTTATTCTTTCATAAATCCTTTCATACAATTCTATGTTCCAAAGAATATACTATTATTATGCTAGCTTTTTTTGTCAAATAGTGTAAAAAATAGAGTAATTTTGCCAAGATTAATAATAATAATAATAATAATTATTATTATTATTATAATAATATTTATAAATGTATTACTATTTGTGGAGAATAAAAGAAAATGTACACATCATTATTTCCCAATGTGATTTGCTTAGATGGGTGTTAATGCTGAGGGCTGTGTGTGAAGTACTGAAAATAGAATGTCTTGTTGCCTGGTTCAGCTGGTGTGTTTGCTTCAGAAACACTACCATAGTTTATATAAACAAGTTGCTTAGTTGCCATTCAAAGCTGAAAAAGAAGAAAAGGCACAGAATACACAGCTTGCTAGTAGGTTATAATTCTTCACAACGTATCTTTTACCTACTGTGTATCCTGTGCTTAAATGGCTGCCCCCATGGCTACACAGCAGCTTGTTTATATAAACTATAGTTGTGTTTCTGAAGCAAACACTCCAGTTGTACCAGCGCAGGGCAACACTAAATTATATTGACAGTCCTTTCCAACACTTTTTTTTTTTGGTGTTACTATTCCTTTAACTTAGCAAATAAGCCAAGCCATTTGAAATAAATTATACATTCATGAGGCTGGATAAATGTAAATTTGGTTACACTTTGCAGACTAATTGGAGAAGAAGATTACTACTGGGAATTGTCCTGATTCCTAAATTCAGTCTTTGATAAATGTGACCCATAGTTTGAGAGAATTCTTTGGAAGAGTCTTAACAAATGCTCTTTCTTCATCCAAGAACATCCAACATCTTCTTCTAAGAATACATACTGTACAAACTGACATGCATATGACAACTGCAAGACTGAAATGCAAAACACCATATGCAATATAACCCTGGTGGCAAAATTAAGTCCAATTGAGTTTAACATTAACATTACAAAACATACTAAGCTTTATGTGAATGAATGTCATTGTAAACATGAACATATCTGACCCCACTGCAGCACTTGTTGTAGTAGTACATGACACCATATCAGAGAACATAAATGCATATAAAAAAACAGAAGGGCTCCAGGCTAACCTTTTATTTGTGGAAAGACCCCCCCCCCTTCTTATTCTTGCAAGACTTTAATGTTCTGAATGATTCTTACTTAGTATTGATCTTGCAGGCATCCCTACCTATCCTCTACCCAGTGTGGTCACTGAACAGTATAAAGGTTTTTTAGGAAGATCAACTTCTCATCCACTTTTGCTTGAAAGCAATTTGTATTATGGATTTATTCTAATAGTGTACAGTGGCAGTTGCTGTTTTTACTATTGAAAATGGGTTTGTTAATCTGACCTTGCTTACTTTATCTTTTTAGGTTTTGTGCACAGGCTTTAAAACAAATCGATAGACGGGAATTCCTACACAGCATTATGCCGAAATCAATCTCAATTCAGTCTTATTTATACTTTCCTTGCATGGTTTAATCTCCTTTCTCTCCTAATTGTTTCTGCATTTTTTTAATAAAGCATTCCTGGTTACAGAATAACACACACAGTTTTGTCAGCTCAATCATTTCAGAATTTCTCTGGGTAGCAGTAAAATTAACTTAAATCCTCCTGCAAAGTTGCTCTCAATTTGTATTCCAAAGGAGTACAAACTGGCAATGGATAATAACCTTTTTGTTCACTCACTACATAGCACGATAAATATTCATCATTCCCACTCACAGTTCTCACATTATGACTGTTCCGTAAGCCCCTGAATGCAATGCTGTTAAATGCAATATACAGGTTAATAGAAAGATAGATGATAGATAGATATATAGATAGATATATAGCTAGGTCAATAGATCGATAGATAAAACATAGATGGTTAGAGCGCATTGAAGTCAATGGGCCATTTGTCACGTGACATTTTTTTCATTAATAGTCTATGGGTGTTTTTTGTAGCAAAACGCTTTAAAATATTTTGCTCTTCCCTGATCAGGAAAGTCTGCTAAACACTCCACATTTAGGCATAAGTTCAACACTAATAGGCATACTGTATGTTATAAAAGACACAATGTTTGCCCAGGAGCAGTAAACCATAGCAACCAATCAACAGCTGACATTTACTGGTCACCTGTTTAAAAAAAAAACAAAAAAAAAACATGTTATTGGTTGCTATGTGCTGCTCTAAAAAACCGTAATGGATCAAAAGTACTATGCCCATTTGTAACGCTGGTTTTAGGGTTGGCCGAAGTGGACATCTGACCTGAGTCCCCAATTTGGGAGAGGCTAGAACATGTTTCCACTTACAGTATGCTGTATTTCAATTCTTCAATAACAATATTATTCATCACAAGGATTGTTACCTTGTGGTTCTTTAGCGGTTCTTGAACTTCAAGTTCGAAAGCATTCTACTGATCACATGAGATGCAGCAAAGCCAAAGTGGAAGAGCTACAGTTTTACGAGCCAGTTATAAATGGTCACTTGTGTCACATGACTAATTGAAATTGGTATATTATAAGAAATGATTTAGCCCTTTTTCAGAAGACAAATATGGTGCTACAGAAGCTGAATTTATATGGCTATGGGACTCCACTGTGCAATCTATAAACCTTTTATTTTACAGTATGGGCTATGTTATTCCCTGCACAATCTCTTAACCAGGCGATTTTATTGTAATGAAACCATCCCGATCTCCTATATAGTTTTCCCTTCTCCTCTTGCTTCTCTTTATGGTATAAACTAGTGTGTTTCCCCGTAAATTATAACAATTATAAGGCTTGTATACATATAATTTCCTAAGTGTGGCTTTCAGTTAATCTAAATTATACACCTTACATTTAAATGATTGCATACTCTTACACTTTCATACACATTATCTTTTTAAATATATAAATGCCACTCTGAATGATTCTATAGTTACATGGAGTTTTCTAGGGACTAGTCCAAGCTGCCAATATCATCATGAAGTACCAGCATATTTTTGCAGCATTTTACAATGACAGCAGCATGCTTATATATAAAAATATTATGTGTCGAAAAATATTATGATACAAGGGACAGGCAAGGCATTTTGCTTGTGTCTACAGGTGCATCGGCCCACAGGATTGTTTTTTAATCAATCCATTTCCACATCTCATTAAACAAATTAAAATATCTTTTGTTTTCCTTTTGTGCCTAAAGAAGCCAGCTTGTAACCTGAGTAATGTCCACCGCCACGTACAAAACTGCTTTTCTATAACAGTTAATAGTAACTATAATCTACATAGTTCTGTGTACAGCAGGTGTCAAGAAAAATAAAGGTCATTTGCCTGGAGCTTCAAATTCCTAGCATGATCTCTGAGGCCAGTTCTGTCATAAGCTTGCAATAGGATTGTTGAAGTAGGCTTTCTTGGACAGTATGTTGATGTTTGCCTTTAATGCTATTAATAAAACTTTCAATTTGTCAAGCATTTCTCTAAGAGAGAGAGAGAAAGAGAGAGAGAGAGAGAGAGAGAGAGAGGGAGGTATGGAGGGGGGGAGAAAGGTCAACATATAAGCCACATTTAGATGGAATAAAAAATAGCCATGCTACATAGATCTTAAGTGGTCAGTTCACATTCCATTTATGTTGCTTTAAGTCATTCCCAGCTGGTGCAAAAATGTTGTTCACCACATAATAAATCACATTATTTACTAATACTAAGGTTTGATAATAATTTTGACAACATACAGTATGAGGAACATATGGTTAACAGTAAGTCAGTAATGGCAGGGTTTCAACATATGGGCTATGTTTCTTTGGTATATTTACTACTAGATTACTTTAAATGTAATTAGGATGTGTTTAATATTTCCATTAAAACCAATAGGTCAGTGAATCATAATCCTGGAGGCTGGCAATTTGGGATAGTGAACCATATTCCTTGAGGGTGTCAATTGGGGATAGTGACCAGCCTTGGGGATACTATCATTGACTGACAAAAAAGGGAGCCTAGGCAATGGCATAAAAATATGCAGAATACAAGCAATGATCCTTTGTCAAGTGACTATTTTAATAGAGTTAAAGAATTACATGATCAGTCAAGTTTGCATTTTCTTTTAATGCATTTGTAAATTATGTATACACACATGTAAAACAATGACTTTATGCATCTCCTAAGAAATGAACAGTTGTTTTGGGACTTTAGATCCTGTAGATCCTAATAGCAGGGAGGGTAGGGGTTTAACAGACCTCTGCTTCTACCTGTGGTTTCAAGCTGGCTGAAAATCTTTAATTTGTTAAACTGTCAAACACAGTGTTTTTAGTGGTTTTTATGGAGTGCTCTTTCTAAGAGCTAGCAATAACAATGAATGTGCACCTTTAAAACCCCAGTCTTTATGAATGTGAAAATAAGATCTCCATCCATTTTTACCACAGGTGCATTATAGTTGTCACAGTTCTCATAAAGACTTAAGGGACATATTTAAAAAGTGTTGATGTTAAAAAGTTTTTGTACATTTTCCCTAAAACTTCAGTGGTTTCATTCTAGCACTTCTCTGATGCCACCTCTCTTTAACTGCTTTTTTTTTACAGAGCTTCAGCATCGGCTTAAACAAAAATATCATTGAAATTTGTTCAAGAGCTCAGACCTGTTGAGATCCCATAATTTCCTATGGGAGGATAAAGAACTTCTAGTTGGAAATGTGACAGGTGAAATCATCAATATTGTACTACCCGGCAATAATCTAGTTAGAGTTGTTAGGAGCTATATTGAAATAATGGGATTTGAATTACATTTTAGTATTTTGATAACATTTCTGTTACTACTTCCCTTCCCGCCGACTTTGTATCGACAGAAAACATTGATATACAGCTGAGTAGTTATCATTATTACTTTGCTGCGTTATAAATACAGTAAGCTACCAGGTATTGATAGATGGGGAGTGGGGGGATGACACAAAGGCAAATGTTCCCCATAAATAATTTAGCATATAAAAGAACACATTATTAACTGGTATCAAGCTATTCAAATATAAGAGACAAATCTGTATATGAATATAGCATTATAAACAGTGTAGAACATTATATAGTATTATTATTTATTGCACTCACATGAATGCTCTGTGAAACCAAGATAATGGCTTGTTGGCAAATTATCTTATTAATTAAAAGCATACCATGTTTAAAAGGGGTCTGATGCTTTATAATAATAATAATAGTAATAATAATAACAATAATTAAAAAATAAACATGTAGAGGAAGAAACCTTAAATTTACACACACACCTATATGCTGTGTTCAGGGTACATTAAATTTTGTTCTGTGTCCCTTTTTTCACATATGCACATTTTATGAGATAATCCATATTTTTCATGGGCAGAAAAAAAATCAATATTCAAATTTCAGATCAAGTGTAAAGTTTTATCTTTAAGTAGTTAAATGATTAAGTAGAAGAATCACATTTTCATAATGCTCTGGTTCAGAGTTTAAATGTCTAAATTATTTTGCAATGGAGCCTTGCAAATATAACTATGAAAAGCAAATCAATAAAATGTCTATTCCTATCCGTTCACTGGGGACCTCAGCTGTACAGCCGCACGAAAATCAATGCAACAAATTATTACGATTTCCAGGCACCCAGTAGAAGCTCTGGACAAGTATTTTACATGAAGCTTGTATGTGTGGAGAATTCAGACAGGATGGCAGCAATAATCATTAGGAGACAGTTCTATATGGCAAACACACACACATTTAACACAGCTTACCAATAACTGCATATTATTTTTAAATTATATATTTTTAAAGAACTATTTTTTTCCTGGATTTAATTGCTCTGGGCATCAATACAACTGACCTTGTGGAAACATTATTTACACAACATAATTCTTTCTTAAAGAGGCCACATACAATACATACATACTGTACATTTTTTTGTCGAAATGGCTTTACTTGCCTACAGTGTATTTTTTTATAAACTGTGAACATATATACACATGAATGTGAGACACAGAGGTAGAAAATGTATTAAATGGAAACCTATTATTCAGGAAAATCAGGAAAGTGACAATGCCACTTTCTGAAGTGTATTGTTAGAAACAATTAAAATTGGTCAGTTCTATGCAATGACTTGTATATGATGCTATAACTAACACAGCATATATCCATAAATTATAGTAAAGCCCTAGGCCCTTAACATTCTGGATAAGAGCCATAATCAATATACATACTATATTATATACTGTATATATTATATATATATATATATATATATATATACACTGTATATATATAAAAATATAAATATATATATATATACATAGATATATTCATTCATATATAAGTAGTAAAACACACACTTTATTTTTTTGCATTTCATAAAAAACATACATGCAATTAATGCATATTGTAGTTTACACTCTAGACTTCAAGAAGTTTTAGTGTTTAAGAAAATATATAAATTGAATAGAACATGTATTGCATGTATGCCCTAGATGCACTGCCAATACCATTTTATCAGATAGGAGGGGTGTTTCAAACAGTACCAAAACTTTAACCACTTACCTTCTAGGAACCTGACATTCTTCAGTGCCAGCTGCCAAGGACACGCTAGTCGAAGCCATAGCATTTACATTTTCAGGTTTAATCTTTAATCTGTGCAGCTCTGCATGTATACTGGTAGTCCATGGTAGAGCCAGATTAAAGAGCCCTGGCAGCCAAAGGGTTAAGGGGCAGATGTGTGTAAAGCACCTGATCTGTGTTTTTAGTTGGTGGACCTACATTGCCCTCCCACATATTATGTTATGGCTACAGAAGTAGTCGTCCTTAATTTTTGGATTCAATTAAGTAAATCTAATATTCATGCTTTGCTCAATCATATAACTTTCAGCTGCTTACACTCATAGCTCGCAAGGCATCAGAAATCAATTTAAAACATTTGCCATGTTTAAAAGTGGTATTGTATGTTAAAAAGCAGAAAAAGAAAACCTTAAAATGAGATAGAAGCTTTTGCACAAACATAATTATGCTGGTGGCAGAAAAGCCTTTGGACACTTAAGAAATTACATTAGTAGAGCTACCCAAAAACAAACACGTAAATGAAATTCCCATTTCTGGTGTATAGTATAAACATCATACTGATCTACATATAACAGTTTAATGGCATTAAATATTTAAACTCATAAAACATATATATTGATGCAGAGTGTTAGGAATGCATGTATAATGTATTTTTTTTGTTTATTGTCATTACTGTTGGAGCAGTTTTGATATCATATTTTAATTAATGAAAATATATATTTTTTTAAATGAAAGCCAGGTTGTATTAACTGTATCTACTGCGGAATGTGCCTGGCTGATATATGCCTAAGCATTTCAATGAGGCCCTCGCCTGTCGTAGTCAACTCTTGTTGTTACGGATTAAGTTTAAAAGAAAAAAGCTGCCTATTTTTGCAGCCCTTTTTATTCCAATCGCAACAGGAAAGAGATTTAAAACTCGGCATTTGGTATAATTTGGTACCATCTTGCTCAGGAGTCAACTGCTTTAAGGAAGAAGAGGAGACAATAAGAGCCATATGTAACCTTTGTCCTCGCTGGTGTTAGAAAATTAAGACTTTTGCTCCACAGCCCTGCCATTGAAGACTTCTAAAACAGAATGCCGACACCTTGAATGTTATTACATTTTCTCTCTTGAATTTGAAACAAAAAATGCAGTTTGCACACATACACACAATGTGAATACAGAAATGGTAATGCAACATAAAATAAATATACTGTAGGTTTCATTTCATGCAATATACACATAACAGCAGTAGATGCTTTAACCATTCAGATGCTGTATAACACACCTATGCCACACCTTTCACCTTTATATCACACTTGTTTTATGTGTTGCAAAATAATGTATTACCGACATCCAAAGTGAACTAAATTACAATAAAGATCATTTAAACAAACATGCACAAACAGTGACTGAATTTCTTTTAGATTTAAAAGAAGGGACCACTCACTTGTATCCTCTGTTTTCCTCATCTGAGACAGTGAAACATTCTTTTAGGGTCTTCAGGTCTGTCTGGCATTTTCTGCTGTTCTGTTCTTGGCAAACTGTTTCAGCTATTTGCTAGCTTAACTGCTCTTGAATTGCTTTCAAACTTGTTTCCAAGTATCAAAGTTTTTCTTCTTGGCTAGCAAGTTCCCGAGCTATAGGATACCAAGGAATCATACCATAAAATGTAATTAAAGTGCAGGCAAATTCAAAGTATGCAAATCACTTTGATTCTGACAGAGGAAGACATTGAATAAATTATCAATAATCAAGTGATCAATTTTTACGCAATCTTTCCTCTCATTTTCTTTAATGTATGGGATAAGCCTTTTGGCGTCAATTTGCTAAATTCTGTATGCTGGTTGTAGGTGCTTTCACATAAGTAATACAATGATTTAAAAGTCCATATTGCTCTTTTGTATTTACTTTTCAATAATATTGCGGTGAATTACACGCACTATTATTACATATAGATGAACATTTATATTATTAATGGGATAGTAAAATAAAGGAACATGGGTTTACAGTTAGATTGTTTTTAACACCTATTTTGGTATTGCAATCTAGATGAGCATTTTCAAGGTCAACCAATAGATGGCGCTCAGTTATCAGTCCAAAACTGTACCAGGCAGACACTGGCAGGTCTTTTGCTCTTCAAAAATAAGTGATTTTAAGACAAAGACATTTCCCTTTGTTCTCTGTTGACCGCAGTCCAAAATGATATGTGGAGATAATTTGAATAAAACACTTTCTGTCTAAAATTTTAGAAAAAACATAATAATAATAATACTGCCTGCTACTTTGTTAGGAGATTTTGTGGTATAATACAATTATAATTATAACTCATAACAGGGCGAATGTATTATTCTGTTTAAAAAAATAAAATAAATATACAGGACAGGATGGGTCTTTGGTTTTGTTGTTTTTGGAAATGAGCTTGTGAGCTGAATGGAGAATATAGAAATGAAAAAAAGTCATGTTTTATAATGATGCCATTGAATATTCACAATGCCACAAAAATTGTACAGTTGTTTTTTTCTCCTTTGAAATTTTATTTTCCAAGTTTACAGTCAGATTGAGGGAACTTGCTAAAGACTTGGTTATTGATCCAAAGGCCTCCTGCTTTTTACTGAACTTGCCCAAAGGCATGAGACAAGCATCTTAACTTAGTGAATTATCATCATCCATCTTCCAGAGGTAGATAATATATAACTTTATATCTCCAGTGTAGGCCAGGCAACAGTGGCACGCTTTACATTCCTTTAAAGATTTATCATGCAGATGCGTCCAGTAACATAATGCTGGGAGAAACCCATTCAATGCAAATTTAAAGCATGTCCATATGTCAAGGCGGCTGTGTATTTGTACAAGTACTCGGTGGCTACAGACATTTCAATATATGGGTATATATTTTGGTAATGGTGCCCCCTGCTAAATGTGCCTTTCTGATTTGCTTCCTTAGTTATATTGGTTTTTTTATGGATCAGCACACTGACACTGATAACAAATCCATCAGATTAATGACCTTACCTGCCATATATTTTTTTTTCATTTTCATGATTAATTAATAAACAGCGTAGCATAAAATGATGCAAGTCGTAAACACAGAAACATGTTGTTTTCATAGAAGAGGGTTGAGTCTTTTCTATAAATTGTTCTCAACAGTACAACTTAAGCTTAGTGAGTATGCTAACAAAACATGTTACAAAATAGCCTTACACAAGGGTTCAGGAAATCCAATGAAAGTCTCTGCAGGAACCAAATATCTGTATAAAAATATTCTACATTCACAAACTCTATCCTACCATTAACTAATTCACTGCCCAATGAGAAGAAATAGCATTGCAGAACCAGTGTGAAACCTATGGCAATGGTGGGGTTAAGTTCCAAGTACATCTGCATCTCTTTGAACAAATGAGTGGAACGTTTAATAATTTCAACACGTGTTGAAATACGGACGCAATCTAATGAACAACTTCAAGTGAGACTCCTTTCAAAATCTAAGATAAACCCTCTGGGCTGTAAAACAAAATTTCATTGGGGGGTGGAACTCATAAGGGGGGGGCAGGTTGCTGCCATTACCCAATAAAGAAAATTTAATCACACAGTAAATCAGCTCCCCCCCCCCACCCAAGTCACTCTCTACTAAAGCAATGTTTTGGGCTTTGTAAGTGTCAAGCCTTTAAATGAGGCAACATTTGGTTCTCTTACCAGGTGTGTCTCAGCTTATACAGAAACAAGCAGCTTTGTAAAGCAATCAGGTTTTTTTTGTGGAGGTGCACAGCAGGAACTATTCAAAAATGCAGACAAAAGAAAAAAGGAATTACAATAGAAATTGTAGCTTTGTGGTCCTTAATAGAATGCTGGCATATTGGCAAAATTAATAGAAAGCTCTTGGGCTTGAAATATATATGCGTGTGTGTGCTAGACATGTATTTCACTATAAAGGGAGCTCTGAAATAATTCCATTATATTTCTTCCAATAAAAGTGAAAACCATTTTATAAAAAGACATATGAGTGTGTGTCGGGGGGACAACGCAGAAGCCATGTGCTTAGAGGGCAGTGTGGCTCGACTGAATTTACCATGTCATTTGGCTAAGGGCAGTGAGGAATGAGGGTGTCTGCAAATGGGTGTGTGTATGCTTTTTAACAATAAAATTGTTAAAATCATCAAATAAACATAGATTGAGTTTTATCAAGGCTGCGTCTCAGCACAGAAAGCTCACATATATTATTATATTAAAGACAAGAACTTCCATACAAGTATCCGGAAACCCATTACCCCATATTACCAAATAAAACTGATTTTCTGTTTCTCTGTAACAATAAAACAGTACCTTGTCCTTGGTCCTATATTATATTTTAGGATAATAAATGCTTATTGGTGGCAAAACAAGCATATATCTATATATATATATATATATATATATATATATATATATATA
>CM044442.1:111785775-111811270 GCA_024363595.1 Xenopus borealis | reverse complement strand
TATATATATATATATATATATATATATATATATATACAGTACATATGGGTATTCTGTTATCCAGAATGCTTGGAACCTGGGGTTCTTTAACGTTAAATGAATTATATATTAGTTTTTTATCCAGAATGCTCAAGACCTGGGGTTGTCTGTATAACAGATCTTACTGTATTTTGGATCTTTATACCTTAAGTCTACTAGAAAATCATGTAAACATTAAATAAACCCAATAGGTTTGTTATGCTTTCAATAAGTATTCGTTATATATTAGTTTGGGTCAAGTACAATCTACTGTTTTGTTATTACAGTGAAAAAGGGAATCAATTTTTTTTAAATCTGGATTATTTGATTATAATGGAGTTTATGGGAAAAGGCACTTCCATAATTCGGAACTTTCTGGATAATGGGTCTCCGGATAATGGATCATATATATATATATATATATATATATATATATATATATATAAAATGTTTATATACACTTAATCAAGTCAATATATTTTGAATAGAGATGTAGTGATTTTTAAATCCTACTCTATAACACATCTTATTATTTATTCCATTGTACCACTAACAAACAGCAAAAGCTATGGAGGAGGGTAATTGATAGTATGCTGGGGAGAAAGGGTTAAACTAGTGCACGTTTCCTTGTGCCCTGGACGTGAGCTTGAGTTGATCCCAAGCCAGAGGCACTTGCAGCTGCATGCTTTATTTACAATCCAGTTGGCAGACTTACAACTGCCCCGGGCGATAACATAGTGTACCTAATGTTCAAACTGCCAGGTAATCTCATGTCAAACATACTTCTTTGATTTAAAGTGATCAATAGATTCTTGTAAAGAGGTAATTTCTCTGATGTTTCCACCTTGCTTTCCTTTCCAGGTGATTCACACAAAACCCCGCTCATATGATGTGTGAACAATAAACAGAAAAGCTGTAATCGTTGTTGTGGTTTTTTTTTCGTTTTTTTTATTTTTTTCCGGTGAACAGTGATTTCAGATCAATACCCCATGTAATACAATTATCTGCAATGATCTGGTTGTATTGAAAAAGAATTTGCAGTAGACCTCTAGGGGTTTTATCTGGAAACGAGTATCTGGCTATGCTGTGAATGGGAAAGCAGAAAATTAAGGCACTGACATTGATGTTATATTACATTCCAAAAGACTTTATTAATATTTGAATGCAAGGCTTCTACAATATTCTTTTATTATTATCATTTTAATATATCTTACTACTTCAAGCAATTTATTTAGTTAAGCATTCCATTTGTTTGTCCTGAGCCTTACCTCCTGTACATTTGCAGGATACGGCTACACTGCTGTCAATGGCACAAACAAATGAACCTATCCTTAAAGCACAGTCTTCAGAAAAAGCTGCCGTATTAGGGCACATGCAGAATAAAAGAGATTTGTGCAATTCAGCAGTTCCTTTATGGACTGTCAGAAAGACACAATTTTGCTGTATGCATTTGGTTAGCACCCTATTATTAATAAAGAGCCTGATAAGAAATAATCCAAGAAAATGCTGAATTTTAAGTCTTTTTGTATTTTCCCCCCCACTCACCCCAGATATAAATGAAAACTCAGTGACAATCAAGGCAAGTTATTTACACTGAATAGGAAATGCAGGCGACTATAGCTAAGCTAAAATGGTAATTCTAGGTGGAAGCCCCTCTTTCTTTTCACCCAGAGATGTTTGTTAGCATCTTAAAATATATATTAAAGGGATTCTGTCATGATTTTTATGGTATAGTTTTTTATTTCTAAATTACACTGTTTATACTGGAAATAATTCACTCTACCATATAAAATTTTATTCCTGATTCAACAAGAGTATTTTTTTTTATTTAAAATATTGGTGTTTAGGCAGCTATCTCAGGTCATTTTGCCCGGTCATGTACTTTCAGAAAGGCTAGGACTGCTTTCTGGCAGGCTGTTGTTTCTCCTTCTCAATGTAACAGAATATGTCACAGTGGGACCTGGATTTTTACTATTGAGTGCTGTTCTTAGCTCTGCCAGGGAGCTGTTATCTTGTGTTAGGGAGCTGCTTTCTAGTTACTTTCCCATTGTTCTGTTGTTAGGCTGCTGGGGGGTGGGGAGAGAGAGGAGTGATACTGTATCTAGTGATGGGCGAATCTATCCCGTTTCACTTCGCCGAAACATTTTTGAATTTCCAGCAAAATTTGTGAGTTAGCGAAAAATTAATGAAACAACGTGCGTATCGTTTTTGCCGCGGGGCGTGCGGTCTGTGGAGCTCCTCATGTTGTTTTCAGTGCGCATCTCGATTTGAGACACCAGCGAATTTTTGACAGGCAAAAGGTGTTTCGCGCTTGGCGAATAAATTTGCCCATCACTAGTGATATCACTCCAACTTGCAGTACAGCAGTAGAGAGTGAGTGAAGTTTATCAGAGCGCAAGTCACATGGCTGGGGACAGCTGGGAAACTGACAATTGTATGTCTAGCCCCATGTCAGATTTCAAAAGAATTATAAAAAATCTGTTTGCTTTTTTGAGAAATGGATTTCTGTGCAGGAGTCTGCTGGAGTAGCACTATTAACTGATGCATTGAAAAAAAAACAAGTTTCCCCATGATAGTATCCCTTTAATTACTGTTTATTACTTCCTGCTTTGACTTAATTTTCCTCTGTTCCATACATACTGTATATGATTGTGTATGAGCTTTATATTCAGCTATAGCTACAGTGGTGCATTGTGGTATGAGAAACCATAGTGAATACACCATGATGACTCTCTATTATTGCAGAAGCTATGAGCCATGTGTCACCTATGACATTGTATTTCAGATCATTAGGATGGGCTGTTTAAAAGACAATACAATCTTTTGGAGTTTATTGATATATTTTTGTGGGGTACTTAGCATTTTCAAAGTTACAAAGGCAGGAGAAATCAATACAAGGAGTAAATATTTAAACTACAATACAGAGAAATATATAATGAATAAGTAGACAGAAGATCTCCACCTGGGAAAATTCTAAACTACTGGAGAATTTAATAAAATTCAGAAACAGAATAAATATTTGCAATGCAAAAAGCTGTGGGAGAAGTTTGCAAACCTGGAAACAGGAAGAAGGGTTGTATAGCTTGCTCCAGTCCCCCCCCCACTTTATGCACTGGAGGGGTTTGAGGGGGTCTACAACATCGGTGGAGAGGACCAGGGGGTCCAGGAGTCTAGGGTAGAGAGTGCAAATGAGAATTTATGAAATTTGGCTCTTATAGTTAGAGGAGCTGCATTTAGCTGCCCTTGGTAAATAGTGGGGAGCTGCAACCTGAAGCAAGTTTCTCAACTCAATTAAAACTCGCAATGCAATTAAAGTTGAAGGTAGAATACTTCATTGCAAAATGCAGATTTATATTCTGATTTGTGCAAATTGTTTTGCTCTTTGCAACTCAGTCCCCATAAGTGTGTTAAACAAATGTTCAGACCTCAACACTAGAAATTACATACTTCTATTCCAGATGCTAAATAAAAAAAGCAAATATGGAGTGAGTTGCACAGATTCTAAATGTAAAATAAAGTTTTAATTAGTAAAGGAAAAGGGACCCAGACAATAGACCAGAATAGGGGGTTTGTGCTGTATACTGTATGTCAGCCAATGAACACAGTCAGAAAATATGAGCATACAGCTTTAAATGCTGTGTCTAGTGTAGCCTTTGAGGATGTGTGTCATCACGAAATGTGACCTCATTTTTAAAACCTAGAGTTGTGTTGCTATAATGCTGTGGCGTGAAATTGGATTTCTGCTAAATGTAGTCATTAAAATTAATTTGTATCTTTGTACATTTTTGAAACACTAATATTGATTGATAAAAGGCAGCACTGATGGTATTGTGGCATGTTCTGGGCATACAGTGCAAGATCCATTTGTTTACCAACGTCACCAAATAAGTGGATAGCCAATGTGATGGGCCTTATTGGGATGATCTGATTATTTGGTCCCCAGGTAATGATTGGATCATTGGAAGAGGATTAGATACATTCACTGAATTGGTTTACACCCCCTGGATTTTTTCTTATCCTTACTATTTTCAGGCAGACATTTCCTAGGGCTTCAACTCTGTCTGGAGGTATGTGTACATCTACCTATGGATATATTTGTAAGTTAAAGTGGTTCACAGGTGCAGTATTAATAACAACTGCTTCAGAACTATAACACTGGTTGTCTGCTGTAGCAGTTCCCAGATGGAATTCCAAAGATCATCTTCAGTAATCTTATCCCAACATGTATATAACAAGCATTTAGATCAGTGTTTTTGTATATGGCCATGAATATCTTTGTAACTTATTATATCCATCTATTTAATAGTAGAGAAGGGAGTGCATCATACTATATAAATATCACCAGCGCAATCTGTTTAGCTATAAATATATATTTACTGTTTCCACAATGAGTATTACCGTTTTCTTCATACGGCTTTTGTACATCTTGGAGCTCACCCTGAAGTTCTTTCACCTCAGCTTCAAGTCATTGTTTTCCTTCTCCTTTTCTCTCTCTTTTCTTTCTGCATCTTGGATTCTCACTTCTAATTTCTTGACCATGCTGTTAAGGTGTTCCAGGTCAGCAACTTTCTCTTTGATTCCTTCTCTTGCCTGCAGGAGATCAGATTCTGACTTTCTCAAAATATCATAGTAACATAATAAGTTAGGTTGAAAAAAAAATGTCCATCAAGTTCAACCTTTTAACTTTTTTTAACCTGCCTAACTGTTAGTTGATCCAGAGGAAGGCAAAAAAAAACCCATCTGAAGCCTCTCCAATTTGCCTGAGAGGGGGCAAAAATTCCTTCCTGATTCCAAGATAGCAATCAGACTAGTCTATGTATCAACTTGTCCTATGAGCTATTTCCCATAACCCTGTATTCCCTCACTCCCTAAAAAGCCATCCAATCCCTTTTTAAAGCTATCTAATGTATCAGCCTGTACAACTGATTCAGGGAGAGAATTCCACATCTTCACAGCTCTCACTGTAAAAAAACCTCTTCTCTTTTCATCTAATCTGAATGGGTGACCTTGGGTCAGCTGGAAAGACCTACTGGTAAATAAAGCATTATAGAGATTATTATATGATCCCCTTATATATTTATACATAGTAATAATATCTCCCCTTAAGCGCCTCTTCTCCAGCAGGAAAATCCACAATTTGGCCAGTCTTTCCTCATAGTTAAGATTTCCCATACCTTTTACCAGCTTAGTTGCCCTTCTCTGTATCCTCTCTAAAGCTCCCCATAGACGCAACGATCTTTCGCTCCCGAACGACCGATTTTGGTGAAGTACGACCAATCTGTCAAATTATCGTGCGGTTAGTGGGATACAAACGATCGTTCATCTTACGATTTTTCGTCCGACATTGGTCTGAAGATTGATCGGCCAGGTTAGAAAATCTTTATCGGTCCCCATGCAATCTACATATGTTTGCAGGGCAAAGCAGGCTGCGATCCTTCAGTTTTGCTGGCAATATCACCTGAAATGGTCTTTTTAGTTGATGGACACATCTGACATTAAACGATCGTTTTGAGACAATCGTGGTCTCAAGATAACCATTGGATCTTTCAAAAATCTTTGCGTCTATGGCCAGCTTTATACAATAATGTCCTGTTTGAGTGATCGAGACCAAAACTGTACAGCATATTCTAGATGGGGCCTTACAAGTGCTCTATAAAGTGGAAGAATGACCCCCGTCCTCCTGTGACTCTATGCCCCTTTTAATACATCTGAAGACCTTATTGGCCCTTGATGCTTCAGACTGGCATTGCTTGCTACAACCAAGTTTATCATCTACAAGGACTCCAAGGTGCTTTTCCATAATGAATTTGCCTAGTGCAGTCTCATTAAGGGTATAAGTGGCTTGGATATTTTTACATCCCAGGAGCATGCCTTTACATTTATCAACATTCAGTTTCATTTGCCACTTAGCTGTCCAGATTGCCAGTTTGTCAAGATCCTGTTGCAAGGAAGCCACATCTTGGATGGAATTAATTTGGCTGGATAGTTTTGTGTCATCTGCAAACACTGAGACATTTCTTAAAATACCCTCCCCTAAGTCATTAATGAACACGTTAAATAAAAGTGTGGACCCAATAACGAGCTCTGAGGGACCCCACTAAAAACCTTACTCCAATAGAGAATGTACCATTAACAACCACCCTCTGTACCCGATCCTTTGGGAGATTAATTCCGTATGTACATATATCAAGTTTACAAACGTGAGGCTGGAGGAAATGACCGAGAAATTTATTAGTAGACAGTATCCTAGGAAGGTGTTATAAAGGCAGAAAGAAGAGATAGAAAAAGTGGATAGAAATAGTTTATTGAGTAAGTCAGTAAAAAATAGGTACAAAGGCCACTTTATATGTGAGCTAATAAAGCACTGATCACAGATACAATTGTATGAGTTGTGCCACAGGTTTTTTGTTTTTGCTATTTTTAATAAAACAAAAGATGTCCAGAATTCCCTTTGTGTCAGTTCATAATACTTTGAGTGAGCATATTGGTAAAATAATCAAGAAGCATTGGCGTATTCTGCAAACAAACCTTTAAAAAGGCACTTACTATTGGGTCTATATTAGTGAAAGCGGATGTTGGTTCGGAAAAAAGATTAAACAAAAAGGGAACCTTCCTGTGTTGCAATTTGTAATTGTTGCAATAATGTTCAAAAAGGGGAATTTATCTACCACTCCAGAAATAGAATCCCTATTCCTATATCTGGACAGTTTTCATGTATAACAACGTTCGTGATTTATGTGATTAAATGCCCATGTGGCTTAGTATACTGTATGTTGGACAGACATCACGTATTGCCAGAGATAGGATTAGGCAACATAAATCAGCTATTAAAAACAAAAGAATGGAGCAGCCAGTAGCACAACATTTTGCAGTAATGGGTCATGCTGCTGTACATCAGTTAAAATTTCAGGTTGTTGAGGCAGTCCAACGGCCGAGAAGGGGTGGTGATCGTTTAAAAAAATTACTTTCTAGGGAAGCCTGGTGGATCCAAAAACTGGATAGTTTGTCTCCCAACTAGACTTGGCGAATAGTTTTAGAAAAAATTATTGATTTTTAACATTGTTTCTTTTTTTATAATATACAGGGGATTATTCTGAATTCGAGGTTTAAACAATGTAGAGACCAGTTAATCTCTGTAGTGAAATCTTAAACATGGTAAGCAAACACAGCAGGTAGGGGGCCACAGAAGGGGGTTGTCAGTTGGACAGCAATGCTCTAGGACAAACTTTTGAATGTGATCCCTTAACATGCCTTCAAATAATTTGCCCACCACAGATGTCAAATTTACTGTAAATATTGAAATTTTCTCCAGTCCATAGGCACCATACCAGATGAAAGTGAATCTGAGAAAATCAGAAATAGGGGTTGGTCTAAAACTGAACCAAGCTCTCTTAGAACCCAGGGGGCCCTGGAGCCTTGTTACATTAATTTTTATTAAAACTTTTTTTAATCATATCCTGAGTCAGTCACTGACAAGATTGAGCTGAGACAACAGTGCAGCTATGCAGTGAGTCTGGGAACTCAGACTCCTCTATTGTATACACTGAAGAAAAGAACTGATTTAGCACATTTGCTTTTTCTTTATCTGTTACAACCATACTGGTACCATTATTTAATGGAGAAACAATCTCAACCTGTTTCTTTTTACTATTAATATATTTAAAAAAATTAACTCTTCATTTCCTGTTGCTGCCTTCCAGATTGCTGATTTACAACATTTTTTACAGTGTTTATATTCATTAAATGCAGCTTCTGTCCCAACAGACATTTTAAATGCCTTTCTCTTCTTTCCTATTAACTTCTTTACTTCTGTATAAAGCCACATAGGATGATTCTTAGAGCTGCTAAATTTAATCCTTAAGGGAATAAATTGAGATCAGTAATGATTTTATATCATTTTAAATTACAACCATTTCTGTTTTGTGTTTTTAGCTGCAAACTGAATGCTCCAATCAATACTCTGAAGGGCAGTCCTCAAGGCACTAAATTAGCTTTTCCAAAATTCATGGTTTTTGTTGCCCCAGTATATATTTGTTTTTTGCACCACACATTAAATAATATAACATTATGGTCACTAATACCCAGGGGTTCAATCACTTGCACATTTGCAATAAGTTCTGGGTCATTTGAGATCACTAGATTCAGAATAGCATTTTTTCTGGTAGGCTCCTCAACAACCTGTGCCATAAAATTGTCATGCAACAAGTTTATAAACTTGTTCCCTTTAACTGATCTGGCAGCACTGTTGCTCCAGTCAATATCTGGGTAATTACAATCTCCCATTATTACTTTACCCAAAATAGAAGCCTTTTCTATTTGCATCAGGAGCTTAGCCTCCTCATCCTCACTTAGGGATCTATAGCATACCCCTAAAATTAATTTGCTGGACTCTTTAAAATTGTTGAAGAACTCCACCCATAAGCCTTCTACCCCCTCATTTTCTAACATAAACTCCTCACAGACATACCCCTCCTCCTTTTTTAATACCTTTGTCCCTCCAAAACAAAGTATAGCCTCTGATATCTTGTGTTTATTGCCTTTTAAGAAAGAAACAATGATAAAAAAAACTACAACCAACACTTGTATAATGAAGTACCATAGGTACCCTATTGCTACAGGACATCTTCCATCAAAATAATACAAAGAATTGCAGACTTCTGAAATAGTACTTTGTACCTTTGTTATTGTGCAAATAAAATTTATTTGGGGAAAATTGTAGTGGGGAAAGTTTGTAAAAAACTGACAGTACCTTTTCCGCTTGTATGAGGGGTTTTTATTTTATACTGTTTACTGTTCACTTTTCTTGAAGGGAAAAACTCCTTTTGATTTACATCAATAGTTTGTAGATATTCTCACATCACAGCAATATATCCATCCAATGGTTCAAAAATGACTACATCTGTTGAATATTTGGCAATGGATTAAGCTACAGTTAACTATTGGTTATGGTTAATTGTAAAATAAAAACTGGGGAATAGGGGTCTACAGACGTAAGGCCAAAATGACCAACTATTGTGTTGCACATATACTTTTAGCTGCAGCTTAAACACGCCACTTATCCGAGACATGTCCTTATTAGTGATGGGCGAATCTCCGCAGTTTCGCTTCGGCAACAAAATTTGCCAAAAATTCGCGAAATGAGTCGCGTCGCGCTTTTGACGTGCGTCACATCAACTTCGTTGCGTAGTTTTTGACATGCGTCGCGTCGTTTTTGTTGCATCGGGTCAAAAAGGACGCGTGACTCATTTTTTTTCGGCAAATTTTAGTCAGGCGAAATTTCGCTGGCGTTTCGCGAATTCGCCGATCACTAGTCCTTATTAATAAACTTAAGTAACAAGTGCTGAATCACTGGCTAAATGGTCAACATGGAATGCATCACTCAACACAATCTATAATAACAACTTTGACTTAAAGCAATGAATTGAAAGCCACTATTCTCCTATAGAAATTGCACTCACTAGTAACTAACTGCACAAGACATTTCTCTCATGTAGTAGTCATACATTACAGCAATGTAATGTCAACTTTTCTGAGATAGCAATATAACACCTAAGCTAACAACTAAAAGGAAATAAATAACACTGGTATTGTGGGACTGAGATGAAAAGTGCAAAATAATATTTTCTTTTCTCACACTAGCAGTTTTATGAATTGAGACCTTTCTTGCAAACAATGCAGCTTGTCATCACTGGGTATGATCTTAAATCACTCTCCCAGAAGCCAAAGCAATATGTGCTAGGCAATATGTGCTATAAGTGGTGCCAAACCCCTAGATACTTTCTAAATAGTACAGAGATCTCACATGAGACTCACTAATAAATGTACACAACACCTTTTGGTTCCATGCAACCCACCCTCATATTTTTTTCGGCATGTGCACCTGCTTTGTTTTAAATTCCTGCAGCAACAGAGCAGTCCACTTGGTGAGGAAAATATTTTGCTGCATTTCACTGTGACAAAAACGTCCATGAACTCTAAAGTATAGCAATAGTATAATATAGTAATGTGCAGTATAGTGGTTTGAAAAAATGTTGCAAAAACCCCCATTGACTTCAATGCGTTTGGCAAATATTTGGCCATTTCACCAATTTTCAACAAAAGTGAAATGAGTCAGATAATCCTATTACTATACCAATGCACCTGTGAAAGCCATGTACTAGTGTACCCCATAACACAAAAAAATGCACCCCCTCCCCCTTGGTAGGCCACATCTGCCAATTCATTCTATGAATACAGATATCAGTTCACCTGGGATGCAACAACTACTCTTCACTTCTCATGCCATTCACCTAGTATAATGTAGAGAATTAAATTCTTCAGTCAGTTTTCATTTTGTTCTATCATTCATGGTTATTTAGCTTTTTATTCAGCAGCTCTCCAATTTGCTGTTTTGGCAATCTGATTGCTAGGCTTAAAGTTGCCCTAGCAAACATGCATTGTTTTAAATAAGAGACCAAAATATGAATAGGAGTGGGTCTGAACAGAAAGATTAGTAATAAAAAGCAGTGATAACAATACATTGGTAGCCTTACAGAGCATTTGTTTTTAGATGGGGTCAGTGACCCCCATTTGAAAGAAGAGCCAGAAGAAGGCAAATGATTAAAAAAATAGATATATAAAAAACGAAAAATGCAAGGCCAATTGTAAAGTTGGTTAGCATTAGCCATTCTTCAACTAATTCCCAGGCTAAACAGGATTATTTGAATTCCCAGCACTGCTGGGATTACTACAAGGCTGGAATTGAAGTAGGCTACATTAATGAAAATTTAGAAGAGAGTTGCATGAATGAAACCTATAGGTATAGGCATAGAGAGTGTCAGTGTGTACAGCAGAAATGGAAAAGACACAACAACAGTGTAAGGTGGCTATTTTTAAAGTCCAAATGCCAAAAACTCAGGTTTTTTACTATAAAATCTAAATTTTTAGTGGGAAAAAACTTGAATATTTATTATACTGAGGATGAGGATCAGAATATGAAAATGTGGCATCTCAGACTTGAAAAAGTTATATATAAGGTAATAGGAGCACTCCCAATGAAGATATCCTGATCAATAATCCAAAAATTTAGTTTTCTGCAAAAAAAAATATCTAAAAAAATTTGTCCAATCCAGTTTTTTCGATTTCAAGTTTATACCCGCACAGAAATTTTTTGGAAAAATGTAGTGATAGAAAAAGGGAAATAGAAAAAATATATGCAGATTTGATCTGAGTAGTTTTCAGAAAATATTCAGATATTTTTGGATTTTGAGAGATAACCCCCTTGTTGTAGAGTTTAGATGACAATATCTACTTTACTCGAAATAACTTGAAATTTCCTTTCATTACTGCATACTGGAGATTTATGCTAAAATGCATCAGTCTATGGTGCTTCTAACAAAGTGGCTGCCCACTTCTAGCAAAGTGCACACATGGATATAAGGCAACCCCAGTTATAGCCTGAAATCTTGCTAATGCTAATGACATTATTTATGCCAAAAGTTATGTCATTCTAACACAAATACAATTTGTTGCTTAATTTAGCATTAATTAGGGTTATGGAATAAAATATACTAAGCTTGCTCAGAATCAGCAGGAAACATCTGCTGTGATATGTTAAAAACATCTTATTGGTTGCCATGTGTTACTAAACTTGGGCACATGCACTGCCTTTCACCAGGTATGGCTGTTTGTTTGGCAATCAGTCCTTTTGTGTGAATAATACACACATGCTACATAGTACTGTGTGCTAGAGACTTACTAATAAACAATGCTCCCCTTAATTAAACCAGCTCCATTTGTATATAAATGAAAAGATTCCACAGTCTGCACTTAGGCAGTCTAATGTATTCACTTCCTTTCGAACTGCAAGTTCTTGTGTAAAAACTTCCCAGTGGCACAAACTTTTGAGCAGGTGATGAGGACAGACATGGAAATCAAAGGCACAAAATCAAATTGAATCTATCCTCAATGCAAAGTTAATTTGGGTCAGGGAGGCATACATTCATAGCTTGGAATTAATTTTATTCATGAGTTGCCTAAAGCGATATAGGAACTGAATATCACAAAAAAACATATTTCTCTGGGACAGCAAAGAAATTTCATGTATTTATGTAAACATTCATTAATTCCATTATGAAAGGCTGCACACAGCCAACCTCTTGTTAACAAGGAAAGATCATGCAGGTGCAGCGCTTGCTTTAAAAAATTCATTACTAGGGAGATTAGATCCAGTGGCACTTAATAATTAGAATGTGGAATGTGCCAGCGATTGCATACATTTCCCCCAATTTTAGTACCAGGCTAAATACTGCAGAACGAACAAGTTACATCTCACTTTAGGAAGCATTCACATTTTCTATTTAATCATTCTTTTTTTTTTTTTTCTCCCTGCAGTAATTAGTCTAATCTGGTTTGCTTTATTGTAATGGTTTATTGGCGTACACTTCAAATCAATTAATATTTTGCACTCATTCTGAGTGACTGCTATTTATTGGCTCATTGCCACACCTTGATTCTCGTTTAATCACGGCTCTTTTAATCTGAATATTTAGTACTCTTTCATGTCTTAATTACAGCAAATTGCACACAGTTGGCACCATTTCCTGAAATTAATCCCAGAGTACTTTGTTTCTGTCAAGCAGTCAAAGCCTCAGAGAATTATAGTAAATGTTATTGCAGATCTAAATTTAAATGACTGTCTATGTATTTAACACGAGCCTTTAATTACTTGTGCAATTTGTAAGTTAGTTCAAATGTTAAACATTTTTCATTGTGAATGTAAAATCGCTGTTGACAATGACTGAAAATATGTTGAAGCCTTGTGGCACAGTGACAATTGTTTTATTTTAATAAACTGTCCTACTTAGCACATTAGCATAAGGGTGAAACAATGAAGCCTACCATCAGGTGATAACCAATCAAAGTCAGTTAAAGAAAGAATACGTATCGTTTTTTTTTTGTACAGTAATCCACCTACATTTATAGCCCAGAATGTCTAACACTAGACCATTGGGTAATGCCATTGGGCATCTCTGTGGGCACTTCAAGAGAAATTTACATAATTCATAGGTCTTGCCCAAGCTAATATGTGCTAAGATGCCTCCATACTTTAAGCTCTATTCTGAATGCAACTGTTGTATTCTCATCTCTGGCTGTGGTGGTTGGGGAGGACACAACTATTAACATGTCAGATGCAAAATACATAAAAGTGCCAACCACAGGCATAATTATGTATTTTTGCTTCTAGCGTAGCCTGTGGCTTAGTACTAGAAGCATTCAACACATGAGAATTTCTGGATATGTTTCCATAAATAAATGTATACTTTTTTTAAACTGGCACAGCTGTTGGGCATATTGTGTTAGTGCCTATACAGTTATGCAGACATGAACTCCCACAATAGTTTTGGGCTTGAGCACCTGAATCCCATGGGGCCATTGGTGAGCCTAATATACAAGTCAACTGTGAGGGATTTTTTTTAAATTATAAAAGGAAATTGTGAAAGGCAAAACACTCCATATGTGAAATGTCTAATAACCAGAGTATTTATAGGAAAATGTAGAGAAAAAGTATTTTCCTAACTGATTTTAGATGAACATCTTCCATTCATGCTGGAAACCATTTTCTGGAATCCATTAGTTCTGTGTTTAGTTGGACAATCTGTTGTTCCAGATGAAGAAGGTCTCCCTTATGCTTCTGCTTAGATGCCGTGATATCTCTATTTAAGGCCTGCAGAGTTTTTTCTAGCTCTTCCATTTCAAGAAAATATTTATTTTGCTGGGCAAGGACATCTGCCCCTTCTGTGCTTTGCTCCTCTATTACTTATTGACAGTCTTCAATTTGTGATGTTATTTTCATTAAGCTGGTTCTTGGCATATCTGAAGTAGGCAAATCTGTGCATTATACTCTCCATCAAAATGACCATGGCTTGACTTGTATTCAGTCAAATCAGAACATAACTGATTAACACAACATTCACTATTTGAGATCTAAATTGTATAGTACCAAGAATATTACAATGGAAGCATGATCATAGATAGTAAAATAAAGGTCTAGACTATAAAATTAAAATGCAATGACACAATGCACATTTATTATATGGATATTATAAGCTTACAGAAAGTGTATATACAGGTATGGTATCTGTTATCTGTAAACCCATTATGCAGAAAGCTCTCCATTTTAACCAAATAATCCAAATTTTTTAAAATAATTTCCTTTTTTCACTGTAATAATACGTAAAACAGTACCTTGTATTTGATCCAAACTAAAATGTATCTAATCCTTTTTCAAGACAAAACCAGCCAGGTAACACGCATTCTGGATAACAGGTCCAACATCTGTACTACATTTAATGTTGTTAAATGTCCAGATGTCCCCTCCAAAACTGCACCACCCACACTCCAATATATAGTGCCACCCCCCTGTACCGCGTCAGAAAATCCAGCACAGCTGGCAGCCATGTATGATTGCATCAATTCTTGTTTGTTCTTTGCTCTGGTGGTGGTTGCTGGCCAAGAGTGTTTCTGCATTCATGACAGATCATCTTCACTGTGCATGCTCCTAGTTGGCAATTTCTACCAGCATGAAGAGAAGGTCACAGATGTGTCAGCCATCAACCCTTCAGAGTGGGCCTTATTCAGAAGTACATATGGGTGGTGTCATTCAGTAGGTGAGCCCTGCAAGCATTTGGAATTAATAACTGGCCCTTATATCTTAGAGATACCATTGGATTTCAGTTTACTAGATTCTGCACCAGTGGAGGTGACTTCAGTAGTACATAGATACCTCCCTATACTGACCCCCTGTCAAAAATGCCATGTGTCCCATGGCAAAATGGCTTATACTAATTGCTCACTTTGGTTCGGGCCAGTAAGCAGGGAGCTTTTAAATAATTCAACTTATTCTGAAATCTAACTGTGGGATAGCAGACATCTATTTTTTTTTTTTTTAATACAAGCATGCATTTAAGATTTTTTTTTCTTCTTCATCTTAAAAGTAGAAAAAATACCCCAAACTGCTTTAATTGACTAAATCAAATACATCATTTTCAGAGAAGAACCTTTTTTTGCAGAAAGTCTCTCTTTCATGCCTACAGATTCATGTACTCTGTCACTCCCCACGAAGACAGGTAATTTTGGAAAAATAAGTTCAGTAAAAATAGACTGTGAACTTGTATGTGTGAAAGTGTCTCTCTTGTTCTATCATTCACTAATATAAGAACTTAGCTTAAGATTCATTTTAGGGTAAATTAAGTGATGCTGTGTTTCCTCTTTGATTTCAACCAAATGAGTTTCTCCTTTTATTCTGAAAGAGAAAAAGAGTGGGTCTTATTCTTTGTACACTTGCAAATAGAGGATTGCCTTGCAGAACAGCAGGGTTCAAAGAAGATTCTTCCCAGAATAGAAGGTATTATTGGTATTTTGCTATTGTAAGCAGTATATAACACAAGACAAGGTATCATCCCAACATCAACTCAACTTAAATATTTCAAGAAGAAATCCAACCCCCTTAGAAAATTAATATACAAAGACGAAATAAGATAATAGTAATAGAAAAACATAAACACAGGATTACAAACAATATAGATTTTAAAACAAAAGGGAAAATCAAACAGGAAAAGTTACCTGCTTTTGAAGACATTCAGCCTCATCTTTCATTGTTTTTACTAGCTGCTCATATTGCTGGCATTGTTCTTTGTTCAATTTAACATCATCCTTGGAGTAATGCAACTCAGTAAAATGGTCAATCAGGCCATCAAAGGTTTCTACCTGGTCGTTCTTTTCCTTATACTGATGCTGAAGAATCAATACTTCTGCTTCCAGGCTCTGAATTGTTTCCTCTTTGTTAGCGATCTGGCAAGAAAGAGCACAAGGAAGATCTACTTTCACAAACATACTGTTGTTTCAGGGCAAAACATTATTTGCCAAAGTGTTTATTTACCCAGATTTTGATATGATATAGCCTTTACTGCAAACAACTACGCAGAAGCATAAAAGAGGTCACAATATCAAAATTTAACAATAATGAAAGTTTTTAAAGTGGTATCTGCATATGTAGCAAAAATAACTGCAAATAAAGTTAATCTTTATTCGGTATTTACTGGAATATTCTTTATCAATAACCATTTCAAATAATAATATAGTATATAAAAGACAGCAGATATACTTTATTAATAGACTACAGAATCATGTTTCATTACACATCATAAAAATGTACATTGGTTATTATTACAGAAAAGAGATGCCATGCCATGAAAAGGGACATGTTTGTTGGTAATTTGGTAATTCTAACATCTTAATAAAAGGATTTTGCCCTTTTCTATAATAATGGAGAGTTTTTTTGGTTAGCAACATATATTGCATAGATGCAATGAACAATAAATAAATACAAAGGTATATTATATAATAATAATGAAGAAGGTTTTGTTTCCATTTGAGTCATGATTACAGTTCAGAGCCAGAGAGTTATCAAAGAAAAGAATGCTATAATTGGCCAGTAAATCTCAAGCACAATTTGATGAGTCTCTATGTCATTTTAGTCCTAAATCCAAATATTCCAAGCTTTGCTCTGTGTTTAAAGACATAATGAGACAACTGTTCAAAATAAAAAAACTTATGATAGGCAACTATATATACCAATATCTATACAAACTAACTCTAGCTCTTAATACCACTTGCCCTGAATATTTTGTTTGTTCCAGAAATTATGCATCCAATCTTAAAGGCATTGATAGAAACTGCCATCACATCATTACCCAGCAGGGCATTCTACAACCTCCCTGCCCTCACCACCCTCAGCCACCTACTAATGAAATGGGATATGGGATCTGTCTTAATGCCATCTACTGTATGTGTAATTTGTGCCCTCTCAAGTGCCAGAGAAAACAAATCCAACCTTGACAGCCTACCCACATAGTCCAAATCTTCCATCACTTTAACCAGTTTAGTTGCATGTCTTCTGCATGTCTCTCTCCTGCATGTAGAGAGACAGGACGTCTGGTGATTTTAATGGAATGCGCTCTAATGCATCTTCTAGGCAAAAGGAGCCCCCTATAAGGAGCCCCCTATAGCTATACATATCTGAAACCCAATTCCTGCATGAAGAAAGAATGAAGAGAAACAGATGCTGAGAGAGAGATAGTGAAGATAAACTTAATTATTTCAGAAACGGTACAGAATTTTTTATTGATTATATTTAGAAAACTTCTTATTTCAGTATGCTGATGCTGATATTAAATAAAATTTTTTGTGATAGTTTCCCTTAAACTGCATACTCAAGGTGATGCCTTACTTTGAGTCGATAGAAGCAGCGAGTCACTGATTTGACTAAACAATAAGGGGCAGATATACTAAGGGTCAAATTCGAGGGTTAATTACCCCCCAAATTCGACCATCAGATTTTTATCGAATTAAAACCCCTCGAATTCGAAGTTCAAATTCGAGGGGTTTTAATGCAATTCGATTTAACCATTCGATCGATTTTTTATATTCAATCAAAAAACTTTTGGAGCTTCCCAAAGGGTTATATAGCAATTTGGTAGGTTTAATCTGCCGAATTGTCAAATTTGGCCAATTCGAATAAAATTTTTCGATAGTCGAATTTTGCAAATTCGATGGTCAAAGTAGCCCAAAAAAAATTCAAAATTAAAATTTCCTGCCTTCCACTGCTTTAATGAAGCTTGATGAATAAATACAGGGAAACTTAAAAAATTTACTGTTTGGGAACGTATTTTACGTACGTACTTTTATTCAGTATCACTGTATCTTGCAGTCAGCCAGTATAACCTCTTTGTTCAACAACTGAACTGATTTGCTACATTTACTGAAACAGCAGCATTGTCTTGGTCTATGCTGGATGGATTAAAAGGAAAAATAAATCCAAATAGCAGTGTACTTGGCTTAAAGTTAACTAAGAATAGCTGTATTGTAGTTTATGGTTGAAAGAACAATCAGTTTAAAACACTTGTACTGCTGAAACCAACCTCTCAACACTCTATAGATTTACAAATAAATACATGCATTAAGAGGGCCTTCAATATGTTATATCGATTCTATCAATATTTTTTTCAGAAGAGCAATATAACCTTTTTTTGCAGCAAAAATAGTATCTGAATAATGTAATAGTAGGTCCTAACAACAGATCAATGGATAGAAAATTTGCAGTTGATTCTGGATTCCTTCTTTATGTATAGTATATCACACTTGGATGCATACATCACTTAGGACAGCAACTAAAACCTACACCTACAAATTGCCCGGGGCTTTAAACAATGCCACAGCTAAAATATTTCCACTGCTTGTACCCATGTGATTCGGCAGAACTACCAGCTGGGAACTTCAATGGAGCTATGGAAATAATGCCAATACGGATTCCTCAATCCTGAAATCTAGAGTAGCTTTACTCTTTTCTCAGGGTCACTACAAGATAGAGGTCATTAACTTTGCAGGAGTCAAACAAACTTGTGTGGATTAGCCTGGTGCTCACTGGAGAAGGTACAGCAACCTCCCAGATCCAATTCCTCAGAAAAAAACAGCGGCACACAGGTCTTTGCAGAACATAGTGTGTAAAATTCAAGGAAAGGTTTCCAATTGCCCTTTTTTTTTACATTTTGCCCACTGTGCTCTGCTCTTGCAGAATGACTGAATGCCCATGGTTAGCTCCTTCCCAATTGATATGTGTTAGGAAGTAAATATTTGTACCTCCCAAGCTCCACCTGTAACTCCCCATCTTCTATTCTGCTGTTTCACTGCATGTGCTCTTTGCTACTGTCACTTACTGAGCTTGGGACTGAAACACAATATATATTCTATATATAATGTAAATTACATAATGTGGGGCTGAGGTAGTAGATAATTATTGGTACATGGCAGCTCAGAAACAGTACAATTAGCATCAGATTTTAATAATCATCCCTTTAGAATCAGTTTATACACTATGACAAGCAAACCTCAATTTCTGCTTGGTGATTTGTCATGACCCCTATGCTTAGCTTCACCAAAGTATCCAAGTAGAAAAAGTTACTGAGGAATCCAGCCAAAACTGCAGTGCTTGCTGCTCAATTAGTGCTTTAATGCCACAACATGTTTCGGGCTTCTGGGCCCTTTGTCAAGTGATACACTTGACAAAGGGCCCAGAAGCCCGAAACATGTTGTGGCATTAAAGCACTAATTGAGCAGCAAGCACTGCAGTTTTGGCTGGATTCCTCAGTAACTTTTTCTACTTGGATATTTAGCACCCAAGGTGGGGGTGTACACTGAGAAGAGAAGCCTAAAAATTCCCTCCAAGAGTGTGGTCACTATTACTACGACTATTGATTGCTTCACCAAAGTATCTCAGAGTCCACTAAGCATGTGCGTGCCACAGACACTCCTGACAAAATCCAATCTGGGAAACTCCTGTGAAAACTTTGTAGTGCATGAGTGCTTGTTAAATGAGCACTAAGGGGGCACGCTATTGTGCCCATTAGAACTCTAGGAGGGGAAATAGGTGAAATTACCCTTATTATCTTAGTGCCAGTAAATGGTCACTTATCGCAACAAATAACACTCCAAAATGCATCAACTTATTTCAACACACGTGTGGGAAGCACAATACTTTTAATACCAATACATCATTCAAACACTCTCCGACCCCCATCCAACAAAAAATATTAAATGAAATATTTTGTCTGTTGTGTTATAGCACAAACAATACAGGACAAAGAGTTCTTTGAGCCAAAGCAGATGGCCCAAACTTTTTGTATAAAAATGTCAGCACAGCGGGATGCTGTTTTATTTCTCATCTCTTTACTTTAAAGATTTTTGGAGCTTGGCAGGACACTCTATACAAAATGGTGGGGAGGGTCCATTGTTTTGTCACTTAGGTAACAGATATGTTTAAGCTAGCGCAGAACTTCTAGATGTGATTTATTTGCTGTATTTCCACATTTCATTTCACTGCAGAATTGCTGGTACTTGTTGAACGGCATCAATTTCCATTTCAGAACACAACTAGAAATTCACCTCTTAAATGGAACTTCACTTTAAATTGATTTATGACTAAACTACTGACTAGGGATGGGCAAATTAAACCCATTTCAATTGCACATAAATTTGCCAAAATCCATTAAAGTCATTTTTTTTTTCCTATTGAAGTCAATGGCCACCATTTCCATGGCAAAACACGGGAAAGCTCATCCTTGCTACTTACTCAAGACGCACTTCTACTCGCTAACACATAATTAATGTACTTTTGACTTCTACTGTGTCTCTTATTTAAGATGATATTATATAAACTTTTTTGGTGGTTTGGCTTTTTTTATTGTATGTAGCAATTTTATCAATGAAGCATCCAGTAATAGGTTTTGGATTTTGTTCTGTTTTAGAGCATTTAATAGATTCCATATAATTGTGAAAATAAGGCATACAACACAAAGGAAAAGACTAGACATTGGTCACAGCACATTTAATCCAAGTCAACAGATTTTGGTACATCTGTGATAAGGTGCACATTTTTAAAAGAATTATTATACAAATTACAAAACCAGAGCTATATTATCATGGGGGGCTATCTACAATGTGCAAAACAGGGTGCAAATAAACAGGTGCAATCTACAATATTTTATTTTGTTTTGCCGCAGATCTCTGTGCTCCACACAGACACCAGCTGTCTCATGAGTACATTGTGGTCTGTGTTCAACAATGTTATTTTTACAAGGGGTAGGCTAGTAAAGCCATGTTGGCATAAGCCCCACGATGGAGCACTGGTAAACTACTTAGTGCTCTCCTGCATCAAAGTTTTTGACTCCTAATGCATTTTACTAACTATGTTGTATAAAGCATTACTGTGGGGAACTGAGGGGAATATTTGTAACATTATTCCTTAACATGCTTGTTAATCATTGAATAAGGGAAAACATAATCAAACTCACAGACCACAACAAGGTATCATTTACAGGTTATCTGGTTGAATACAAACAGCTGGCTGCTTGGGTTACAAGACCTTTGTACAGAAACTTTGCAGTATATCATCTAGCTATTGTCATTATTGTTGAAGGCGCCCGATAGCGATGTCCTGTTTCTCCAAAAACTGGAAAAATGGCAATATTCAAAAGGCATTAAAGCCACACAACTTTACATCATTGCAGTCACAACAACATTTTGGCACCATGATTAATGTAGCTCATATGCTACATATGCCATATTTGCTACTAAATTAAAAAAAAAAAAAGACCTTAGTTGATGTTGAAATATTAGTCTACAAAATAAATTTGGCTTTTTTACATTATAAGGCCTGTGACATGCGAATTCCTGCTTCAGCATTATATATATACATATATATTGCCCTTGCCCAATTGTAGGTTTTACCTTGCTAAGTTCTTGAGTGTGCATTGTCTAATTGCTAGTCCATTTTATTTTCTGCGTGGAACAATAGATTTTTTTGTTCTGTGAGTATGACATTTTTACAGCCAAGTACAGTTAATTCCTAATTTCTTTGTTATGGCTATCACACATGAGTGCATAATTCACTTGGGGTGGTAGCTAGCACATTCACCTGTAATTTGCCCAGGATTTTAAACCATTGCCCAGACAAAATGTACCAATGCTGCTGCTTTAACAAACCTACCCAAACCTCCGTGCTCATATCATTGTCTTATTGTTACTATGCTCTTATCATTGTTTCACTGTGATAATTAGACTACCATGAAAGTTGTTCAGAAAAATTTTCTTAATAAATAGAAAAATTTTAAAAAAATGTTCCAATGCTTTAACCAGTGTTAAGTGACTGAACTTCCAGTACAATACTGTAGAGCTAGGATTGTAAAAGATACAGTATGGAATCCTCAGCTTATAAAGACTGCAATTGCACAAGTGTTCTATGATATTAACAGGCTGAGTTTCTTATATAGGAATGGTTGTTAAGCATTCATTTGTTTCTACAGTATATCTGCATATTATAGTATGGTACAAAGGTCACCCAGCCTCTTAGTCACACAGAAAATCTAAGCATAAAGAAACCTTAATACAACTATGGCATCCCTTCCAGGGACATTTACAACAGTGAAGAAGCCAAATCCATTTACAATATATAAGGAAATTATCATACCCAAAGCAAACCATTCTGTTTTATCTGAAGATCAACGGGCTTAGAAAATAAATGCTCTCAATTCTGAAAAGCAGATTACTGCCATTTATTAAAGTTTGTTTCTTGGGGATTCTGGTTAGTATCTAGACTGCTACAGGCTTTAACTTTTACAGTGCACTTATGTAATATGTATGCACAATGTAACACTGAGGCAATGAGCTTGTAGAATGGAAAGACGTAACGGAACATTATTAACAATATTACATTATACAAAATCATAATAGGTATTAGAAAAGTTCACTAAGCAAATAATTGTCAAATAACTGAAATTCCAGAAAGTATAAAAACTAAAATAAAAACTTGTATTATTATTGATAATTATACTACTACTATTCTACTACTACTGATAATATAAAAAACATTTATATTTTATAAACTGAATTAAATGAGTACTTCTGGCTAGTGATGGGAGAATCTGAGCCATTTTGCTACGCTGAAAAATTTGCAAATTTACCACGAAATTCACGGAACGGTGAAAAAAAAAAGTCAAAATAATTTTGAAGCAGGTCAATTTTTATATGCGCAACGATTTGGTCCAAATGCATTAAAGTCAATGGGTATCCAAATAATTTTGGCGCTCAATGATTTTGGAAGGAGTAACAATTCTGACATGCGCCTATTTTTTTTTTTACGCATTTGCAGCAAATTACTGAAATATACTGCAAATTTGTGTCTGCAAAATGTATTCGCCCATTCTGGCCATGGTATTCAAGTGACAATGGATTTCAGAGCAAAGTCTTAGCTTGGTCATTATACAAGTTATTAAAATTACTTCACAGTGCTCTACTTTTAACGGACAACAATTCAAAAGAGTGCAGGGTTAATGTATAGGCTATAGAAGAAAAAACATCTATATATATAATTTTATAATCAAAACATTATACCTTAATAATTATTATAAACATCAAAGGAACAACCTGAAAAAACTGAAATCATTTTAATCAATGTGATATTTTTCTTCCCATTGTAATATAGAAGAACTCATACTGTATGTCTTGTGTGCAAGATGAGAAGCTAAGCATGCTGCAAAATCCAATCGTTTTATATGCTTAACTGTCACTCAAGGAATGGCTTTAGATACACAGCCTAGTTAATGAACCAAGTGACATTACCTTCACTGAAAGACATTTCTCATGAATGTTCTTATACTGTAAACTGGCAAATACTCTTTAGAGACATCTGATGACTGGTCATGCTAATGCCCTGTATGCTAGAGAAAGACAGAAAACTCCAAAAGCAATTGTCTAAACAGAACCTTGCTGTGTGTTATATGGAGAATTATTTCACTACAGCAGCTGCTGCACAATATGTTGGTGCTCTCAAAATGCATGCTAATAATAATAAAAATAATAATTGATAGCAAAAAATTATATATACAGTATATTGTAAGAGGTGTGTTCAAAACAATTATGTTATTGTGTGTTTTCACCAGTAATAGACTGGTAAAACCATGAACTCCAGGGAAAATTGTGTTGCTGCAGCTGGAGTAAATGGAGAAGAGCAGGGTGGGCCCTCCATTCCACACTCCATTTAGGATTTTGTAGGTACCTAGTTAGAGGTAGCTAATCTGGTGAAGATGCAGGTGAGCTGCAGATAAAAGAGGTGTGGGATTACAGCTGAGTCCTAAAACACCTCCTTATGCTGGAGGAGGGTGTGGGTCCCTGAAGACCTGTAGGTCTGTGCTCAATGGGCCAGTTTAAACTTAAACATACAATAAATACCTTATTGTCTTTCAGTATTTAAGCTGGCCATAGACACAAAGATCCGATTGTATGAATCCTCGAACGATCTGACGTCCCTATCTCCCTACCTGCCACTAACCTTCAGTTTAAATAAAGTAGTATAAGAACAGATCAGCCAATGTTCTGATCCCAACAGCAATCATATGAAAGTCTCCCACTGAAAATCATGCAGAGATATCATCAGCAGCTGACAGAAATCTTCTAACCTGTCTGATCAACTGAAAGACTGCCATGGAACGACAAATGTCGGGACACTCCACATACGGTCCCAAAATTGTATGAATCAAGTATTCCTATGAACTGATCTTTGCGTCTATGGCCAACATTAGTCTACCTGCAGTGTTAGGCTAAATTACACTGTTGTTTTTGGAAGCATGAAAGTCAACCAAATAAAGTAGGCTGAATGGTGTAAGACTTGCCATGTAGCTGACAAAAGAAAGGATAACAAATGTGAAAGTGAGAGGGCTGATGATTAAAAAAGTCAATATTGTCAATCTTGACAACACTTTCCATAGTAACTAACAAAATATATAATAGCATTAGATTCAATTTGGACTACTGTACCAACTAGCTGTACAAGGGAAGGTAGTGTTAACAACCGCAACTTTTTTTATTTATAAATAGTGATGGGCGAATTTATTCGCCAGGGGCGAATTCGCGGCGAATTCCCGCGATTCGCCACTGGCGAATAAATTCGTGAAACACCAGCAAAAATTCACCAGCGAAAATTCGCCAAAAAAAACGAGTCGCGCGTCGGTTTTGACATGATGCGTCGAAAGCGACGCACGCCGAAAATGACGCGACGCATCGAAAACGACGCGACGCATCGAAAACGACGCGACGCACGTCGAAAATGACGCGACGCGACGGAAACGACATGCGCATTTTTTCGCCAATTCGCGAATTTCGCTGGAAATTCGCGAATTTTTCGGCGAAGCGAAACGGGTGAGATTCGCCCATCACTATTTATAAAGAAAGCATGAAATGAAGGTGTGACCAAATACAGCTTCAATAAACAAAAAATTGATCCCAAGCATTAAGAGAGGTCTTCATGCCCTCTGCATTAATGGCAAAAATAGCTAAGTAGATTTTTATCCCTGACAGAGCATGCCATGCCAGTTAAATGTTAGTATGTATATGTTTAGAAGTATGCCTAAGTAACTTTTCAGTCGGCCTTCATTTTTTTTTTTTTAATAGTTTTTAAATTATTTGCCTTCTTCAGACTCTTTCCAACTTTCAAATGGTGGTCACTGACCCCATCTACAAAAAAAATCAAACTCCCTGTAAGGCTGCAAATGTATAATTATTGCTACCTTTTATTGCTTGTCCTTCTATGCTGGCCCTCTCTTTATTCCTATTCCAGTTTCCTGTTTATATTAAAGCATGGTTGCTAGGGTATTTTGGAACCAGCAACTGGATTGCTGAAATTGCTGCTAAATAATAAAAAAAAAACACAAATAATAAAAAATGAAAAGCATTTGCATCATTCTATCTTTTTTTAAGTATCAGGGATTGGGTCGGGGGCGCTGTAGAGTCAGAAGAGGAAGGGACGAGTCCTTTAGGCAAGGGAGGATTGTGCCTAGGGAACAGGTAAGGAACAGGGAGATGAGGACATAGTCAGACTGGAACAGAG
>CM044442.1:111750095-111763327 GCA_024363595.1 Xenopus borealis | reverse complement strand
TGTATGTACTCTTTCTGTCTCACTCTCCAAGAGAGTGCTATTAATTATCTGTCCTGTCACTGGCTAATCCTCATTCAACTGGTCCCTGTTCCCTGACTTATCTCTAGAGGTACTGGTCCCTCTACAGCAGAACAGCTTTACTGGGCCTTGGTGTACCCAGGCTCTCTGGAACAGATCCAGCTGGATCAGGAACCAGAAGTCAAAGAGAAAGATCCACTCTTAACCAGGCACTATGTTACAGTGTGGTAGGTAGTGGTCATAAGGCCTGTAGGCAAATGACAAAGATATGTAAAGTAGAAATCTAGATACATGGACATCTGCAACTAGGGAGAAAAGTAAGTGTATGGATTTAAAGCCATAGGGACATTAGAAAACCATACCCCATTTTGGTGGGACCTCTGTAGCACCTTCCAAGTGGCACTGAAAAACATGGTTTAGTTCTTATTTTCAAGGCAAATGGCAGTAAACAAAATCTTCCATTCTGGAAAAAAAAATAAACAAATAGTGATCTCAGTGTCATCTTGCTGGGAGATGGTAGTACATTCAATTTCCATTTTTTAGTTATATTATTTGACATTTTCCTGTATGTTCAACTTTCTCTACAGCCAACCCCTTTGCAGAGTGTTCTTTATTTTTCAGAGCCAGCAACTCTGGCACAGGGTGCCATTGAGTCTAACTGGCCTTGAGTGAAGGGTTTTCTGTAGTTCACAAAACTTCTGTGTTGTATTTACTGCAATAAAAATAAATGAGCAGATCTATGTGATGTTTGAATGACATATTGTACTTATGGATGTGAGAGCCGAGACCAGGGAGCTTAGCTTGGGTTCGGGATTTAGGGTTGCACACTGGAGTGTGATGCCAAAACATTAAAATTTTGAACACATTTTCCTGTTGCCTTACACATGTGATCTAGGGCTCTACCAGTCAAGATTTCCCTTGTCGGGAATAAACTATTAGCTTGTGAATTCAGATCCCTTAATGTGAAAAAAGGGGTGTCTTACCATTTCTGTAAATACTGTGTGGCGAGTGCTGCCTGGAATTGAGGGTTACCTAGGTGTGAAAGCAGCTTGGATGGTTTCAATGCTAATTTGTGTTTATACCTCAGTTTCCACCAGAGTTTTATTGTATGGTCTGTGGTTTTAAGCATCTCTACTCTAGGCTTGGTCTTTCCCACGTCTTACCAAATCCATGCATTGGGGTGGCATCGCTGAATTGATATGTTTCAATGTTTGTCCATATGATTTCAGAGGACCACTGTGACCATGCCAGCACTTGGCAAATCTGGGCTGCTTGGTAGTAGTATTGGAGCTGCGGTGCCCCCATACCTCCCCTTTGGATTGGGGTTGTTAAAGTTTTCCTCTTTATTCTATGGCTCTTTTTCCCCATATGAAGACATGGAATAATGTCTGGACCTCCCTTAACACTGGCAAGGGGACAGGGATAGGTAGTGTCTTAAATAGGTATAGATATTATGGAAGGACAGACATTTTTAGAGAGGCTATTCTACCCATACAGGATATGGAGTAGCCTGCCCATTTCTTTAGTTTGTACTTAATCTCCTGTATAAGGGGTGTGAAATTGTGTTTGAAGAGGTCTTCATACCTGGGTGTAATGCGTACTCCCAAATAAGTAACATAGTCCCTCTTCCAGTTATATTTAAAGGTGGCTTGTAGTGCTTCCAGGGTAGGAGTGGGTATGAATAGTGGGAGTGCCAAGTCTTGGCTACATTGATTTTATACACAGAGAAAGTGCTGTATGTACAAAAGCTTATGCAGGGAAGGCAGGGACACTTGTGGATTGGTCAACGTTAGGAGTACATCATCAGCAAAAAGAGCAATTTTGTGCAGGTTATGTCCTACGTCTACTTCTTTAATGTCCGCATGGCCCCAGATATGAGCCGCTAACGGCTCTATGCTTATTGCATAGAGGAGGGGCAAAAGGGGACAGTCCTGTCTGGTACCATTTGAAATCTTAATTGGGGTGTTGAAATGCCCTGGTAACTTCAGATAAGTCATGGAATTGCTATATAGAGCAGGCAAGGCCTGGAGAAAAGGGCCACTTAGATTAAGATGCTGGGAAAGGGTGAAAAGGTATAGGACTAGTCTAAATGATCAAATGCCTTTTCTGGTCTAAACTCAATATCAGTGCTTACCTTTTCTGCCTTTCCAGTATGTCAAGTAAGTTGATCACCCATCTGGTGTTGTCTCCTGCTTGACCTAAGATGAATCCTACTTGGTCTGCAATGATTAACAGTGTTTTCTATTATCGGTGTGGCAACCCTGAGATCTGCTGTCATTGAGGTCGGAGTGCAGGTGTGGCTGTGTCGATTGTCATGGTATGCGATGACTTGTCTTTTAGGCCTATGACAGCTAGGAAGTGCTGGGCATTGTCCAGATCCTGCAGAATATAATTGTGCCCCTGTCATTGTACCACCAGTTTGAATGGGTAGCCCCAGTGGTATGGGATCTTCATTTCCCTAAGGCGCTGTGTAAATGGTTTGAGCTCCCTTTGCTTACTCAGGGTGATTTGCGAAATGTCTGCATACATTTGGACTCTGTGGTGAAAGTAGGTGATGTCGGCATTAGTGCGAGCATGAGTAAGAATCAGTTCTTTTTACCTGAAGTAGTGGAGACAGGTTTCTATATCCCGGGAGGCTTGGTTGAAGGAGGCTTTTGGCCCAGCAGGTGGTGGCCCCTGTCTAATTTCCATTGGTTTGGATGTGAATTGGGACAGATCGTCAAAAAATAACGCCAAGGTAGCCTGGGATATCTGGCAACAATATGTCTTCTGACTCTCCTCTAATACTGAGGTTATGCCTCTTAGACCTGTTCTCCAGGTCTTCGAACATACCTTTAAGCTGTTGAAATTCTTCTCTGAGTAATGCATTTTATTCCTCCATGGTGGCCTGCGTCTGTATAGACTCCAGCTTGTCTGTGCGGCCTCTTAATTCAGCCATTTCTGAGTGTGACTGCCTGACTGACTGGTCAGGGTTGTTGTAAGGTTGTTTTGAAGGGTGAGCAATTGCACAGTGAGGGTCCGCGTAGTGACCGGGTTAGAGTCTGAGTCGTGCTCCAATGAGGCCTGCGTTGGAGCAGCTGCTTGTGTGGTTCTTGGGGGTGTGCTGGTGACTGACCTGTACTTGACCACTGGGAAGATTCTGGATCCCTTTGTGAACTTGCCATAGAGGAGCATGGTGAGGATTCCCCATGTAAGCTTCCTTCACCTGTGTCGTCCTGAAGCTCTATGCACCTCCTGTTTTGGTCTGCCAATGGCGCTTGCTGAGGGGAGTCAGGATCAATGTGAGGAACCTCCGGTAAGAGCCGTGGGGTTGAGATGCCACACTGATCTCCGTCCTCAGCACCGCTTCGGCCTGTTTTATGCAAGAATGGAGACATTGTCACCCGTTGCTCTTGCTGTCTCCGTCTCCCCTTCATTCTGTAGCTGAGGTTCTCCTAGAATTTATTAGGCCTCGAGTGTGTTAGAAAAGCTAATTAGAAAGCTGGTTATCCGGGTTTAATACACCCGTGTCATGGAGCTCTCAAAGAGTATGTGCACTCTCCACTATGTCAGGCCACACTCCCCCCTGTTTTGACCACAAAATTCACATAGACAAATACAAGAAGTCCTCTACACTCAACCCATTATCAATATATTAAGGACACTGAAACATTTTGTGCCTTAAGCTAGGTGATCCCACTGGTGGCTAATAAAAGGGCAGCCAAATTTGGGAGTTTTACTTTGAAAGCAGTAAGTTGCAGGTAAAACCTAGTCCCTGTGGAAAATGTATAATGAAGCAGTAGAATTCTTAATGAATCAGATGTAGTGATGGGCGAATCTCCCCAGTTTCGCTTCGCCGAAAAATTCGCCAAACGAGTCGCGCAACTCGTTTTTTCGGCGAATTTTCGCCAGGCGAAATTTCACTGGTGTTTCGCAAATTTATTCGCCACTAATTCACCCCTGGCGAATAAATTCGCCCATCACTAATCAGATGCAAATTGAGTGTACAACTGGACAGATGGGATGACTTTGGTGTAGGTGGGCAGCTTAAATATATAGCAATATATGGAAAAACAATCCTTGCTTTTTTTTAAAGGGTAACACATTTTTAGTAGCTTAAGGCACAAAATGTTTCAATGTCCTTAATATATTGATAATGGGTTGAGTGCAGAGGACTTTTTGTATTTGTCTATGTGAAGTTTGTGGTCACAACCTCATTGTACCCCCACTTAATGTTTTAAAAAAATAGTAGTGAGCACAGCTTTCTCTTGTTTGTTACAGTTTATACAGGATCAGTGGCCAGCACCATGCTGTAGCTCCCACCCTTCCCAGCTATAGTCAGGTGGCTAATAAAAGGGGAACAAAGTTTGGGAGTTTTACTTTGAAAGCAGCAAATACGTTGCAGGTAAAACTTCCCTTTGTAAAATGTATAATGAAGCAATAGATTTCTTAATGCATCAGATGAAAATTGAGTGTAGGACTGGCCATTCTGGGGATGATTTTGACATACTTGGCCAGCTTAAATATATTGCAAAATATGGACAAACCATCCCTGTTTTGTTTAAAGGGTAAGGCATTTTTAATACCTTATGGCACAAAATGTTTCAACGTCCTTAATATATAGATACAGGATTCATTATCCTGAAAGTAGTGTGAGAGGAACTGTATCACTGGGCACCAATAATAACTAATGGCATCAGCAAATGCTATTTATTAGGATTTCATTTACAGTATTTTTCTGATTCTTGCATATTATATAGGTATAACTGAAACATAAAATGGTCTTGAGTGTCAAAGGGCTATTATTTCCAGTTTCTCAGATATACATTTATCTGCTTTATGGTATCATACTAGAACTCTGTTGGTGTGCTAAAGTAAACCAATCACCATTCCACATCTGTTGTTAAAGAGATAGCAGGTACAGTGTATTAGTGACCAATTAAAGCTGGTCATAGACGCAAAGATTTGATCTTATGAATCTCCGGTTCGTACGATTTTCATGAGATGGAGAGGAGTCGTTCACAATGGGGTAACTACTGAGGGAGCAGGGGATGCAATTGGGCCAGAGACCACACCCCGCAGGGACCCCCCCGGCAGATTTTACCTTATAGCCAGAGATTGTGCTGTATTGTTGCAGGAGATTCTGCAGGGTGGGGAGGGATCTATGCAGGGAGGTCAAGGTTAGAATAACGTCATCAGCAGATAACTCCACTTTAAAGTGCGAAGTTCCTACTGTAATCATGATAAAGCGTTACTAGGCACAGGATAAGAATATGCTGGTATGATTTGTAATATTGATAGGAATAACCATCCGGTCCCAGTGTCTTTCCAATAGGAAGACTTTTCAAAGTTGCTGTGACCTCTTCTACTGTAATATCCCAATTTAAAAGCTCCCAATCAGTTTCCTGGAATACAGGTAAGTTTTCCAAATGGAGTGAAATCCCTGCATCATTATTTGCTAAATTATAGAAAGATGTGTATTATTTGTGAAATTGTTCGGCAATTTGGTCCGGGTTATAAACTAATTGTCCCAAGGCTGTTTTTATTGCTAGTATTGTAGATTGAACTTTTTGGTCTCTTAAAGGAACAGTTCAGGGTAAAAATAAAAACTGGGTAAATAGATAGACTGTGCAAAATAAAAAATGTTTCTAATATAGTTAGTTAGCCAAAAATGTAATGTATAAAACTGGAGTGAGTGGAACACAACATACTGCTTTTCAGCTCTCTAAATCTGAGTAACTCAGCGACTTGAGGGGGGGCCACATGGGACATAACTGTTCAGTGAGTTTGCAATTGAGCCTCAGCATTCAGCTCAGATTCAAAAGCAACAGTTATGACCCATGTGGCCCTCCCTCAAGTCATTGATTGGTTACTGCCTGGTAACCAGGGTAACCAGTCAGTGTAAACAAAAGAGAGCTGAAAAGCAAGAAGTAGTGTTCTGTTCTATTAGGTTAGACTTGCAGTCACTCCAGCTGTTATACATTACATTTTTGCCTAACTAACTATATTGAAAACATGTTTTATTTTGCACAGCCTATCTATTTACCCAGTTTTTACTTTTATACCGAACAATTCCTTTAATTTCCTTGCTAATAGGGTATGCTGTCTGTTACACATCTCATATAGCCTTTGTCTGGTCCAAACTAACGCTTTATCTATTGTACTTCCTGTAAACGTAGTGCTTTAAGTTTATCTTGTGCTGTAAGAATTTTAGTTAATAGTGAATCTGTTTTTTTTCTGATAATTTTTAGTTTCTAGCTCTCTCCGCTGGGATACAAGATCTTGGATATGTTGTCTGTGCATTAGTCTTTTGCCGATGAGATAGCTGTAAGAGATCCTCCAATGGTAGCCTTATGGGCTTCCCAAAGTGTTGCTGTTGAAGGCACCAATCCTTTATTTAAAAGAAAAAAATCCTTTAGTGATTTTCCTATACTTTGGTATGAACTTTGTTCATTTAATAAAGTCTCATTCAAACGACAATGTGAGTGCCTACCTGGACAATTCAGTAAATTTAGGGTTAATTAAAATAACCTCCAATAATAACATAAGGGCACTTGTAGGCAGATAATGTATTAAAGACCTTCTTGAGAAACTGTATTTGCCCTTTGTTAGGAGAGTAAATATTTCCTGTTAAAAAATGTTTTTCGGCTCAAATTCCCTCTAGTATTATATAACAGCCTTTTGGATCACACACCATATTGATCACTTGCAGAGGGCATTATATGTGAATTGCAATCGCAACCCCTGCCTTCATTCAGTGGATGCATAGTTAGCAGTGGGATAGTATTTAGAATACAATTTACCAGGAGCGAGTTTCGAAAAATGAGTCTCCTGCAATAATGCAATATCTGCTTTTAAATTCCTAAGTTCTTTAATTACCTTTTTGTAATTAAGTTTAAACCTTTGCAATTTAAAGACACAATATTAACCATATTGTTGAATATAAGCTAAATTGCTCATATGCTCATAAATTGATCAAGTTGCTCAAAGGTGTGGTGATTTCCAGCATTGTACACAAACTATGCAGCTGATTGCTGCTATTGAATTGGTTAAGTACCCTATATTGGAGATCCCGAAGTTGAGGATGACCTCAGGGTTAATTTTTGCGGTGATGATGCTCCAGAAATTCTTTTCCATTGCGGGCTGATTCCAGGTTTAGGTGATGTCTGCTGAGTCGATCCGTTTTGCATTGCGTGCTTGAGACCTAGGGAATGTAGAAATTGTTGCCGGTTATCCAGGTTTTGTAGGGAGTATTTCTGTTCACTATGCTGTACTATGAGTCTGAAGGGATATCCCAGTTATATGCAATTTTATTTTCCCCCAAGAGTCTAAAGTCTCTCCTCTTCATAAGCATTGCTTCTTTTTGTGTAAAATAGTGAAAACATACCACTATATCCCTGGGAGGTTTGGTTGGCAGTGGTTTAGGCCTGGTGCGCCCTCTCAAATTCCCATCTATCAGAGGTGATAATCTTGTGCTCCTATTTCTTAGGAGACACCCCTTATGTGTACTTCTGCCTTTAGAACTGCATTATCCTCTTGCAAACTACCATGTCTCCGTGCCAAATCATCTGTAAAATATTCTAATTTGTCAGTCCTCTCTCCCACATCATTAATGTCCCGATAAGCATCTTTAAATGCAGTGGCTACTGCTTCAGACTTAGTTATTGTCGCAGTAAGGCCCTCTCTAAGCTGGGAGAGTTGAGAGGCTAAAGTTTGTGCAGTAACAGGCAAGTTATCAGTAAAATCAGTGTCCGTATTATACACTTGCATTTTGGAAGGTTTGACTCACCTTTTGTGGAGCTTGGGGACTGCCTACACTGTGAGATGTGCTTGGGGACATCGCTGAGGAGTCCTCTTCTTCAGCTGCGTGAGAGGATCCGGTGCCATCTTGGTCTCTGGGCCTGTCCACTGGTTTTTTTCTGTAAGTATGGAGACATCTTAATTTGCTGCTCTTTTAGCTTACATCTCCCCATCATTTGGTTCACTACATTTTCCTATTGTGTTTGGTAGCTGAGGATGAGGAGAGTATAACAGTGCTTTATTAGCAGGTTCATGCAGCCATTACATAACAGCAGTAACTCTTACTTTCACTTTCAAGCTGTACAGAAAGTCCTGTGTATGCACAGTGACACCCGCAGGCCATTTTTATAAACACCACATTCCCCCTATAGTAGGAAAGCATTTGGACAAATATAATAAACAGTAACAATTAAACAGTATGTTTCTTAAAGCAATATATACATTCTTCATATGACATAGTCCTTGGTCCATGCAGATAGTTTTCTGATTCTCTCAGTATGCCTTATAGGTTCACTTTCCTCAGGCTTATAGCTGTTGGCATTATGAGTAGGAAAATGTCCTTCATCAAATGGAACATCATATCTAGCAGGAGCAAGATAACTTGCATTCCATATGCGTCCATCAGACAGTTCATATGTGTGTGTTCCTCGCTGGTGTCTCACTTCAAGTGGTGCCGTTTGACAATGTCAACAGTAGTTGAGTGTGTAGGAACAGTATTTGGTGGAAGTTTGATGTCTACAATATGTAACCTATTGCTCATCTGTCTGCCATGTAATAATTCAGCTGGAGATGATTGGGTTGTTGCATGGCATGTTGCTCTGTAGTTATGTAGAAACTCTGTTGTAAATACTTTCCAAGATTTCCTAGTAAGATTTGCTGTCTGTAGTGTTTCAGACTTCTGTTGAATCTCTCAATTTCTCCATTTGCTTGCTTGAAGATTTCCTATGCACAATATTCCTCTCTCTCAGAAAGGATTCAAACTCATATCAGACAAACTGTAGTCCGTTGTCTGATATTAAATCCTTTGGACTTCCTTCTCTGCTGAAGACTGTAGACAGCAATGTTATTACTGTAGCTGATGTTACATGAGAAACAAATGCAATTTCTGGCCATTTACTGTAATAGTCAATCAGAGTTATAGCAAATCTGCAGTCTATGGGAACATCTGCAAAAGGATCGACAATATCAACAGCAAGTTTTTCCCATGCAGAATCAGGAAATGGTACTGGCTGAAGTGATGGTGTATAACTCTTGTGTCTGGGGGCATGGCACGAGTGCTAACATTTCTTAAGTGTTAATATTTTACAAGTGCTTAGAAATGGCAGTTTCACAAGGCAGTTCCATGGAACTAACTCCTATCTCTTCTCATTCCTACAGGTAATTCTGCTTATTCATGCACTGATATAGACACCATTCTATTGCAACTGCTTATTCTGGTAATTCTGCTTATCCATACACTGCTATAGACACCATTCTATTGCAACTGCTTATTCTGGTAATTCTGCTAATCCATACACTGCTATAGACACCATTCTATTGCAACTGCTTATTCTGGTAATTCTGCTTATCCATACAATGCTATAGACACCATTCTATTGCAACTGCTTATTCTGGTAATTCTGCTTATCCATACACTGCTATAGATACCATTCTATTGCAACTGCTTATTCTGGTAATGCTGCTAATCCATACACTGCTATAGACACCATTCTATTGCAATTGCTTATTCTGGTAATTCTGCTTATCCATACAATGCTATAGACACCATTCTATTGCAACTGCTTATTCTGGTAATTCTGCTTATCCATACACTGCTATAGACACCATTCTATTGCAACGGCTTATTCTGATAATTTTGCTTATCCATACACTGCTATTGACACCATTCTATTGCAACTGCTTATTCTAGTAATTCTGCTTATATCATTACTTGTATCTGTTAAACCCAAAAAAGTTTGTCTGTTTGGCCTACTCTGCTTTAGTGCTTCTAATAAATATCTCAAACTCACACCTGTGTCCACTCCTCAGTGAACAAGAGATATTTGTATAGCCCCAAACTTGGTTCTGGTGTCTGTTAGGGCCCTTACACACAGGCGTTTTTGACCTTGCGCTTTCAATGAGGTTGTACCCACGAGCTACATATAAATTCAGGCCCAGTATTGGGGATGGCACTCGTGTTTGGGGGCATGGCACGAGTGCTAACATTTCCTAAGTGATACACAAGGCAGTTGGACAAGGGATTGACAAGGAAAAAGGAACCGGATTATCCTACATCAACCTTGAACCATCAACTTTGAACCGGCTGGAATAAGAAGAAAACAGATTTGTTTTTACCTACCAGTTTGTTACTTTTTACTCAAAAATGCTTTATCCTGTATTTCATCTCCTTTCACTCTCATTCTTCATAAAACAATTCTCACTACCTCCTCCATTAAGTCCCCAATCTATACAAATCTCAGCCTCTCTAATTTCCTTTCCTTCCCTCTCCCCACATGAAGTATACAAAGTACTCTGTTTAACTATTCCAGGAAACTCCTCCTTTTCATACAAACTAAGAACTTACAAATCCTGCTCTCACTTAGTCTATCTCTCCTTTCTACTGCTAGCAGCTGGGGACATTTCCCCAAACCCTGGCCCTTACCCCATCCCAGTTATATCACGGCCACGGGCTCCTTCTCTTCGGGGCAAATTCCAACAGTACAGAACTCTTATTCCTATACCCAAAAACCCAGTTAATCTCTCCTGTGCTCCTTCACCCCTGTTACTGATTAGGAAGTCTCAAAACTTTTGGCCTCTTCTCACCTTACCACCTGCCCGCTTGATCCTATTCCTTCAAAACTTCTCTGCAATTCCAACCCTTGTCTAATCAAAGCCTTAACTCATTTATTTAATCTCTCGCTCTCAACTGGACTATTTCCGTCTCAACTAAAACATGCTCTTGTCACCCCCATTCTGAAAAAACCCTCTCTTGACCCCTCCAATCTTGACAACCTCTGACCTATCTCTATGCTACCTTTCATCTCTAAACTACTAGAGCACCTATTCTACAACCGATTAACCTCATTCCTCTCTGACAATAACCTGCTGGACCCCCTACAATCTGGCTTTAAACCACAACACTCCACTGAAACTGCTCTGACCCGGCTAACTAATGACCTTTTAACAGCTAAAGCCAACAAAAATTTCTCACTACTAGTACTAGTTGATCTCTCAGCTGCATTTGACACTGTAGATCAGCCTCTCCTCCTCCAGTCCCTCCATTCGCTTGGCCTTTGTGACACAGCCCTGTCCTGGTTCTCTTCTTACCTCACCAATCGTTCCTTCAGTGTCTCTTACAACGGAGTAGCATCTTCCCCCCTACCTTTCTCTGTTGGGGTTCCTCAAGGCTCTGTCCTGGGACCCTTATTATTTTCTCTACATACTTCCTCCCTCTGCAAATTAATCATCTCGTATGGTTTCCACTACCACCTCTATGCTGATGATATTCAGATCTATCTCTCCTCTCCTGATCTCAACCCAGAACTCCTAACTCGCGTCTCCTCCTGCCTCCTCACAATGCTACCTTAAATTAAACCTCTCCAAAACGGAAATGGTTCTTTTTCCTTCAACTAACACCAGTAACATCCCAGAAGTATCCATCATTGTTAACAATTCCACTATCAACCCATCTCCCCAGGCCCAGCGCCCGCACACACGCGGACGCTGCAGAGGACGGGACCGCAACTGTCTGGGGTGAGTGGTCTCACAATGCCCCCCACCAAGGAGCGGCCTCAGGACGCGAGGACTGGAAGGCTTGTCCGGATGGGATCGGTGGAACAATTTCAGAAGCCGAGGAGCGTGAACATTGCTCGAAGGTTCCCATGAATTCTCTTCAGGGCCATACCCCTTCCACTTAACCAGATACTGAAGTTGCCGACCTCTAAAACGAGAGTCCAAAATCCTTTCAACTTCAAATTCCTCTTGATTATCTACCACAACAGGAGGAGGAGGAGGAGAAGAACGTCCCGGAAATGATGAGCGAGAGACCGGTTTCAGCAAGGAGGAATGAAAAACAGGGTGAATATGCCAAGAACTAGGAAGCTGGAGTTGAAATGCAACAGGACTAATTTGCTTAATGATAGGAAAAGGACCCAGGAAACGATGGCCTAGTTTTCTACTAGGACAAGAAAGCTTAGGTAAAGGAATAAAGTGTGCCATTTTGGTAAGACGGTCGATGAATACTGCGATGGTTGTGCATCCATTAGAGGGTGGCAAATCGGATATAAAGTCCGTAGAGATTGACCCCCAAGGGCGAGATGGAACTGGTAAAGGTTGTAGAAGACCTAATGGCTTATAATGGGAATCTTTTGATCTGGCACAGACGTCGCAGGAAGCAACAAATTTGGAACAGTCCTTTACAATACCGGGCCACCAAAAATATTGTTTAGCTAGTAAAATAGTCTTTTTTATTCAAGGATGGCCAGCCAATTTAGAATCATGGATGGATTGGAGCGCTTGCAAACGGAATTGTTCTGGAACAAAAATCTTATTCTTGTAAATAAGCAATCCCTCCTTAGGGGTTACCTCTAGTGCAGATAAGGAATCAGGTACCTCAGCAGACGCTCCTTTAATTTGAGCCAGTAGATCAGGTTGAAGGAGAAGAAAGTTGCCAGGTTGTAGAATAGGTTCAATGACAGAAGAACTTTATTCTTTGGTGGAAAACATCCGTGATAAGGCATCAGCCTTAACATTCTTACACCCGGGTCGATAAGTGATGTGAAAATTAAAGCGCATAAAGAACAGGGCCAGTCCATGATGGCAGAAATCTTCTTGGTATCCATTTCGATCCCATTGGGATAGATGAAGAACCCCAAAAATTCAATTGACGTCTGCTCAAAAACACATTTCTCAATCTTCGCGTAGAGTTGATGAGTGCGTAGGCGAGAAAAGACTTTCTTCATATGGTTTCTGTGTTCGTCAAGTGAGTTGGAGAAAACCAAAATATCATCTAAATAAACAATAATGAAAATGTCCAGGATATCTCGGAAAACATCATTAACAAAGTGTTGGAACGTAGCGGGTGCGTTGCAAAGACCGAATGGCATTACAGTGTATTCGAAATGTCCATATCTAGTGTGGAAAGCAGTCTTCCATTCGTCTCCCTCACGGATCCTCACTAGATTGTATGCCCCCCTAAGGTCCAATTTAGAAAATACTGTGGCTTTGGTAGTCGTTGAAAAAGTTCAGAGATAAGGGGAAGAGGATAACGATTTTTTACGGTTATCTTGTTTAAGTCTCTATAATCGTTAAAGGGTCTTAGGGTATGGTCTTTCTTCTCTACGAAGAATATGCCCGCTCCAGCAGGAGAAGTGGATGTACGAATGAACCCTTTAGCGAGATTTTCATCTAGGTATTTACGTAACTCGAGAAGTTCAGGTTCGGATAAGGGATAGATG
>CM044442.1:111702332-111746265 GCA_024363595.1 Xenopus borealis | reverse complement strand
CCTGAGGAGTGAACAGGGACGGAAGCGAGTGGAGAGTAGCCGGTGAGGCAAAAAACAGGCGAGGTACCAGGGATCAAGCAGAGGCGTAGTCAACAATCCGAGTTGTGGGCAGGCAGCAGGTATCAATCCGGGAAACAAGCAGAGAAGGTCAGGGCAGGCGGCAGTCAGCAGAGAGTCCAAAAGGGGTAGCAAGGTCACAACAGGAAATCCGATATCAGGTATAGCTAGGCTTCAGGAATTAAACCCAATAACCAGGCACAGAGCAAGTCCAGGAAGTTCCTTAAATAGGCCTATTTGGCGCCAAACAAGTCGCCCCGCTCCGCAATGGTCGCACGCCCGAACCGACGCAGTCAGAACGTACGCGCGTCCAGCTTGACGCGTGTCCAACTCGATGCCCGTACACACCCGCACATCGGTGCGACGAAATGCGCGCGCGCAAACGCCGAACCAGACGCTGCAGAGGACGGGACCGCAACTGTCTGGGGTGAGTGGTCTCACACTTATGTTCTATGTATGTAATTCATATGATTTAGTTGTATAATCACATTCACTTTACAGCGCTACGAAATAAGTTGGCGCTATAAAAATACATGTTAATAATAAAGCTTGCTTAAAATCAGCAGCTGTAACTGTAGATGATAATAAATCAGTCAGTGCTACAACTTCTATGTCCTCATCCAGTGTATCAGACACTGCAGGTAAATGTAAATGTGACTTGTATTGTAATTGAAATTCAGTAGCCTTGCTGACCCTCTAGCTATACGCATTCCAGCTCTTCCTAGACCCTTTGTTGTAAGTAGTGTAGTTAAAGGGCTATGATCAGTGCATAAGGTAAATTCTCTACTCCATAGGTAGGTTCTCCATTTTTCTGTTGCCCAAACACACACTAAAGCTTCTTTTTCAACAGTGGAATACTGATCAAATAAAACTAGTGCTGGACACAATTAACTGCTTCACTATTTCAAAGCTACTGTATGTTGAGCAGTCTCTGACCAAACTAGACTTGAAGTTCTGCGTGGTAGTGCTTGATGTGGCTCCACAACTGAAGCATAGTTGGGAATAAACTTAGAATACCATGAAGTAAGACCTAAGAAAGCTCGTAAGGTCTAGGAATCAGATGGAGTAGGTGCTTGTGTAACCACATTGACATGGTCAGGGTCAGGCAGTAAACCATCTTGTGAAATTATATGACCCAGAAATGACAGCTGAGTTTGTCTGACATGGTATTTGGAAAGGTTCAGTTTGAGTCCTGCAGAATCAGTGCATTTCAGAACATTTTTCAGGTACTTGTCATGAAGATCCATAGTTGGAGCGCAGACAATTATATCATCCAAGTAGCATTGTACACCAGGTATGTCATGGAGTATAGAAGACATCAGTCTTTGAAAACAACTCGACGCTGAAGCCAGTCCATAAGGTACACGCTTGAACTGAAACAAACCCTCATGCATGATAAATGCTGTGAGGTCTCAGCTTTCGGCATGCAGTAATACTTGATGATAAGCACTCTGAAGATCCAGAGTTGAAAAGAATTTTGCACCTTGGAGTTCTGAAAGTATTTCCTCTATGTGTGGCAAGGGATGATTATCCATAACAACTGCTTTATTAGGTTCACACAGATCAACACACAATCGAATACCTCCAGTTTTCTTCTTTGTTACAACAATTGGTGAAACCCATTCAGTTGATTCTGATTTTTCAATCACATCTTGCTCTACCAGTTCCTGTGAGACAGTCTCCCTTATAGAGTAGGGCAATTGCCTCAATTTCTGGCAGATCGGTTTTACATCTGGTCTCAACTTAACTTTGTGCACAACGTTCTTTGCACAGCCACGTGAAGTGTTGCTTTGTGGTGACATTTTAGACACAGGCTGTGTGGCAGGCACTGGTGTTGTAGTAATGAGACCATTGCATAGTTTGCAAGGTTGTGTTGAACCACAGCAAAAGCAGTATTTTTTATTTGTATTTGCTGCACGGTTTTGCAGTCAATCCCTTTACTGTATTTTCCTGTGACTGCGCATTATTAGACCACAGTTTTGAATTCACAATCTGTACATTCCCAGCAGTTCCCTGACTGAGGGTTTTTGCCTCTGACACATCTGTTTCAATTTGGCTAGCCACTGTAATAGCCTTTGCAAGGTTTAAATCTTGTTCTAGGAGCAGTCTCTTTCTAATGCGTAGTGAGTTTGTTTTTTCCACTATTTGGTTTCTTAGCATTTCCAAACTCACAGGTAACAACCAGCTCTCTCAAAGCTGCTACATAATGTTCTGTGGATTCACCATTACGCTGTCCACATTGGCGGAACTTATATCTTTCAGCAACCACATTTACTCTTGGCACGAAAAAGTTCTTTATAGCAGTAAGGGCAGTAATGTATAGAATGTCCCTCTGCTACCAGGCAGTGAATAAGTAAAGCACGCTTTCTAGCAGCAGAAACCTCCCCAGGTTCTGCATCCTCACTCAAGTCATAGCTTGCCACACCCCGAGAATTCCTCTTTATGTTCAGTCATTAATACAAGCCAAATGGATTTTCCTAATGTGACTGCAAGTAGCTACAAATGTTGTACATTATGTTTTGTGCTTTTCTACCAGGCTAAGGCAACCAAAGCCCTTTAGCAGTAAAGATCTGTGTCTCAAAAGATGCCCCAGTAGCTCCCCATTTTTTCTGCTGGTTCACTGCACATGCTCTGTGCTGCTGTCACTTACTGAGCTTAGGGACCCACTCACAATATACAGTCCGCATAGAACAGAAATGTCACAATATAAGGCAGATTAGTAAATAATGCAGATAATAACTACATGGCAGCACAGAAACCAGTACAATTAGCAACATAATAAAATAATTACTGTAGCATCAGTTTATATTACAGACAAACCTCATTGTCAGCTTGATAATTAGAGACAACCCCTAAGCTTAGCTGCACAGAGCCCACTGAGCATGTTCGTTTCACAGACACTTTCCAAGATGGTTACCCCATGTGACAAGTTTGACATTCTGGATCATTGCTGCTATTGACAAGCTGAAACTTAAGACTGATGCAATATGGCCATTCTATAAAATATGGCATTTTGCCACATTTTTAGGGTTTAGTTCTCCTTTAATGTTCTGTAGTTTCTGAAACCTTAAAGAGACCTATTTAAATTGTACTAACCCAGACTAAAATATCTTAATTCCCCCTTTTTTTGTGTATTCATAAAATGATATACTTTAAAACTGCATTGGTTCAGGTCCCTCAACTTAGCTTCATTTAGGCTTCTTTAATTAGTGTGAGTCAAACCATGATAAGTACTTTTGCAAAGTAAACTACTGCTTTGAAATACTATTCATGACCACTATGGCAACATATTTTTATATAAATACAATAGGAATCTCAGCTGCAAATTATGATAGGACAACTAATTTTAAGGGGGAAAAAAAGAGAACAGCTACATAAGTAGAGCCATATAAATATCAGGCAGTCCATTACCTAATTCAAGGATAAAAGTCAATTTACCTTTTAAAACTTTAATTTGATAATTTTTTCCCAACCTTCATCTGCTTCACTCAACATTACATATTCTTTTATGAAAAAAGGAAAATGATTGATGACAGAGATCCTTTGCATAGGTTTCAAATGCTCAGCAATGGTGTGGTACCCTAGCAGCAATAATCAGTAGTGATGGGCGAATTTATTCGCCAGGGGCGAATTCGCGGCGAATTCCCGCGATTCGCCGCTGGAGAATAAATTCGCAAAACGGCAGCAAAAATTCGCTGCCAAAAAATTCACCCAAAAAAACGAGTCGCGCGTCGTAAATGACGCGACACGTTTGCCGCGACGCGCGTCAAAAACAACGCGCGACTCGTTTCGCAATTTTTTCCGAATTCGCGAATTTCTCTGAAAATTCGCAAATTTTTCGGCGAAGCGAAACGCGGGAGATTCGCACATCACTAATAATCAGCACCTTAAAATGAGGTCAGGCTGTGGTTAATGAGCTGGTAATAGCTAAACAAAAATTGCTTGATATACATTTACACATAGGGGCTGATTCACTAAGGAGCAGATTTATGAACGAATTTTAAAAAGGATTCTACTTCAAATTTTGGAATATTTTTGAAGGCCACTTTGACCATCAAATTTTGAAAATTCGATTGAATCGAATGATTAGAATAAAATTATATTCGAATATTCGTCAGTCGAATTACGTAAAATTTTTATTCGACTGTCTAGTTCGTCAGATTAAACCTACTGAATTGCTATTAAACCCTATGGGAAGATCCCATTCTTAGATTGAATAAAAAAAAAATTCGATCGAATGGTTAAAAGCGTTGATTTGAACGATTTAATAGTTCAAATTAATTTTTTTATTCTATCAAATTGCGGTAGAAACCTTCAAATTCTATATTTGAATTTGAAGGTTTCAAATTTGACCACAATTCGATGGTAAATTCACCCTCGAATTCAACCAATAATAAATCTGCCCGTAGTATGTTTCTGTTTAACGCTGGTCTATCAATTTGTTATGTGTAGTAACAGGGTAAGTAGGCCGGAATTGTGGGAAGGCAACAAAAGCCCAGGTTAATGCCAGCAAATTTTTAGGGGTGGTATGCTGCCCACTGGTAACCTCTACACTGAGGACTGGGCGAAAGATTTAGACAGTTGTTAACATCTGCCTTCCAGGTCCCATTGGAACATAATTCAATGCTATCAGGTCATGGGGATGGGGATGGTGTTTGAAAGCAGCAGGGAAGGTAACAGTGGGAGAATGGAGCGATGGTAAAGGTTCAAGCAACAGGGGCTGGGTTGTATTTATGTGTGGGCCGCCCTGATACCCCAGTTTGGGTAACACTGCCAGGTTCCAGTTTTATAGCCACCACTTTTGTTACATCATCAGTAAGAAGGGGTCACAGTTTGGCTTTTATCAGCTTTCATTTGTCTTTGATAAATACCTTTTACCATCTCCCCTCAAAGGTATATTTCAGAGTGGTTCAACCCAGTAGTTACATGCATGTTGAGAAAACCTTAACTCAAACCCACAACCGTCTGCACCTGGCTTTCCCCCTCTATTTACAGACGGTTGTGGGTTTGAGTCAAGGTTTTCTCAACCTGCATGTAACTACCTGCATGTATCTACAGGGTTGAACCACTCTGAAATATAGCTTTGAGGGGAGATGGTAAAAGGTATTTTATCAAAGACAAATGAAAGCTAGTAAAGACCAAATTGTTCTACACATCACTTCAATGTCCACAGTGCAACAACTCAATGAATCTGTAAGGCACCAGAAATGCCAAGATGACTTGGATGAAGATTGAACCCTAGGAAAGAAGAGGAGCTTTCAATTTGTTAGATATACTGCTTAGATGGAAATGATTTATTTGTGCTTTCTCACTTGTTCTGCATTTATATACTAAAGTTTATCTCATGATCTTGAATCAGGTGGAAGACATGTGTTTGTGACGAAACGCTTCATCAGACACCCACCTTTGTAACAATGTTACAAATGTACAAAACATTGTTGTAATAATCAAACTGCTAAAATATGTCAAGTATTACCCTAAAAGATTTCCAAACTTCATCTGCTCCACCTGCTTCTTTGGTTACCCTAGGGGAGGTAAGTGGGACTGAAGTTGAGTAGTAAAGTTGATGTCAGAATGTAACAACTTATGGATTGGTCTACCTTGAACTAAACCCAAATGTACTGCAACTGTTCAATAAACTATCCTATTTTACATAGTAACTATAGTATCTTTCATCATCTTTATATGGAGCATTGGTTACAACAATTCCACAGGAATGGGGATGGGACTGTGGTAATGGTATTGTATATGACAATTGTGGTAAATTACAAGGTGTATTACAGTATCCTACACCGCATGCCTATGTATATGGAAACCTCTGGAAGCAAGCACATCATCAGATAAGAAAGTGAAACACAAGAAACATAAATAAAGCAATTACAGAGACTAACTGCATGGCATAACCAAATTGTCCATACAGAATCGTTTTACTGATATCACCTGTTTTATAGATCAAACCTCACCTCACAAGGCATTAAAAACGTGGCTTTAGAAAAATACAACCTAAAATGTATTATAGAATAATGTGTACATATATCTGAATGACATTTGTGATGAGTAGAGGTTATAATGAAGTAAATTACATGCTTTGTTTTATTCACTAAACATACAACTGACAGAAAGCACTTAAGGGGTACACTCCAATTGCCTAGTAATGATGGTGTCCACACACCTTTCGATGGGCAGTTTTATGTTTCTCCATGAAAACTGACACATTTAGCTCTATCTTCTTCTTTTCTTCACTCATCTTGGAAACATCCTGGGACTTCTGCTTGAATTGCTCTGTCAGATTAATATTTTCTTCCTTACTGTAAGTTTTGTAAAAGTTTGAGCAACTGGATATGTAACAGATAAATGCAAAGTCTGTTTCAAATTAAACCACCCTATTTCCATATCATGTTTCAAAGTAGAATCTATATCAATATGATGGGTGTTTTAACCAATTAAAACATTGCAATGATAGGTCTATATAGAATGGCAATGTTCAAGTCCTATAATTTATTGAGCACCCCCTAAACTTTCTTCAGTGTGAATTTTAAAGAAATATAAAGGATTTTGTAGACAATATGGATGATAAAACATCAGTTATGTTAACAAAAATTACTTTTCAATTATAAAAATACAAATGTTGCTGTTGCTGTCAATCAGGAGTCTGGATATAAATAACATTATTTGAGGCTGCTGATACTGTGAGGCCCAAACAAAAGAAAAAAAACTGAAGGGTGCACTAAAAAAAAAAACAGAAAAGTTTTAGAAGTTTCAATACATTAAAAATGGTCCAATAGTATCAGCACAGCTTCCATTGGCTTCTATAGAACCGTGACAAGTGATGGGCAAATTTATTCGCATGGGGCGAATTCCCGCGATTCGCCGCCGGCGAATAAATTTGCGAATCACCAGCCAAATTTTGCTTGGCGAAAATTTGCGGAAAAACGAGTCGCGCATCACGCCGGAAACGATGCGATGCGCGCCGGAAACGAAGTGCGTCAAAAGCGTCTCGTGACTCGTTTCGGGAATTTTTCGCCAATTCGCGAATTCCTCTGGAAATTCGCGAATTTTCCAGCGAATCGAATCTCTGGAGATTCGCCCATCACTAACCGTGACAGTTTTTTTGTGGTTTTTACATTTTTTAGTATAGTATCTTGTAAAGGTATTGGCCTCATTATCCAGAATGTTTGGGACCTGTGGTTTTCTGGATAATATATCTTTCTGTTATTTAGATCTTCATACCTTACATCTACTAGAAAATAATATAAACATCAAATAAACTCAATAGACTGGTTTTGCTTCCAATTAGTATTAATTATGTCTTAGTTTGGATCAAATATGGTACTTTTTTTAACAGAGAAAAAAGGAAATCATGTTTAGATTATTTGGATAAAATGGAGTTTACGGGAGACAGACATTTTGTAATTCATAGCTTTCTGGTAACGGGTTTCTCGATAAAGAATAGCATACATGTACTTGATCCAAACTAAGATTGAATTTAACCTTATTGGAAGTAAAACTGACCTTTTGGGTTTATTTAATGTTTACATGATTTTCGAGTAGACTTAATTCACGAAGATCCAAATTATGAAAAGATCCATTACCCCAGAAAACCCCATGTTCCGAACATTCAGGTTCCATACCTATACTGTTTATTTTATTACAGATAAAAAAAGAAATAATCTTTAAAAATAATAATATAACAATATAATAATACCTAAGGTATTCCAAACACAGCTGACCATTTTAAGTCTCCTCTTTAACTGATTGATTATGTTAGACACTAACATACTTTTTTTTTGTTCCTACAATTCTTTGCCCTTCCCCCCTTTTACATTAAAATGTGTCTACACACTATGGAATCTGCAAACTCAACATGACATTCTTGGCAACAGACACTGCTAAATAACTGTAGGCCTTTGTGTTTTGGAAGTGTTTCTGTTTGGTCATAAACATTCAAACATTAAAATGCATGCTTGTTTTCAAACAAAAAGAAGAAAAGAAAATCATATTTTAAAATATATATTTGGCAAAACACCATGGAAACAATACAAAAGGTAACACAAACCATAAACAATCACAACAGGATACCTAATTTTAGACGTATATTTTAGGTACTTTTACTGCCAAAGGATAAGGGGAAAATGCAAAGGTTAATACAAACCAGGCAATTAAAATTGATTACCTCATCATAACATGCAGAGTACTGTTTTTGAGCTTTTAATAGCTCCTTCTGTAGAGCCTTGCATTTCTTTTCTTTGTCATGGATCTAAGGGAAAACAATTTCAGAACATGTTTGAATAGAAAACAACAGGAGCTGTTCTGATGAAAGCATTTCAGATTTCAGCTGATAACGAGAAAAATACAGGCATTAGAGGAAAAGACATTATATTTGAGGTGCAGTTTTACATATTATAACAGTGTTTCTAAGTTTTGCTAAGTAGACTAAAAGACCCAACTGTCTACAGTTATGATGAACACATGAAGAATGACAAAACTTCTAGAAAAATAACACATCGCAAAAGACTGTCCCAGGTAAGCTTAATGAGCACTGTTAAAAACATACATTCCGTAGACATGAAAATATATAGCTTATCTTATGTTGGTCTCTCCATGTTAATGAGAGACTAGCTTGAATGCACTTTGGGAAGAATGAGCCATTCAGGAAATTTCAACTTAAATACACCTTGTATAGTATAAAAGGCTTAAATTTTAAGATTTTATTAGCACAGAAAAATGTATCTTTCCAATTCAGAATATTGAATGTCTCAGAGAAAGTGAAAGGTCATTTGTAACTGTCCAAAGGATTGATGGAGTTAAGATACCTCCTTGACCTTCACCCTGCACTCATAAAGAACAGTTTCAGATGACAAAGCATTGGGTACGCTTTTTTCCACCCAGAAAATGTTTTCTTATATTTCGCTTTCTATTGCTGCTTTGTTATCCAGTATATTTTATAATTGTGTGTCAACATTTAATTACTGCGTGCCTTCTGTGATTAAAAAACTGCCTGCTAATACTGCTTAGCAGCACATGCTGTTTACACTAATTCATGCAATTCTGTCTGCTTTCTGCCATCAGTTTCCATCACATTCTATGACATAACTGCTTCAGATGCCTCTACAAATAGTGTCAAGGTCATTGCAGACAGAACAAAGAATATTCCAAGTACTGACTGGTTGTAAGGAATAGAATGTACAGACTGCTGGTTAGGTGACTACAATGGTTGAAAGAAAAGATCAACATAAACAGCAGTTGCAATATGTACAATTTACACATCCCAGGGTCCTATTTATCAGTCATTGTGTTGTACAAAACAGGTAAAAATTTCCATTTGTAAAAGCGAACTACAGCATGGCATGCCATTAATACAGTATTTAGTATTTATATTGTAGCAGTCTGCTTGCCTATGCATTAATGCCAACCATTGTGAGGGACAAAGTGCTTTCCTACAGGTACAAGCATACTTAATCTTTAAAACTTGCATTTGAGCATCCTTTAGGGGGATGTTGCCATTGGGGAGCAAAGTACCCGAAGATACTGTTGTGTGGCAATGAATAATATACACATACAGACAAATACAAGAAGTCCTCTGCACTCAACCCATTATCAATATATTTAGAACAATGACACATTTTGTGCCTTAAGCTACCAAAAAAAGCCTTACCCTTTGAACAAAACAGGGATTGTTTGACCATTTATTGCAATATATTTAAGGTGGCCGACTGCGTCAAAGTCCTCCCCGGTATGGCAAATTCTACACTCTCAAATGTTATCTGATTCATTAAGACTATTACTGCTTCATTATACATTTTTCACAGGGGCTACGTGTTACCTGCAACTTTCTTGCTTTCAAGGTTAAAAATCCAATATGGTTGCCCTTTAAAGGCCACCGACAACATGGATTAACTAAAACAAACAAGGGAAAATGGTACTCATCAATAATTTTTAAACACTTTAAAGTGGGAGTTTTATATATATATATATATATATATATATATATATAATATTATATAAATGTACAAAACAAAGTAGACAAGTTTAACAAGGTGTTAACCTTGTCCATGTTAACACAAATATTGCAGTGTACAACTGACAATATATTTTGATATGAACACAATCAATTGAGAACAACCTATTCCTAGATGGGTGAATGGTCAGTATCAGAGTGTAATAATATAAGTTTAATATCAATCACTTAAGTTCACTCTGATGCCAAAAAAAGCCAAAGACCTAAAGCAGAATAGGTAAATAGAAGGTGGATGGTGGTCTTTCAGGTAAATAATACCATTGCTTGCTAATCAAAGATCACAGCCCTCCAGACTGAAGTCAGAGGGTGAAAAACAACAGTTGGGCCACAATACAGAAGTGTTGTTTAATAGAACTGATGTCAACATTGTCTCTAAGTTGGAACCAGGAAACTGTCTTATGCTGCAATATATTCTGGCATCTGCAATACTAAGAAAATCTATTTGCTTTACAATGTATAAGGAGGGTTCAGACCATGTATGGTATATCTGTGTACCCCCACTTGTGTTTACTAGTGATGGGCGAATTTATTCACCTGTGACGAATTTGCGGCGAATTCCCACAAACACCGGTGAAATTTCACCGGACGAAAATTCGCATGTGTCTCATTTTTTATGCGGGCATCATTTTTGGATTGCTGCTGTCCAAAATGGACGCCCGCATCAAAAATTAGATGCGGAGGGGTTACACAAATTTTTCCCCGTTTCGAGAATTTCTCTCTACATTTGCAAAAAATTCGGAGAAGCAAAACACCGCCAATTCGCCCATCACTAGTGTTTACCATAAATGCCCTCAAAAAGGTATAAAAGCTTGTTGCAAGGGGAGTGTCTTTGGCAAGCCCTCTTGTATAACCTAGGTGCCACACTGGTTGCTTTACCAAGCAAAACTTTTCTATTGTCTCTTATTGTCTCTTATTGGACTAAATAAACTACCTCATTGTATTTGAATTAGCCTTATCTCTGAGTTTTGCTTTATAACGAGGTCATAATAATAAAAAAAATCAACAACTTTTGCATATTATTAATAAAAATTATAAATTAGAATCAATTTAAACAGAAAGGGCCTGAACAGAATTTGTTATGGATTGAACAACCTGTACTCTTCCAGTACTTTTGTAAAAGTAAAAAAAAATTTTTAATGCCTATATTAATAATGAATCTTCTTGGCTTTGGCAATTATACGTATCAATAATTAATCTGCCAGGTAGCTTGTGACTAATGGCATTTGGAAAATGTTTAATTTTACAAAAGTACTGGAAGTCAGGCAAAACATATTCACAACTTTCATTTACATGAATCCTTATATCTTTTAACAGCTCCACTCTCACCACCCTGCTGCCATTAATAAATAGGGTTACCACTCTTTTACTTTTCTGTATCACATTACCACAGCACAACTGAAACAGGTCCATGGTTGTGGGCTATATATACATAGAAGCATTTACACCAAACCAGAGATCATCCTCAGTGAAGGTTGCCTGCAAGCCTATGACATATGAAATGATTGTTGGTCTGTGTCAGCTGCATGCACAACACTTGCTTAGGGGATCATAAACTTTAGAATATTAATATTTCATTAATGTTTACATCATGAGTTGTTAAACCACTAAATGGATCAGGACAGTGAAAGGAAAAGTGAAACATGCAGATCTACTAAATCAGAGCCCTATCAAATTATTTTAATCTGTGCCCTTACATGAGGTGGGAAGGGGGGGGCAGATCAAATTAGGTCAGAGCAGATGGTCTACTTTTGATATGATATTTTAACAAAGTACCTAATGTAGTACATACCCAATGTTGATGCTTGTGTAGCCTCATTAGCAACCAGTAGAAACATTGCTTTGTATGACAAACTCTTTTTATAGCACTGCCCATATAGACATTTGAGCTTTGACATCACTGCATCCCTTCAGAAAAAGTTATCTTCCCCAATCACCCTAAAGCTGGCTACACATGGGACTAAACTGACAATCAATGACTTGCATTGGCCTGACTGTCTAGTCTAAGAAGTGTAGGAAGTCACATGCTATATTATGCCAACACCTGTTCTTACTGTACAGTATATGCACCAAGTCAGGTATGGGTTTACATTTTAGACTAAACTGACCCAAACTGTGGAAAAACTGCACATGTGATCAGCTTATATTTTCTCTATAATTTACATTTCTATAACTGTATTTTCTGGGGAAAACGGAAGGGAAAAAGGGAAGTTCTCTTGGGCACTTTCAAGCAAAATTGGATTCTGGCTTCTGGGTCTAATCTAATGTAATACTGGTAAATTTAGAACAGCTGTTTGTGTCCGAGGCATGAAAATAATATTGTAGCTTCAGAAAGGTAGGGTCACACTCAACGTTTCCTCTAATTCCAATCACTATGTAGGCACAAAGAATATTTTGAGCACAGATTTTTCCAAAATAATACAAAATGTTTTGTGCACTCTGCAATTGCTTTCACTGCTACATAAATTTATCTGGATTTAGAAGTATTGGCAGTATGAAAGAAACATTAAGGGGGTTATTTATCAAAATCCAAAAACATTTCATTATTTTCTGGAAACCACTCTGGCCAAATTACCCCTTATTTATCAATACAGGTTTCCGAAAATTTCTTATCCTGGAAATTTTTTTTTAAAAAAATTGTGAAAAGATTTGAATAATAAAAAGATTATTACCAAAGGATAACTTTGGTACTTCTCTCACTGACTTATGTACAACTTTTTTTCTACTAAAATTTCAGATTTTTATAGTAAAAAAAACCTAAAAATTTTTGAGTTTTTGTCCTTCAGGCCCCTTACTAGGTGTCTCCCTAACTTAGCGTACTATGCCTAGTAGACAGTATCCACTGTTAGGACAGTAAGGAATTTTTGGCATTCAGACTTTAATAAATAACCCCCTAGGTGTCTCCCTAACTTAGCGTTCTATGCCTAGTAGACATTATCCAGTTGGATCATTTGATGAACAACCAGGGTTATTTCAGAAATTTTCAGAGGAAAATGTTGTACTACCCTAGGGACCCTATTGCATAAAACCATTATAAAAGGTTAAAAAAAAATCTTTTCAAATGACTAGATTTACTGCAACTTTACTGCACGGTGATTACGTTCATTAGTCTGTAAAGTAGATATCTCCTTGTTAGAAAAGCTTAACCCTTTTTTCAGGCAAAGCCAGAATTTAAAATGAATGGCTGCCAGTCTTGTAGAAGGCAATGTGCCTACAGCCAAATGGGGAGGGGATGATAGGTCACTGCCCTTATCTATGAGGAGGGAAAGATAGGTCACTGCCCTTATCTATGTTAGTGCCTATTTTAATTTAGTAGTTGAACACATATAAATTTGATATCTTTATAACACCACAATATTTGCATCTTGAAATTTAAGAACAATGAAAGTTCCACAGTGGAATTTCTTTCAAATTGGCAGCAGCACAAGCTATAAAGCAAAAAGAACATCAGTGATAATTAACAGTGACAGAAAAGGAAACACAGAAAAAGTAAACAGTGGTTAAAATGTGTTTTTTGTACAATACATTAAAGTTGCTAAGTGCCGAGGGTACTTTTTTTAAGCCTCCACTTAAGTCACAATGATGTATTTTCAAGAAAATTCTCCCTAAAAGAGTTTAGCATCAGGAAACCATTAGATGGCAGTTTTTGGTAGTATGAATACCACAATTTGATTCTTAAACGAAGAAACATTCAATAAATGGAATGACTTTGCTCAAACATATACGTGGAATAAATTATTTCAAATGAAAGCATGGAAGTTATTTGTTCAGCTGCTCCAGTGGTTGGAAGGTTAAGAACAAAAGCTATTATTGTTCAGTGTATTTTTTCACAGGAAATAGACAGTGGCAAAGATACAGGAGTTCAACACATGAGATCAGAGACACAGTTTTCATAGTAAACTCAAAACAGATGTTGGAAAGACGTGTGATCTTTACAGAAACTATTAGTTATGTTTTCTTTTGAAAGCATAGCACGTTAACAGAATGGTGTACCTGTTTAACCACTTTTACACTGCCTGCAGAGGCACAAAGCCAGCTCCCTGGCAACTGGATGGTTAAACAATCTTGCCCAGCAAATGTCTATCTGATGCTAAAAAAACTAGTCAAATATATTTGCTCAACACACCCTGCTTACTCAACGTGTAAAGTATAGACATTTATGAAACCCTATCATTTAATTACAGCTTTCAGATTTCTTTAGACACATTTTCCATTATACATACTCATTTCTCCAAACCACTAGCCTAGTAATTATACCCAGCCCTTCCAAAATTAAGTTTTGCAGTCGTATAAATAATTATACCTAAACCTAGTCTTTAAATGTTCCTTTTAGTTAAATGGCTTTATTGTAATGGAGGTGGGTTCCAAAGATTACTGCCGCATAGTACAAACATTCCACTGAAACTCAAAACATGATTTTCAAAAGTACATAATAGGAAATGAAGAGCTGAGGGTTACTGATATTGGCTAAATGCTAATGCACTTCATAACATAGAGTATTGAAGAATAAAAGTGATTTAAAAGAAAATTGGTTTACCAATTATTGCAAAAGGTTATTTCAACGAAATATTTAATGTTTGGAATTGCAATCTTAGAATAATAATATATTGTTTTCATTAATGTGATCATGTAAAGAAAATTAGAGTCAATAGTAGGAAAGGAAATTAGACTGTAAGCCCAACTGGGGCAAGCACTGATGTGAATAATGATAATCACTAAGATAGGTTAATAGTCCTATACCATTTATCTACAGGTCAGAAACTGATTATACAGATAAATATGACAATATTACTTTTATGAGTGTCCTACTGTATTTACATAGAGGAGTTTTCATTTTTGAGTGACATGCTTTTTCTCTGCAATACTAAGACCTCGTAGTTGGACCACATTTATGGCAAAACTATCTTATTAGTTTTTTGGAGTGTTTAAATGTTTTTAGTTGACTTGGGGCATAATGCCCATTATAATGAATATACCACTTAAAAATGATTATCAGATAATCAGAGATAGTATTGCTATGTAATATATCATGTACGGGTATGGGACTTGTTATCCAGAATGCTCGGTACCTGGGGTTTTCCTGGATAACTGATCTTTCCGTAATTTGGTTCTTCATGCTCTAAGTCTACTGGAAAATCCTGTAAACATTAAATAAACCCAATAGGCTGGTTTTGCTTCCAATAAGGATAAAATACATCTTAGTTTGAATAAAATACAATGTACTGTTTTATTATTGCAGAGAAAAAGGAAATCCCTGTGTGACTTATGTGACTATAGTCTTAAAGAGAAGAATAATATCCTTAACAGGATATTAACAGGTAAAAAATTCTGTTCAACATAACAAATCAGACAATTGGGGCTTTTGAAACAAATATCGTCCTTATACAATGGGACTTCCTTATACCACGGGCAAAAATAAGCATAAACAGTATTGTTAGGAGATGCATGTCAAGGAATTGGGAAATGGGGATGTGTTCAGGAGAACTTTAGGGGTTTACTGTTTCAATATTGTGAAAAGGGTATCTAATGGATTCTGGGTGATCTATGTAATTTTCCTATGGGGAGGAACAACTTACATACTGTTTTTGTGTTATGAAATATTTCTATATCTTTCTCAGAGAGCATGCATACAGTTTTTTCAAATGTCCTAGAGACACCTCTTCAAAGCCTCTCAACACAAGAGCACACCATATATCCAACATCTGGCACACACATATAGCAGCATACTATAAGAGTTTTCCTAAGTGAACATTACAAGAATTAAATCTGATGTTAGGTTCTAGAAACCTTGGTAAAAAAAATTAAGGAAAAAAGTGACACTATAGTCTGTTTGCGAAAAGAAATGTATTTCCTGGAAGTGACTTTTTTGCTGCTTCCTATAAAAGAAAAAATGCACATACTTTATAAATGGAATTGTTGAGTCTTTAAAACAGGATATGATCCACAAGAGACTCTCCGATGTTTCTGCAGCTCTGATGAAATATCTGTTTAAAAATATGACATTATCCTCATATACACTTTAGCCAATCATCTCATGCTAACTACAATTAGTACATTTGCTTATTTAATCACATCTAAACTTAAGACTTAATTCTTTGAACAGAATACTACACATCTGCTAGAAAGAAAACTATAAAGGATCTTTAATACAGAAGATAGGACATAAATGACAAAGCTGGACAAACAGAAATGGCTATGAATAGGAAATAACTAGTTCAAGGTAAGCTAACAAGCAAGATCCCGGTGGAGCTGAAAAGTAACAATAGAACCAGCTATGTTCAAGTTTTAGAAAATATTATGAACAGGGAATATCTCTAAAGCACAAAAAGGTAGAGAATCTCAAAAACATGAGTTTTCCAAAATGGCAGGAACAACAAAAGTAAAGCAAACCGTTTTGGGGGGAATATATCTAAAATCAGTTAATTGGCTGCAGTTCTCATAAGTTACTCATTAACCAAGCTTGGTCCCTGCACTTCTATGCTAGTGTCAATAATGAGCTGCAAAATTAGAGAAAAAGAACGAATAAAAAAGGACAGATTTCGAACAGGGCTATTCAGAGGGACCTTGAAGCTTTGAATGCAGAAATTTGAAGGTTACTGTCTGATATTGGAAGTCATGATTGGACACTGCCCAGCTTCATATTAAAGGCACAAAATTAAACTGTGTTCAGCTTGAGGTGGATACTTTTGGTTTATGATAAACATACCATCTTTTTAAAAAAAACAAATATTATCTCACCCCTGATACAGGTACACCAAGAGGGGAATCTGACTTCCGTCAGAAAGGTAATTAATGATCAAATTGAAGAAAGAAAAAGGATTTCCCCTTTGTTTGCTGTCGATGTTAATCCAAGATGGCTAGTAGTTGCAGTGCCCCAATCCCATGTATATTTATATATTCTTAGAATTATAAAGTGCTTGTGACTATGATCTTAGCTACTAAAATAAATTTCTTGAATTATCACACAGTAGTGAATTCTATTAGTGCCAAGGTGCCAAGTGCTCTGTATTGTTTAAACACAAATATCCAATAGGTACAAATAAAATTGATTGCTTTAACAAAAAAAGAGAAATTAATTAAGTGCTTGATAAATTAATATCATGTATTGTATAATTATATTGGTTGCTTGTGTCAAATTCAATCTGTGAAACAAATTGAGTTGTGCGCTCCAGAAAAAAACAGGAATGAAATTAGAGAGGTGGAGAAGTCCCGTTAAGACTGTCTTAATATTTGCTATCTGCGGGACCCCAGTTGGAGAAGTCAGCAAACACGAGGACTGTGGTCTCAGTAATTAACTATTTCTATGCTGGTAATGAGGCTATCTATTCTAAAAAACCACAAATCCAAGTGCGCTTAGTAAAGAGACAAGATAAGAAGAGAAGGCACTGCCACACTCAATTCTAAGAGGAATGATAGAATCTCATATTAAAATTCAGTAAAAATGGTATAAGCCGTTTCTATAAAGTAAGTTGTGCCGACGCGCGTTTCGCTATGAGCCTTTTCAAAGGCAAAAAGCTTTGTTTTTTTGGGGTTTTTTTGCTGAACGTTACCACTTACGCTAGACTTCACTTTGCCTGCTCAGACCTGGCGAAGTTCAATAGAAAAGATAGGAGTTGAAAAAAAAAATTAAAACATTTTTCTAAGTCCCAAAAAAACGCTGTGGCGTGTTTTACCATTGTGGGTGATAGTCTGAAAAAGATAGTTTTTTTGGGTGGGTTACCCTCCTTCACCCCTAAATTTCCTAACATATGGCAACACAACTATAAAGGGGGCACATGTAGAACAATAGGACAACTTTATTTTTAAAGGTTTCCAGGGCTTGTGTAGTGCAACATAGTGGCTGTAACATACACTTCTATTATATTTTTTAATTTGCGCCGTATGCAAACTAGGCTTTGCTAGCGTAATTGCGCTATGTCTAGCGAACACTAGCAAAACTACGTTACTGTTCGCTGACCTAAGCGTAAATTTGCACTTTAGTGAATTTGCATAGCACTGGCGAAAATTCACCTGGCGAAGTGTGGCGAACACTAGCGAAGCCTGCGCTGGCGATTTTTCGTATCTTAGTGAATTTGTCACTAAAGGTTTATCCACCATTATATACTAAAAGTGAATTTGAAGATTAACCGTATAATGTTGTTTCTGGTAGTTTTTGTATTTTAAATGGGAAGGTGATTAGCATCACTTAGCTAGTAGAAAATTACAAAAAAAAAAACAATTACTGTAGAACTGTAGACTTCCTACAAACTGGAGACAAAAAAGAGGGAAGGGGAGAATATCTTGTAGTTCTGGAATTAAGCTTCCCTAAGAACAAACTTGATGCTGTATAAATCCTGCAGTTTATGGACTCCACAGATAATTTACTTTAATTTCAACCTTCAAATAGAATCTGTAATTTTGATCTCAATCCACATGTAAATGCAATTCTTCAAGAATGAATAATGCTTCTCTTTATGCTCTTAAAATGATTGAAGCATTAATAAAGGTAAAGAAAATCCTCTTTAAAAATGTTATTACTAGGATATTATTTTTCAAAAATGCAATCTAAAAGATTACAATGAATTAAATTTATTTAATTGAATGTTAAATGTTAAACAAATTGTGTATAAAGTTAAAATTGTGTCAAAAAAGTACTGCATCACAGACAAATGTCTGTGATGACAACATAAGCCACTGTTGGAAAGCTCCCCCTGAAATAGCTTTATGGTTAAAAGAGCAGTTAAAGACCCCCTCCTATGTAATAAATTCCCCATCATAAAGATGAGTGCTATGGCTATATAAATGCACAAGGCCAAGAACTTTATACTATAGGCACAGTCATTCCTTTGAAAGCTCTGAAATACAGCACTGTATTCTCCCAGAGTGTAATATTTTGACAAATAAAACATATTTGTCTTGTTAACTAAGCTAGCATATATCCATGTTAAGAGGCAACACAAATCTTATTTTTTTATATTTAACTATTTACGTAGCTTTAAGGTATGCTGCTCTTCATTAGGAAAAGACCCCTTATCTTCTTTAAAAACTGCAGGCCCAAGTAGAATAATATATGCCATATTTGTTTGTTATAGATAAGAGACAATTTAAAAAGTTCAATAATTGGCCAATTGCATTTTTAAAATATTCTTAAAGGTACATTACTGAAGACTTTTCTTAAGTGTCAGAAGAATCCCTGACTGAGTATCACAAGGCATTACTTCCCATTGGTTAAGCAGAGCTGGTTACTTGTATCAATACTCCTCCATGGGGCTTCTCCACTGGAATTTGTAGAATAGGACACCAACTTCAGTATAGTGCTTACACCTAACACCCCTCTTTATTTAGCATATAGTGGGATAGCAAAGGGCTCTGCAAACATACTGTTGATAAACTGCATGCAGCTAACCATTCTTACATTTCTCTTTGTCCTTTCCACTGCCATGACTGTATTAATCAAAGCTGCTCTTCTACCAACATCCTACTGACTAGACCTATTTTATAAGCAGCATCATAAATTTCTCTAAAGAAGCCCTGCCATTTAACCAGAATGTAGTCCAAATAGATGGTACTTTCAGGAAGATCAATCTGAAAGAAAATAGATGCCTATCTATCTATCTATCTATCTATCTATCTATATCTATATATATCTATATATATATATATATATAGAGAGAGAGAGAGAGAGAGAGAGAGAGAGAGAGAGAGATTATATAATGTTTTAAATTAACATGCTATATTGAGCTGTTCCGACAATGAAACCATCTTCCATCAATAAGAAAATATTCTTATAAGAAACTGGTATTGTCTTCAATATGGAGGTTTGTAAGAGAACACATCCCAGGGCATCAGTTCTCCTGCCTTCCACCACAACATCCCTATAAATACAGAGCATGTCTTAGATAGCATAATTGATACTACAAAATCTTAAACCATAATACAAAGATATGAGCTACCTCAGAGGTTATTAAACCTCTCCAATAACGGAATGTCTGTCTTCCATACACTCCATTTTTGCAGAAAACATTTGACCACAGTCCCACTTGTAAACTGAGTATGGGACCTAAGCATTCTGGATACCTGTACACAGTTTTGGACAGGGGCCATAAAACCTTTGAAAACAGTCCCACTCTGCAAATGAGTTTTCCTTTAGTTACTAAATTATACTTACATATTATCATCTATCCTTCCCTCCTTTTTATATTTAGTCTCAAATAGAAATGAGGAATGGGAAATTAATAGGAATACGGAACAAATGGCTTGGTGAGCACCTGGGCCCAGTAGAAGTCTTCCTGGTATCCCGGTGGGACAACCCAACACTGCATAAACACACATGCAAACTAATGTGTAATCACTTTTTCCCTAAACCAATAACCATCAATAAACTACTTTAAAACAAGTCACATTTTGAATACTGACAATGTTGTATTATCAGGATAATATTGTACTTGTAAATTGCACACAATGTTTATTATTCAATTCATAGCAGAGAAGCCCCTCTGTCTGATAAAAATTAATGCTGCCATCATTACTTTCTTTTCTGAACAGCAGTAAAATCACACAAAAGTAATCCTTTTTTCCCCAGCCCAAAAAAGGCAAATTATTTTATAAGATAACACCAGGCTTTCTGAAAGTAATTTAAGCACAATTACAATAACTTTCTCATCAGTAGACATACCAGAGCCTGTACTTATTTGTCTGAAAGTTGAGGAACTCATCACCCTAGACAGAATCACTATGAAAATGTTCTCTGTAAGTAGGTTCATGCAAAGATCACATGCAATAAGTTTTAACTATCTCTTTCTTTTTTTTTTTTAAATAATCACTACTTTCCTCAAATATCTCACAGCTGGGTTTTTCTTAAACTTACTTAATCTGAAAATATGCAATTGTAATATTCATATGTATATATACACTGTAGCATAGTATTCCTCTTTTGTTACACAGTTCTTTAGTGAAGCAGCAGTGACACAGACTATTTGTTGACAATCACCCAATTATGTCAAGGGAGTCATGTAGCCCATGCATGCTGATCATTGGCCAGACTAAAACAGATTTAACAGATTAAGGAACATGCTAGACTGGAATCTGAGAAGATTTGGATTTATAAAGGTGGCACATATTTACAGTTTACATAGGTGATTTTTACACTATAGTTCACAGTTCAAGTTGTGCAATCGTTTTTTTAGGTGGTGTAAGTATAAAAATGTGCATAGAAACTGGAAATGCATGAAAACCTTTATAAAATACTAGTATTGGTTGAGCAGTTTTTTATTTTAGTGCCATTGATTTCAAAAGATTAGCATTTTTAAAGAGACACAAAGGAGCTTTTACATACTGTAGGTATTTTTGCATTAAAAAATCTAAGTTTTGCTAGCATATTTATGAAAAAGGAATAAAAAAACTCAACAAAAGAATATAACTTTGCAACATTCCTTTTAATAAATGTGAATGCTTAAAAACAAAAATAGCTTGCCTGTTGAATGTACACCTCCCGTTGACTTTTACAGAAGTAAATATTGTAGAATTTGTTTCATTCAAAATTTTCAACTGAAAGTCTCAAAAATCTGAGTTTGAAAAACTTGAATTTTAAAAATATTTCACCTGTCACTACCTTATCCTCAAAATAGCTCGTCTGTTGAAAATACACTTGCCACTGACTTCTACAGAAGTTAATATTGTAGACTATTTTTATTAAAATCTTCCAACTGAAAGTCTCAAATATTTGAGTTTTACAAATATTTGAGATGGACTAAGCATGAATGGCTATGTGAATTGAGGATTTGTAAATTACAGTGCAGCTTTATTGTTTCCTCCCCAGTGCTTCTTAATCTGATAGACTTGGGTGATGTCATCAAAGTTCTGGACCAAACTGACCTTCCATGGTATAGCATGCTATTTCAAGCCCCTGCACCTGGCCAAAATTTTTGTTTTGTGCTGTGATAAGGTAGGGAGACTGGTGAAACACCATGAAAAAAATCTGGAACTCGTGTACATTACCAAAAGGCATAAAATCCAAAATGGAAATTTGTAAAAATATTGATAATTTTGAATGCAAATTTCTGATTACATTAGGGAAAACAAATAAAATATACAGGTATGGGATCAGTTAACGACAAACCCATTATCCAGAAAACTCTGAATTACAGAAAGGCTGTCTCCAAAAACTTCATATATATTCATATAATCCAAAAAATTTCTGTAATAATAAAACAGTTCCTTGGACTTGATCCAAACAACAATATCATGTATTTATTGGAAATTAGCGAAAGTGAAAACCATTCTGGATAACAGATCCCATAACTGTACAAAATTTATGAAGAACAACATTAGTACAATCTATGGTCAGAATCATGATTTAATACATTTCCTGTCATGTTTCTTACACACAAACCTTTTAAGTTTTTAGTACTTGAGCCATAAATAGACTGATAAATTGATTGACTGCAATATCCAAAGAGAGAAGAAACTAAGACAGAGCACCATCTCAGGTTCCAATTATAGTGCATGCCAGCTGGATGCTCATTTCTATTTTTTGGCTCATCATAAACAACTATTTTAAATCATTTAACCTATCACGACTGATAAGATTCTCTGATTGCCCTTTTTAAGTAGGTGACTGGCATGTGCCTCAAAGAAAAATTTAACATTTTCCAACTTGAAATAAATTATGACAAATATTTATTTGATATGCTTTCACTAAATGGTCTAGGTATCTGCATCACGTATCTATCATTCATTCAGACACCTTTACTAAAATTAGTATCATGGTGTGGTGTGGTTGTGTGGTTGTGTGTGGGTGGGTGTGTGTTTTGAGTGATAATATGGGATAATGCATGCCTACCCCAGAATTGCAAGATGTGTCTAATATCCTTAACTCTTGTAGTATTTTTTAGTAAGGGGGTTCATTATACATTACATCCCTTTAGACCATAACATGGTATTGGAGTATGGGAAACATTTAAAAGGATTCAGGTGATAATGATATGTATATGTTTGGTAAGCAAAGTAGCTTCTATACCAAGGACTGACTTTGAAGTGGATTGCAATTTCACTATGCAATTTCACTATGTCAATCACTTCATTATTAATGTAGGCTTTTGATTAACTGGACTGTCTATAACCCAAATGTTATTTGCTGACCTTTAATAAACATGAAAAGGCTGATGAGACAATCTAATAATCACTGATCATACCAAGCACATATGTTGAGCAAACATATCCAATACACTTACATCTATACAATGGCAGCTGTACCTTCTTAATGCATAGTATAAAGGATTCCAGAGGTCCCACCTAAATTTATAGTGCAGAGCAGAACATGCATGCTGGTTGGTGAATTTCAAACTAATTTGAAATAAAATTAATTATCAGATGGCGTTGAATGACTGCACCAGACCAGATCTGATTGCCTAAAATGGAAAATCAAGTTGGTTAGTGAGATCATCTCCATGGTGTGTGTGCATAGGTTCCGAAGCTTACCTAGAACAGCATGGAGTACAACCATTATAGTGATCTGTGGGCCAATTGGTTTTATCATTTTGATATACCCAACTAAATTGGCTAAAATATGACTAAAAAGCTAGCACACTAATTTATCAAATTTCCAGCAATTAGCCCATATGCAAGATAGTTTGGAAATTTGACAATATTTGTGGCTACAGTGCTTGACAATTGATCTGTTTATGGCTATATATAATGTCAAAATCTGCACACTCAGCAGTCATTACAGAAATATGGGAAGCTGCCGCACCCTAATGGGTGGTTCAATGCTCATTGTCTTCCATATGTGTTGCTAAATTCCATACAGTTGTTCAGGAGATTAAGGGGGTTATTAATCAAAATCAAATTTTTCTGATTTATAAGTAAATTAAGTCAGGCCAAACTAGAATCCACAATTTGATCTTATTTATCATTGAAAAAACTCAATAAAATTGGTTTGGTGAAAAAAACTCAAAAAAAAGTTTTTTTGCAAAAAAAACAAAACACATTTTTAGTGAAAACGATTGAAACCCCCGATTTTTCCATAATATCTGCAAATTTGAAATTTGAACCGTTTCCAAACAGGACCCCAATAGCTTGTAGATGGAGTATTTTCGGATTTGGACTTTCAGCAGCCTTGGGGGTTTAATAAATGATGAAAAACTTACGTTTTTTCCCCCATAAAAAATCCAGATTTTATAGTAAAAAATACTTGAATTTTGGCATTTGGACATTAATAAACAACCCCCTAAACATTACATTAACAAATGTCCCCTGTGCTAGATTCTCAAAATCCACAATCACAAACCATTCAAAATATTACAGGTATGGGAGCTGTTATGCAGAATTCTCAGGGCCTAGTTCTCCAGACAATGGATCCCTCTGTAATTTGGATCTTCATACCTTGTATATAAGAAAATCATGTAAACATTATTTAAACTCAATAGGCTGATTTTACTTCCAATAAGGATTCAATATATCTTAGATTGGGTCAAAGTCAAGTACAAGGAAATTATTTAAAAACATTTGGATTATTGGATAAAAGGGAGTCTATGGGAAACATACTTTCTGTAATTCAGAGCTTTTTGGATAATGGGTTTTATGGATAATGGATCCCTTACCTGTATGTAATTTTTCATTTTCGGCTTCAAGCTAATGTGGAATATGGAAACCATATATCCTAAAGACAAATTTGCATTGACAGTTTCTTCTTTTTCCCTCCACTTCCCTCCACACAATGTAATAAACCTCAGTGAACTGAACCAGACATGACATGTTCTTGGATATTTACAGCAATACAATTTGAGGTCACATTCTAAGAAAAAAATGATTTTGATTGAACTAAATGCTGAAAAGCACAATATGCTGAAACATATTATACATGGTGTTGAATCTACTAAATGTTATTAGCCATGTGAAGTTAGCACATTTAACAGGTTATTTGTTTCCTATTTTCTTATTATAATTTTATTCACTCATGTCCTCTGTCAGCCTTCAAAGTCAAGCTGGCCCTTGTTGTCTTAATGCAGTTCTAAATAAAGGGAAACCTGCATCTTGGAAAATGTTACAGAGCACCTGGTATAAGACCCTCTAAAAAACATAAAGGGCAAACAGAATAAAGGGCATGAGAATGTGGAGCTTTAGTCTGTTGTCAATTCATTTTAATTATCTTGTTTGCAGCAGCTTTGTTTCATTCAATCTGTCTCTTGCTCTATTCAAAGTTGCTTGTATTTGAGCATCCAGTATTTCCATCTCTCTTGTTTTTTTTATCAAATTCAGATTTCAGGATTCCAACTTCCAAGTTTAGCTCATTAATCTTTATGTCACCAGTTCTAAGCTGCAACAGATTGATGGGAAATACATATTGAGGTTGAATATGTACAAACAGATGTTTATACAAGTAGCATAATTAGTTTGTGGAATTTAGATACTAACAAACCCATATGTTTGACAGAAAATGGGAATTGCTTTAACAGATGGAAGTAATGCCTTGTGTTTATCCCACAAAACACTAACAAAATCCCTTTGGAATTTAGAGAAGAGGAATCATGCTGAGAATGTACTGTATAGAAACTACAGCATGTAGCTGCATCTTCTTTTCAAAGGATTAATAAAGTATAGGATACTGGACTTCATAGCAAATAACAATACTATGAGTTTGTGCCAGCATGGTTTTATGCATAATAGATCTTGCCAGACTAACTTAATTTCTTTTTTATGAAAAGGTAAGCAGGGACCTTGTTTCTGGGATGGCAGTGGATGTGAATGACTTAGACTTTGCTAAAGCACTCAATGCAGTGCCACATAGAAGGTCACCGGTTAAAGGGACACTGTCATGGGAAAACATGTTTTTTTTTTTAAAAAAAAACACACCAGTTAATAGTGCTGCTCCAGTAGACTTCTGCACTGAAATCCATTTCTTAAAAGAGCAAACAGATTTTTTTATATTCAGTTTTGAAATCTGACATGCGGCTAGCCATTTTGTCAATTTCCAAGCTGCCAAGTCACATGACTTGGGGCAGCTGGTAAACTGACAAAATGTCTAGCCCCATGTCAGATTTCAAAATGAAATATGAAAAAATATGTTTGCTTTTTTGAGAAACGGATTTGAGTGCAGAATTCTTCTGGAACAGCACTATTAACTGATGCATTTTGAAAAAATTTTTTTTCCCATGACAGGATCCCTTTAAATTAAGGAATGTTGGCCTGGAACATAGTATTTGTACCTGGCTAGAGAACTGGCTAAAAGATAGACTACAAAGAGTGGTGGTAAATGGAATATTTTCTGGGTCCCTTGCTTTTACTTGGTACTGGGTCCCTTGCTTTTCAACTGGATGTGGGCATTGAAAGTATGGTTTCTATTTTTGCAGATGATACTAAATTGTGCAGAACTATAGGTTCCATGCAAGATGCTGCCACTTTGCAGAGTGGTTTGTCTAAGTTGGGAAACTGGGCAGCAAACTGGAAAATGAGGTTCAATGTTGATGAATGCAAGGTTATGCACTTTGGCAAAAATAATATAAATGCAAGTTATACACTAAATGGAAGTGTGTTGGGAGTTACCTTAAATGAGAAGGATCTTTGGGTTTTTATAGATAACAAGTTGTCTAATTCTGGGCAGTGTCAGTCTGTAGCTACTAAAGCAAATAAAGTTATGTCCTGCATAAAAAAGGGCATAAACTCAAGGAATGAAAACATAATTATACCTCTTTATAGATCCCTAGTAAGACCTCATCTGGAATATGCAGTGCAGTTTTGGACTCCAGTCCTTAAGAGGGATATAAATGAGCTGGAGAGAACCCAGAGACGTGCAACTAAACTGGTTAGCGGGATGGAAGACTTAAATTATGAGGGTAGACTGTCCACGTTGGGGTTGTTTTCTCTGGAAAAAAGACACTTGCAAGGGGACATGATTACACTTTGCAAATACATTAGAGGACATTATAGACAAATACCAGGGGACCTTTTTACCCATAAAGAGGATCACGGCACCAGAGGCCATCCCTTCAGACTAGAAGTAAAGGACTTTGATTTGAAGCAGTGTAGGTGGTTCTTCACAGTGAGGACAGTGAGGTTGTGGAATGCACTGCCGGATGATGTTGTGATGGCTGATTCTGTTGATGCTTTTAAAAGGGGCTTGGATGATTTTTAGACAGACATAATATCAAAGGCTATTTTGATACTAAACTCTACAGTTATTATAACTATGGGCATATACGTTTTGTGTGAAAGGAGGGGTGTGTGTATGCTGGTTTTTAATTTGGAGGGTTGAACTTGATGGACTTTGTATTTTTTCAACCTAATTTAACTACAGTATGTGACTATGTAACTATGTAAATCAGTTCCACATATGGGCCACTTGCCAGGTTCTTTTAAAGCTATCCTTTGCAGAAATACAACATGCCTCAATCAACAATGGCAACTACTATGTATTACAATTAGTGATTGGTGACAAATTTGCGGTGAATTTTCGTGTTTTGCAGGTGGCAATTAAATTTGCGAAACGCCCACATAAATTCAAACATCCCATTTCGTGAATTTTTCGCTGTTTCACAAATTCGCTAAATTTTCGGCAAAGCAAAATGGGACAAATTAGCCCATTACTAATTACAATCTGTACAGTCAATATTTATCATAATATCTTCTGTATATGTTATTACTGTACATTTGCAACAGATCATTACTGTACATTTAATTCCTTAATGAGTTATGATGCGCTATTGGGCACTGAATCTGGATCTTTGGTGGCAAATATCATATACCTTAGTACAATGTAAGGAATGGAATATGATGTATAGTCTTAAGGTGGCTATACAGTATAATGTAGGTTCATTTAGTCAGGTCACCAAATGAGCAGGTCTGTGTTTATTTGGACTAAATTAATCTGATCAGTTAACACATATAAGCCTTGTAAAGGCCTGGCTGCTAGCCCATATGGCTCTTGCCTAATTTTCCAGCACTATATATCAAAGATTGCAGCACTCCCAATTATAATAAAACCACCTTTATTGTCTTACATTCGGCTCAGCAGCTCTCAATCAACTTAAACTCTTTTCTTTCTGTCATTTTGGCCTCAAACATTGGTCAATAAACTACTAACTCCTTAAGAATTTATCATGTTCCAATTTTACTCTAAACTCCATGTTTTTTCCCATATTATCTGCATGCCATATGTTATACAGGAATCTGTAATCTTTCACTTTGATTTAATACAAAGTGCATTAGCAGTAGAGTTAGAACAACTTTACATTTAGATGTTTGGCTTAGATGGTTCGCTATGACCTACCACATCACTGAATGTAAACAGACCATGATCATATATTTTTCAGTTGAACCATATTGTTCTTTGGTGCACCTATAGTATGTCACATTGAGAAGAAATGCCTGAAAGCTATAGAATAAGAAGTTCTCATAGGAAAACCCCTGAAATATGTCAAGAGTTTATGTGTTTGTCTTTTGGCTAGTTTGTTGTTTTTCATAGAATGCAATTTTGGGGTAACACATTTGTAGTTTACTGTAGTATTATATTTTGTGACTGTTAAGTAATGCATTTTGTTAATGTTCTTGGTAACTGTAGCAACAGTTGCTAAGAGTGGAAGTCAGGACCAAGCAGAAGGTAAAAGTCCAGTAGTGTTGTTTCCAAGGAGTTAATGAAAAGCATCTCAGTATTAAGGCAAAGGCCAGGACTTGCAGCAATAGGCTAGAAAGTTCAGAGCAAAAAAATCAGTCAACAGAAGATAATAATAGATGTGGTGTCATGATGTAATTGGCAAGTGTGTTATTATATCAGCTCCAAAGGCCCGGGCTCTGTATAGATTAAACAGCCGCCTTGGGTTCTGCCATTTTGGGGCAACTGTCTGTAAAGTTATTGAATTTGACAATTTTGAACATTCCTTAGGCTCAAAGGTCTTCCAGAGAAAGAGGTACTGAAGAGAACCTCTCAAAATTATGGAATAAAATTGGTTGGGTACTACAGCCTGATGACACTGCTGGATTAATACCCCCTTTTCAAAATACTGCCTATGCTTATGGGTTGACTAAAAGAAGATGGGACTCTCCACATTCTTCAAAAAGTGACCAGTAATATTCAGGGCTCAAAAAAAGAAAGGTTCAAATATGTTTTCTATATAGATACCCATGAACTGACCTACTGAAGCTGCCACTCTAAGATTAAGACTAGGGACCTGGGCAAAACATTGTGCAGTTTAAATAAAATTAAATTATGTTAAACAGTTACATTTAAACTCAGGGCAAAGAGAAAACAGAACAAGGTAAAAAGGCTCTAAACATTTTTACTGGTTACATTATTTTATTTAACATCATATTCTGCATTCTTGCAAGTGCTGTATTTTAGTGGTATGACAATGAGTACTAACACCCAGCAAAAGAAAGCAAACAATTTTCCACTGAATCCATTATCTCTGGCCTTGCATTTGTTCTTTTGCGCTTAACTTAGCCTAATTAAACATACCTTGAACTGCATTTCCCCAACAATACACTTCAGTTTTTCACATTCTTCATATAGCTCGCTCCCAATATGTTCCTCAACAATAACTGTTTTCTTTTCTGAATCCTTAGCAGTCTGCAGTGAGTCCAGTTCCAAATGTAAATGCCTGATGGTTTCCCCATAGTCATTCACCTTGAAAGATGGAAACTATATTATTTATATTAAACTTACTTAAAGCACCACCAAAGCTTGTTCAAGCCAGTACTATGAAATAATAAGATAAAGGCCTTGGAAATATAATGCCCCAAGTGCAATTCTTTGAACAATAAATAGAAAAATCAGTCTGGAGAGAGAAATAATCTGTGAACATGTATGACAAAATTCATCAGTTGTGATTTATAAAAGTGCATTGGGAAAGTAGCATACAAAGCATGAGTAATGTCCCTATGATTTGAATTATTTCATAAAAATGTTGCATGTATATTTGTTTATACAGGCATGGGATCTATTAGAATGCTCTGGACCTGGGGCTTTATAAATGATCTGTAGTGTGGATCATCATACTGTACCTTTAGTCTTCTAAAAATAATTTAAACATTAATAAACTCAATAGATTGTTTTGCCACTAATGTGGATTCATGAAGGCTACTTTACATCAAGTACAAGGTACTGTTTTATTTTCAGAGCTGTCATAATTTTTTAGTGGTGGGTTTCTCCCCTTCCTTCTGTATTGATTGTATAAATTCCATGTATATCAGTGACACATTAGATTTCTACAGAACAAGGAAAATAAACAGTAAACTTCTATCTCATGTGTTTTGTTTTGGTGACTTTTTTGCATATACAGTTCCATATTTTATCTCATGCCACCCTGATCCTGTTATTGTGAAAGAAATTGAGATCCCTGTCTAATAGGTTAGCTGCTCACAACTTATCATCTACAATAGATTTTAATTCCTTTTATAGTGCTAATAGAAGACATTGCGATGTCCCAGCAATACAATTGGCATGGAGAGACATCACTGGTGCAGCTAGTTGAACAAAGCTATAAATGGGATTGAGGTAGACCTCCCTATTTATTATACCCATTTTATAGAGTACTCAGGAACCTAGAACCCTTGAGGGTGTGCATTATGAGAACATCAATAAGCTCTGTTTATAAGGATATCCATGTGCTTGTGTAACCCTATAGTTAAAACTACATGAAGATATGAAACAAAACACACATTTTGATTCTTCGTATTGTAAGGATATTGGAAATAATATAGTACATTATCCTATATCTCGGATCTCAATCCCCTGCTACATTTATAAAGAAGCAAACGAGACACTTCTTCTCTTGTTCTTTATCTGCTTATGCCCATTAATCCTTTAATGATTAATCTGCAAATACTGAATACAGCAGATGACAAATGCAGAGCCAATGTCAGGTTATAATTAGAAGATGCAGCCTAGAGGAACCCTTTCAAAAGCTTAGGATGTATCCCAGAACAGCAGGTGGTAGGTAAGAAGGATCTGAATATTCAGGGGATGATCCAAATAAACTCTTCTTTGTTACTCATTGGAAAGTTTTACAGAGTGTGTTATTAAGGACAATATTCAGTATTCAATACGGCACAGCAATGATATAAGTTAAATTTATTTAAAAACACATCTACAAACCCCTTTGTCTCTTCTGAAGCTGTCCTTGTACTATGCTTTTAAACCATCATTTATTACCTCTATCTTTGCTTCCTCTTCAGCAGCATTAGCATCTGCAGCTGTTTTATTAGTGTCTGAACAACCTCTTCTCTTCCCTTTGTATAGCCAACCAGATCATCGTACTTGCCTCACAACTCTTGAAACAGAATATGTTGATGCTGTATCTGTAAATTTTCAAATAGGTACTAAAAGCTTGTTTGTCTCATTTTCATTCAGTAAACATCAAGCGGAGTGTAATCTATTTGGTTTTTAACAAACCTTATCAAACTGCATCGTAAAAAGCAAGCCTGAATAAAAGATCTCTATTTGCCTTTTAGAATGCATAAACTGTGCAGGAGTGAATTGCTCTCAGAATAATGATATTATCCAAATAATGTACATATACTTACAGAAGAAAGCATTACCTGTTTATCTGCTTTACTTAATTTCTGTTTGTGATCTATTTCTTGCATTTTCAGTCGGTGGATAATTTCCACTTTGCAGGAGATCTTCAAGGTCAGGGCACTGAAAGTCAGAGTATGGTTCAACCTTACTTCAGAATTTGAATTTAAAAAAAGGAACAGAAAGCAATAAATCACAATTCTAGGCATGCCACTGACAGCATAAAGTATTTACCTCATTTAAAAATACATCTTGTTCACTCTGAGCTGTTATCATGTGGGTTACAATTTTTGCTTCTAATCGGCCATTTTTTTCCAGCGTGTTTTGCTAAAGACGTTGAAGTTGTTTCATTTCCTTTCTCTGTTCAATTATTACCTGCTCTAGTTTCAGAATCTTTCAGCAAAAATAATACAGAATCAGATTTCAGCTGCACTCAAAGACAGGAACATAAAAAACTACACGGTCAACATGAACAATACGAAATGAATACAGAGATTTGGCATAAAATCATTTCATTTTCAGAAAATTATAAGAAGATTAGGTGGTCCTTTTTTTCTATAATCTTCTCATATAATGGGATATTAACACCTATTAATATGGCAGCTTCATAATCTACCAGGAAACGCCAAAATAAGCAACAAGAGCTTCTACTTCTTCCAAATAGAAAATTGCATTTCAAACAATGGTATACTTACTGTACTATACATTGATAGGAACAATGTTAAAGCACCTTCCCATCTTTATTATTTATTATTATTAACATGTATTTCTATAGTGCCAACTTATTTCGTAGTGCTGTAAATTGAATGTGATTATACAACCAAATCACATGAATTACATACATAGAACATAAGGCGTTACATACATCACAATAGATACCAGTACAGGAGGTGAGGAAGGCCCTGTACAGAAAAAGCTTACAATCTATAAAGGGAAGGGAATGATACACAAGGTGTGGGAGTGGGCAACATCAGAGTAAAGTGGGTGAGAGATGTAGTACTGTAAGCGGTATTGCATTGGGTAGCTAACAGTGAGGGTAGGCTTCTCTAAAAAAAAGTTGGTTTTTAAGAGATTTCTTGAAAGCTGAAAGATTGGGAGAAAGTCGGACAGACCGTGGGAGAGAATTCCAGAGGAGGGGCATCTTTTTGCCAAGTTCACTGAGAAGTACTGTAACAGGATGCCAAAACTTGGGTAACAATCAAGGCACACAAGATTAAGTTCAGGAGCACTTGATGATGTATACTGTATTTTTAAAGGGATTCTTTCATGAATTTATGGTGTAGTTTTTATATCTAAATTACACTGTTCACACCTCAAATAATTCACACTACCATGGTAAATGTAATTACAAACACAAGTGTATTTATATTGATGTATAAGCAGCCATCTCAGGTCATTTTGCCTGGTCATGTGCTTTCAGAAAAGCCAGCAGATGGAGCTGCTTTCAGGCAGGCTATTGTTTTTCCTACTCAGTGTAACTGAAGGTGTCACAGTGGGACAGGGATATATTCTACTGAGTGCTGCTCATATTTCTACCAGGGAGCTATTATATTGTTACTTTCCCATTGTTCTGCTGATGGGCTGCTGGGGGGTGAGAAGGTAGGGGAGGTGAAATCACTCCAACTTGCAGTGACTGAAGTTGATCAGAGCGCAAGTCACACGACTGGTCGAACTTGGGAAACTGACTTGTCCCCATGTCAGATTTCAAAACTAAATATAAAACAATCTGTTTGCTCTATTGAAAAATGGATTTCAGTGCAGAAATTAGCTGAAACAGCAATATTTACAGATGCATTTTGAAAAACATGTTTTCCTGTGACAGTATCCCTTTAATGACCCATTTTCTTTGTTTAAAGACTACATAATTCCATGATGCAATATACATATACTGTATAATAGTCCATGGGTTAATAGAACAGAGGACAGCTTAAGTAATCTGTAGCCTTTTATATCAACTCTTGTTTAAAAGGAGTATATAGAACAAACCATGTTTACATTTAGTCAGAAACAAATGATGCACCGCAATGTCTTCCACCTCATAGGGGCAGATTTACTATTGGTATTTGAATTTACAGAACTTAGAAAATTTTTCAGCAAAGCATTCAGGAAGTCCCCCATAGGCTACAATGGAAATCCGGCAATTTTAAGGTGGGAAATAGTTGAATTCAAATTTTTTAAAGAGACAGTACTTCAAAATTAAAATTTTACATTTTTTAAATTTTTTCAATTTCGATAGTCAAAGTAGCCCAAAATTACTCCAAAATTTGAATTTTATTTATGAATTGTAATTTTATTCAAAAATTCACTTTGACCCTTAGTAAATGTGCCCCATAGAGTTGGTAGATTCAATGACTCAGCTGAGAGACTGTTAAGAGATCGGCAAGAAACTAAAAAAACTTGAAAGACTAACATCCTTATCTTATGTTGTTCAAATTCAACCCCTTCAAATGAAAACCCAGCCTCCGCACATACACACCCCCTCTTTACCTTCACATAAATTATATATGCCCATATACTAACTATAGTGTTTCGTATCACAATAGCCTTAGATATTATGTCAGTCCAAGAAATCATCCAAACCCCTCTTAAAAGCATTAACAGAATCAGCCATCACACCATCACCGGCTGTGCATTCCACAACCTCACTGCACTCAATGTGAAGAACCACCTACGCTGCTTAAATGAAAGTCCTTTTCTTCTAGTCTGAAGGGGTGGCCTCTGGTGCGGTGATCCTCTTTATGGGTAAAAAGGTCCCCTGATATTTGTCTATAATGTCCTCTAATGTGTTTGTAAGGTCTTCCATCCCTCTAACTAGTTGCATGTCTCTGCACTCTCTCCAGCTCATTTATATCCCTCTTAAGGACTGTAGTCAAAAATTGCACTGCACACTCCAGATTATGCCTTACTAGGGATCTATACAGAGGCATAAGTTTTCATCTCTTGAGTTTATGCCCTTTTTTGTGCAAGACAGAACTTTATTTGCTTTAGTAGCTGCTGAATAACACTGAATTAGACAACTTGTTAGCTATAAAAAAAAAACCAAGCTCCTTCTCATTTAAAGGACCAGTAACATGAAATTGTTTTAAAGTAACAAAAATATCATTCAGTGTTGCCCTGCACTGGTAAAAGTGCAGTGTTTGCTTCAGAAACACTGCTATTGTTTATATAAATAAGCTGTTGTGTAGCCATGCTATTTAGCAGCTTGTTTATATGAACTATAGTAGTGTTTCTGAAGCAAACAGTTTTAACAGCGCAGGGCAACACTACATGATATTTCCTTTACTTTAAAATGCATTTGGTATTACTGTTCCTTTAAGGAAATTCCCAGCACACTGCCATTTAGTGTATAACTTGCATTTATGTTATTTTTAACAAAGTGCATAACCTTGCATTTATCAATATTGAACCTAATTTTCCAGTTTTCTGGCAGCATCCTGCATGGAACCTATAGATTTGCACAATTTAGTATCATCTGCAAAAATAGAAACAGTACTTTCAATGCCCACCTCCAGGTCATTAATAAACAAATTTAAAAGCAAGGGACTCAGTACAGAGCCCTTTGGTATCCTACTAACAACACTGGTCCAATAAGAAAATGTTCCATTTACCACCACACTTTTTAGTCTATCTTTTAGCCAGTTCTCTACCTAGGTACAATTACTATATTCCAGGCCAACACTCCTTAATTTAATCAGTAACTTTCAGTGTGGCACTGTATCAAATGATTTAGCAAAGTCTAAGTAAATCACATCCACTGCCATCCTAGAATTGAGGTCCCTGCATACCTTCTCATAAAAAGAAATGGAGCTAATCTGGCAAGATCCATTACGCATAAAACCATGCTGGCACAAACTCATAGTGTTGTTATTTGCTGTGAAGTCCAGTATCTTATAGTTTATTAACCCTTTGAAAAGCTTTTCTACCACTGATGTCAGACAAACTGGCCTATAGTTTTGAGGCTGAGAACAGGGTCCCTTTTTAAATAGTGGCAACCACATTAACAATTCGCCAGTCTCTCGGCACCATGTCGGACCTCAATGAATCTTGAAAAATTAAGTAAAGAGATTTGGCAATCACATATCTAAGCATTAGCTGGTTCCACATTTGTGTAGACAGACCAAAATATTCATTCAGAATATGAGCTTTTTGCTTGTTCTCATCAATCAGCTGACCCCCCTCTGATATTAAAAGTCCCACCCCATTCATGCTTCATTTGTTTACTTTTAAAATATTTAAAAAATAGTGTTGGATTCTGTTTACTGCTTACTTCAATATCCTTTTCCATATCGATTCTAGCTTGCCGATTGCACGATTTATTGGCCTCCTTGTACCTTATAAATGATTTGGCTGTCCCAGTTAACTTGAAAGCCTTAAACACACGTCTTTTCTTACCCACCTCAACACCAACAAGGAACCAAAAAGGTTTTGCTTTGCAACAACGTTCCTTGCTTACAAGGGGAATATACTGCCATGTATATTTATTCAGCAGCATTTTAAAGACTTCCCATTTTTGTTCTGTGTTTAACCCGGTGAAAAGCAATTCCCACTTAATATGTTGCAAAGATGCCCTTATGCTTTCAAAATTTGCACACCTGAAATTTTGTGTTTTAGTTACTCCCTTATAGAATTGCCTATTATAGAAGGAGACCATGTAATGATCGCTATTCCCTAAATATTCACCCACACAAATGCTAGAGATGAGTTCAGTATTATTAGTTATTAAAAGATCCAAAAGAGAGTTATTCCTAGTAGGTTCTTGAATGAGCTGAAATATAAAGTTTATTTAGCATATTTACACACCTACTAGCTTTTTCTGACTTGGCAACTCCATTACCCAAGCCAATGTCTGGATAACTGAAGTCACACATAGTAATAACTTGACAAAGTTGTGAAGCCGCTTCTATTTGTAAGAGTAGCTGGGCTTCATACACGTCACTTATATGAGGTGGTTTATAGCATACATATAATTATTATTTTCTTTGTAACCTTTTGTCCAGTCAAAATCCCTACCTAGAGGGATTCCACACTCTCACCAGTGCCAGAAATGGTCATTTCCTTAGTGCATGACTTTAATTCAGGCTTTACATAAAAACACACATCTCCACCCGTTTTAATCCTTCTGTCCCTCCTTAAAAGGGTGTAACCATTTAAATTCACAGTCCATTCACATGTTTCATCCCACCAGGTCTCAGTGATACCAATTATATCATATTTTATGACTTACTGTAAAAGGCAGCTACTTTTACCTCGGGGTCAAGACACTATTGAGGGGACTTTCTGGGTTCCATTTGAAGGGGTGCTATATTTTTTACAGAACAGAGGAAATTAAGTGCTTCCTTTGCAAGAACCTGGGGCACACTTGCCAGAGTTGCCCCAAAGGGCATATTAAGACCACGGCCCCTGTTCCTGCCTCCAGTGCAATAAAACATCTTATCCTGCTGGGACTATTTCAGCAGGATAAGAACCTTAAGGTGGCTGTTATACAACCCACCTCTACAACATCCAAACCGCCTCCTTCTTCACTGAAGTTATCTAAGGCTGCAACTTGTCTTTCAATTGCAGAAGGAGAAGGAAAATGTCACTGCATCCTGCAAGGCCACGTTTGGCCCTACCAAAAAAATTGTACCCCTGTTATGAGCACCCCTGAGGGTGTGGGGGTGTCCATGATTGTAACAGTTGTTGGAGTAAGGGCAAAAAGTGGCCTTTCCTCTTCAGATGCCAAGAAAAAGAAGAGGAAATTTAAATTCAACTGGCTGGTACATGAGGAATGGGGATCAGTGGTTAATGATGGAGAACCCCCCCCATCCAAGTGTAAAAATGGCAGCAAAACATCTGCTCCTTCTGTGGTGACATTGTCTGGCCCACGTCATTGGTTGCGATCAGCCGGTGTCAGACTATGCGCTCTTGCCTCCAGACCAGGTGGGGAATAATGAGGTTAATGGTCTTAAACATGCAGTATATGTCTCCCCACAGAGTCGGGAGAGCAGGATCTGCCTCCAAATACTTTGGAAGATGGAGTGTAAAGCCAGGCTTGATAAAAGGCCTGAGTGGTCTGAAACATTGCCTTTTTTCTGTATGTGTTTGGGGTGAATAAATTCTACACTTTTTCAATATTCAGTGTGCCACTGGAATCTTTCAATGGGATAAATAGAGAGGCTGGATGACTGTTCATAATGAATTTGCCACATTGACTCAGTGGTGGGATGTAGGCAAGGTCAACTTAAGCTCTTGTGTCAAGAGTATACCAAAAGTGTGAGCAGGAATCACAATGCAGAGATTGAGACACTGAATGGGGAGGTGCTCAATCTTGAGCAAAAGTTATAAGGCTCTGAAGACCAGGCCCTTCAGTGTGAATACCTAGAAAGGAAAGAAGCTCTGTGTAACATGGAACAGCAACAGGCTTGTGGTGCCTTTGTGTGAAGCTGGATGCAGTTACTCTGCATATACTCTGCATACTGTGATATGGATCATGGTTCACGATTCTTCTATGCTCTGAAGAAGAAGGGGAACCAAAAACAAATCCCATGCCTTCTTGCAGAGGATGGACCCCCTTTGCGGATCCGTAGGCTACCCAGGACAGAGCCGGGCCCTTTCAAAATCTTTTTTCTCTAGATCTTATCACTCCAGATGTCTGTGGGGAGCTATGGGATGGACTTCCAGTGGTCAGTGAGACAAGAAAAGAGAGGTTGGAGACACCAATCACTCTAGATGAACTCTCTCAAGCACTGTGTTTAATGCTCCACAATAAATCTCCTGGGCTTGATGGACTGACCGTAGCATTCTCCCAGTTCTTTTGGGATACTCTGGGCCCTGATTTACATAGAGTCCTAACTGAGGGCCTCAATAAAGTTGAGTTGCCACTTTCGTGTCATTGAGCAGTGTTATCACTACTTCCTAAGAAGGGGGATCTCTGCCTTATTAAGAACTGGAGACCAGTCTCACTGCTCAGCTGGTGGTCTCTCAGCTCTGGTACCAGCTGATATGTCTTAGCCCAACCCAACTATTAATTCCTAAAATCCGAAGAAGGTTACCAGACTTTCTCTGGATGGGAAAGCACTGGGTCTCTGCAGGTCTTTCAAGCCTTCCATTGAGAGGGAGGGCAGGGAGTCGTGTGCATACGTTCTCAAGTGCATACCTTCTGTCTCCAGCAAATACAGAGATACTTGTATGCAGATCCATCTCCACAGTGGTGTAACCTAGCATCAAGCTTTTATCACCATGTATGCAATATGGGGTATGACTGGCATTTGTTTGTCATTGAACCTGAAGGTTTCCTAAGAAGCCTCTCAACCCTGCCAGCTTACTGCCAAGACACTCTAAAGACCTGGAGCATGGTCTCCATGTTAAGGCATGAAGCAATTCAAGAGGAAGACCTTCTAAATGAGCCCCTATTGTACAATCCATCTTTAAAGACTAGGATGTTGGAATCCATCAGCATCTGCCCCTTTGCCAGGCTCGGTTAACCAAAGTTGGGGATCTTCTGGATTTTGAGAGATCAAACAGTTATGCAATACATGGGATTTCTCACCACTAGGCTTCAACACAGTCTGCTCAAGAAAATCAAGGACACAATCTCTGCTGATTCTTACACTTTTATTGATTGGGTTTTAAATGCTGCCATGCCCACCTTGGAACTCTTCACCTCCAGACATAATAATAGCACCCAATCAAGCACCTCCTTCACTGAACTTGAGCCAGTTGGAGAACTTTCATGATATAACAAGAAAACTGTTGTACTCGCTATGCTTCACACTGTACACTTCCTTGCCCTTGCCTTCTGCTATGATACCATCTGCAGATGTGTGCTTAATAAGGATGAAAGACCTCAGTGGCAAGCACTTTATTCTAGGTTTAGTCTACTGGGGACTTGAGTTGGAGAGTACTCCATGGTGCATTAAGCACGGGAGAGTATTTAGCTTGTTTTACGTGTGCCAGACTGCAACCTCTCTTGGCTCTCTTGAGGAAGCTTCACCTGCAGTTCTGGCTAAATTTTTCCCCTCATGTTTATATTTTTGGACACCCAGTATCCTGAGACAATCAAGAGAAAGGCATTTTCTCCAACTTGCTCCTGGCTTTAGCGAAATTAACCATTCATAAGTCCAGAAAGCAATGTTTGGAAGGTGGAAATCCTCTGCCTGTGGAGGTCTTGTTCCTGGTGCATGACTGCATCTGAGCAGAGTACACCCAGGCAGTGTTTACTAGTCTGTTGAAAGAAATTGCTGACCAGTGGGCGATAGATCTGCTCAGGATCCCCAGACCTGGTTTCTGTTCAGACAATCATCCCACTCCATAGTTAAGTGCATTTTCACCTGCAATTTAAATAATATATCAGCTAATGTAAAATAAACACACTGACTGCATTTTTTGTGGGGTAAAAACACATAAATATGTTTCCCCTCTAACCATATATTTTTGCAAAGTACACATTGTACCGAATCTAAAATGGGTACCCATGTCTTTCTGCTCCAAACTACTGAATTGCAAGGCTTTCCCAAAATTGGAATTTTTGGTGAAATACCTGAAAATTGTCTGAAGGCTTCAACTTTCCAGCATCGTATCATGTATGTATCATTACCAGCAAAAAGCATCCTAAATATGGATCCCGGGGGTCTACTAAATAGATTGATACCCAATATGCATAGATTTACCAAACCATGTGGCACACAGAGACCTCCAAATCTAAATAGGGCATATGAATAGTGATGGGCGAATTTATACTTTTCATTAGCATACCAAAGCACCATTGTTTTCAAAGTGACTGCATCTATACATATGAATTTTCACAAATTAAATTCTGGCTACTACAATATAAGCACCCGGTATGTGTACTATGTGCCATGAGACCCCTAACAGTATGGAGACCCTAGAAAATCATATACAGATAGAGTCACTTGGATTTGTAAGTTAAATGCGTCATGACTCAGGGCTAAAGAAACTGTGTTATCTAAAGTTATCTTAACTCATTTAATGCATTTAACCTTTTCATTAGCATACCAAAGCATCATTGTTTTCAATGGTGAGCTCTTTAATTGGATGGGATGCTGTGACACAATATTCTGTGCTAAGTGAGATAAATGAGATAGATGAGTTAAGTCACGACGCATTAAACTTACAATCCAAAGTGACTGCATCTGTATTTTATGAAAATACACATTCAGACGAACCTAAAGCAGGTAATTACAGATTTCTACTGAAAACTACTTAACCACAAGGCTATGCTAAACATAATGTTTTTTTTTTACATTTCTTAAAATAGTCACAACACTTGCATTTTACCCCCATTATATACCCCACATTTTGTAACATACCAATATGAATGCCAGGGGTGTAACAGATTGATGTCTGATATGAAAATATTTACCAAACTAGGTGGTATACAGAGACCCCCAAATGAAAATAGTACACTTGAATTTCCACGTATTACACTGACTGCTACAATACAATCACCTGGTATGTGTATTATTCACCATAAGACCCCATATCAGTATGGCGACCCTAGAAAACCATTCTGACAAAACTAAAATGGGTAGATATGTTGTTGTACTGCAAACTACCAAACTGCAAAGCTATGCTAAACATAAAGCATTTTATGAAAATTCTGAAAATTGTCACAAAGCTTGAATTTTACCTCATTATATACTCCACATTTCGTATTGTACCAGCAAAAGGCATCCTAAATATGAACGCCAGGGGTGTACTGAAACAGCTTGATGACTGATGACTGATAAACATATATACAGATGAAGCCATTTTGGATTGTGTGTTTGACACAGAATAACTTAACTCAGACATCCCATTTAACTCACTTAGCACAGAATATTGTGTCACAGCATCCCATCCAATTAAAGTGTTCACCATTGAAAACAATGGTGCTTTGGTATGCTAATGAAAAGGTTAAATGCATTAAATGAGTTAAGATTACTTTAGATAACACAGTTTCTTCAATTAACCCTGAGTCACAATGCATTTAATTAAATCCAAGTGGCTGCAACTGTAAACCAAATTATGTTGCACAGAGAGACCCCAAAATTAATATGAATATATAACAGACAAAAATTCCACAAAACCACAAAAATCAATGCTTTTGTTTTCCACCTAATGTAATCAGCAGTCAGAATCACAGTTTGATTATTTTAGCATGGCCAAATAGGTTTTACAGATAGAAACAACACCTATGCAAAGCTGTAAATTAAAATGAAATAAAATGGCTAAACATGTAATAAAATGGCTAAAAATGCACCAAAATCACTGAAATTGCGATATAATCACAGAAATAATATACAAAACTTTTGTGTTATTTGTAGCAAAAGGTATTGAACTGTGCAAGTAGCGAATAAGCTATTCGCAATGGCAATGAAACAATTTTTTTCAGGCAAAGAAACAGACAATGTGATAAAATAAAAAAGAAACACAAAATAGTGTGTGTATGTGTGTGTACAATAGGCAAATTGTGTGCTGTCTGCATGTGCAAGTATGTGCAATAGTGCGTGAATGCTGTGAATGTGTGTGATCCCATTGATCCCCCAAAATGTAATTGTGAATGTAAGTGTATTAGTATAACAAGTGTGTGTTTTTGTGTAGGGGGGCAGTAACCTAGGGTGGTAGGCTGAAGATCATCCAGAAAGGTTGGATGAAGAGCTGGAACTTTTGAAGACCGTCTTCTTCTTTGGATCCGGTGAGTGGGAAGTGCAGGCAGCAGCAGGGCACCTAGATTTCATGTGCCTGCTGCTGCCTTTGGGCCCCTGGACAATTACACCCCAGGGGCCACTCATTTACCATTTCTGCCCATTGACTAGGGGCTGGGGAACGTGTTGGAACAGAGTGAGCAGCTTTACAAGTGACTCCTCTGTTCCAGAAGCACAGGCAGCAGCAGAGCATGTAGATTTCATGTGCCTGCTGCTGCTTGGGGCTCCTGGGCGATCACGACTAAGGGGCCACTTTTTCCCCACCTAGGCTCATTGGCTAGGGGCTGGGGAACATGGGGAAACAAGTTAGAATGGAGCAATCGGCTTTACAAGCTGCTCCTCCATTCAGAAAGTGAAGACAGCAGCAGGGCACATAGATTGCATGTGTCTGTTGCTGCCTTGGGGCCCCTGGGTGATTGAGACCCAGGGGTCACTTTTTCTCTGCTAGGCTCAATGCCTTGGGGCTCGGGGATAAGTTAGAACGGAGCGAGCGGCTTTAGAAGCTGCTCCTCCATTCCCAAACCTGCAAATATGGCAGAACATAGAAAAGGCACAAGATACAAAGCAGATAACAGATACACTCTGTATACAATGGGATTTTTCAAACCAGATCTGTTATCTGCTACACAGCAGCTTGTTTCAATAAGCTATAGTTGTGTGTTTTGAAGCAAACACATCATTTGTATCTTCTTCTTCGTAATACTATCTCTTTTTTTTCAGATCTACAGTATTTGGCACCAATGAATTGGATTATACATCATTGACTGAATCCCTGTTGCAGCAGTGTTTATGATCTAAGGTCCCTATCACATTTACATATACTGGGCTAATTGTATGAGGGACCAATTAACCTGCATGTATGCTTTTGTAATGTGGGAGTATAGGGCTTAAATAGAGGGAGAACATACAAGTCAGAATCAAAATCAGGACCCAGCAGCCAGCACTGCAAGGCAGATTTACAACCTACTGAGCCTGCACTGGAGTCTCCCATTTTTCAATGTACAGTAGAATTGCCCCCCCCCTCCCACTTTCAAATCCAGGACAAGCTAATTATGTAACAATCCAATCAACTGCTGACCCCAGAGTAACCATATGCTACTAGCCTGTTCATGACAGCTGTAAAGCCAGAGCTTAGCATATGGCTCAACCCAGCCAATGGTCAGGCCTAATGTGGAAAGTGGTGCAGCAGCTGTTCAGGTCAACCATAATACATATAGTAAGTAATGATGCCTCTTGTTGATAAAGTGCATATTGTTTTCATTTAAAAATAGCGAGAATAGTGATATGGGTAGTAGCCAGTAACTGTCAGGGAAAAGAACTGCATAAATCCAGACTACAATGACTAGAACACAACTAGTGAGCTCCTAGTATCTAGGATAGGGTGGGAACATCATGTTGACATGGGGAAGTTGCACAGAGCATTATAAAATGTAACTTCAGCCCTGAAATCTGTTTTGGCTGGAGCAAGAAACAGCCATTCACTCTCCTACCCAGTTTTATTTTTTTTGAGGGTGTTGAGATTTGGTGTACAAGTGCTTAATTTTATCTGCTCCTTGTCTGCATCAGTTGCGCCAGTTTGTGTCATAACTGCAGAGTGAACACTACCCAGCATGTGGGGCTGGAATTCCCTGTTCATTTGTGTCAGTTTACCTTCTTGGGTACCACCCTCCCAAGAGGTAGTAGTTCTTT
>CM044442.1:111677252-111701021 GCA_024363595.1 Xenopus borealis | reverse complement strand
AACTTGTTGCGTGTGAACCATTGGTTGGGTCAGGGTGACGATTGGCTTCCTGGACATACTCTCCTGAAGTTTTTGTGCTGTTATTAGCTATGAACCAGTATTTGTGAAATGTGCATTAAAAAATATGACACCTCATGTTCCTTTCCTTAGATGTTCTTCAATTTATAAACCACTTTTTAAGGAAGCAAATCATAAAGAACAACAATTCTGTACATGCAAACAGGATCTTTATCAGTAGCAGTGCAAAAGATGTGCATTTTTTTTCTGCTGGTTGGTAATATTTTAAAGGGTCAATAATACCTTATACATTTATACATAATAGTGTCTGCCCAGCAGCTGCAAATAGAACATTTCTTGGCAGCAACAGTTCTACTGTAAATGAGAAAGATCTTCATTGTGCTAGAGTGGAGAGTCATACATGATATTTAACCTCCATGTATTGCCATTTAAGTGCTAAAGCTGTTATATTCTAAATTGTTAATCTGATATGCAAATATAGGCACTACAGCCTTATTAGACCTTGTGTATCCACCCCCATGGCAACATAAGAGCTTTCTTATAAAAGTCATATTACAACTTAAAGCATATTAATAAAAAACAGTTTTAACTAGCTCAAAGAAACAGTATACATTTATAAGCATAGAAAATCATTTGGTTTGTTGGCACTACTGGTCTTTTAAAATTAAGCCAGTGATTCTGGCACAATCTGTCAGGAGATGAAAATAATATAAAGCATAAACAGTATGATTAGTTTTATTAATTTAATATATAGCATCTAAATTGGGACTGGGAAGGAGGAACTGTATTGTAAAAGAATCCAAAAGGTGCTACTTCCCTATTTATATAATGCTGGGACAATTTAATCACCCCTCTGAAACTGGACAACTATGTCAATGTGATTGATGGCATTGCTGTTTGTAAAACATTGAAACACTGAACACAAAGTTAGAATCCAATGCTTTCATTTGACCTTGCATGGAAAAACTTCTCACAAAAGAGCTGCATTACAAAAGAAGGAATTGGAAACTTATTTTGTATATTAACATCAAATGTTTTGCAATTCTTTTTGCTGGTTTTCTCTTTACAAGACAACTAGCCCCACTACATTTATATATGTAAGTACCACATTAGATTTGTAGTATTTGTAATTGTGTATTTGCATAAAAAGCTAAAATATATAGCAAATGGAGGCCAATATGCATAGAGTCGGAGGGTATTTTATTATTATTATTATTATTATTATTAATAAAATGCATTTCTATAGCGCCGACTTATTTCGTAGCGATGTAAAGTGAATGTGATTATACAACTAAAGCTGGCCATAGACGTAACAATTACGATCTTTCTCGGGAAAGATCTTTCCAAGAAAGATCGTTCGTTTCAACACACACGTGTAGAGCTGAATCGTCAGATAAACGGGTAGAAACAATAGCATTCTACTTGTATCTGACGATTCAGCACTAACAATGGCCGATATTCAGGGAGCTTTTAAAGGCATCCGATCAAAATTTTCCGTCCAGCCCGATCAACCAGCCGACCGATATCTTAATCTTCTGACGATATCGGTCGGCTCATTTCCCACCATACACGCACCGAATATCGTACGAAAATTCGTTTCGTACGATATTATCTGTGCGTCTATGGCCACCTTAAATCACATACATGTTTACAATACAGGAGAATTGCTACTTAATAAATTATAAACAGGCAAGTAGCAGCTCAATGAGCAGGGACACACCACTTAAAATTGCCACTGTGAATCTAATATAAGTAACTCTAAAGCAACTGGACTTGCTGAGTAATTATTGAAGACGTTTCACTACTCATCCGAGCAGCTTCTTCAGTTCAACTGACCGGTATGGGAAGTTCTCGACATATAAACTCTTCCACTAATCCAATCACAATGGCACATTATATTATAACTCTTCAAAGAGGTGACATCTGAATTTTATTCTGTGTAGTTATTGTGATAGGCTAGGTAGTTTGATTCTGTGTAGTTACTGTGATAGGCTTACCATATAGCATTGTATGTAGCAGACAGCTGGTATTGAAGGCCCCCACCTCTATTTAGGGATGGTTTCTCTACCTTGATATGAATCGCTTCTTTTGAGCCTCTTTCAAACCAGTGGTCTTCTTTATCCAAGATTTGGACCTTGCTATCCTCAAATGAGTCTCCCTAGTCTTTTAAGTGTAGAAAGACAGCTGAGTTTTGCCCTGCAGAGTTCGCCCTCCAATGCTGAGCCATTCTCTTCAGAAAAGACCCAACAAGTGGTTACAAGAAAAAGGTGATAGCTTGCCTACAACAACTTGAAAAGGATAAAGCCATCAATCAAGTTTTATACTGCCGCCTGTACCCCAGAGAAGCCACGCCATGCTTATACGGACTCCCCAAGAAGAAGGATCCCCACTAAGGCCCATTGTCAGCAGCATAAATTCAGTGACATACAGCATTGCAAAAATCTTAGCCCCATTGGTAGGCAATACAGATCATCATATCCAGAATGCCAAAGAGTTTGTGACCAAGATTCATGGCGTTACACTAGGGGCAGAAGAAACAATGGTATCTTATGATGTCATTTCATTGTTCACATGTATACCTAATTGAGACTGTAAGAAATCGACTGCAGCAAGATAACACCCTCAGCAGCAGAACGAAGCTCAGTCCTGACCAAGTGTGTTTGTTGCTAGATTTGTGCCTTAGCACCACATACTTCAAATACAAGGACCTTTTTTATAGACAGAAACATGGCTTTGCAATGGGTTCTCCATTTTCGCCCATTGTAGCTAACTTGTACATGGAGGAAGTGGAAAGGAGGGCCTTTCCGGTGTCTGTTTAACCTTCTTTTTCTTATTTTTAGGTGATGAGACCACTGTCCAGGAATCTTTCTTCACCAATTCTGGAATCTGGGGAAGTTGGCAGTATTGTTTCCATTCTTCAACATCTAGTTCCTCAAGTCCACATGCTGGGCAAGATAGCATATTCGTTTTAGCTTCTTTTGAAACTTGTAATCCAAATGGATAAATTCAGTAGAACATGAGGTTGTTTTCTTTTAACTGTTGTAGTACTGGTCTCACCATGCATCGTTGTTGTAGCGTATGCCAGCAAAGGTCTTGGTAATATAATAATCTCAGATCCAGAAAAGTTAACAGGTTGTTGTTTTCTGGCCTTTGTTAGGATCTCCTTCTTAATTTGAAACCTTGTTATACAGCAAATGATATCTCTGGGCTTTTCCGTGGGGAGGCCTTTTGGTCTGAGAGCTCTGTGAACTCTTTCTAAGTCTACATTGTTAGTAGCAGGTACATTCAGTATTTGTTGACTATTGTATTGTGAAGGTTACCCCCATCAGGTATTTTTTTTTATTTTTTATTTCATTTTACCCACTTAACCATTTCTCTTATTCCTCTTTTATTTGGCAGACCATTAACTCTTGCCTCACAGCCTTTACTATTCTCAACACCAAGCCATTGTCTGCAGCTCATTTGCTCTTTCATGTTCCAAATGATTAAGACTCATTCACTTTCTACATTACATCATACTAACTCACATACCATGTTCATACTATATGTGTATGGCAAAGCAGTATGTGCTTTTCCACTGCTTCATCAACTTTAATATTATGCATATACCTAAAAACAGGTATTCCAATATCACAAAGAAGATTCTTAAGACACTAGAAAATCTCAGACAGAATATTTGTGGAAAGGGAGCAAATTATGGATGACCATGAATGACAATGGAGAAGTACTCTCGTGGGAATACTTTTCATAAGCATCCCTTTTGGATTCATATTCACTAAACATATAATAGAATGCATATTTATTGAACGTTATATGTAAATAATGTATGTATATAATATACTAAAAACACATATTTTACATATTTAGACGATTGAACAAATATCTGAAAATGTTTTGCCCTTAAAGTAATCTATATTTATTTGTGGTGAAATGTTTTCAGACAGCTAATCAATATATGGGTGAAGCCTGAATTTATCACATTCCCTATTATTCTATAAGGTGAACTTGGAAGTGTCATCTTAATGGAGCAACAAGAAAAAAACAGTAGATATCTGTCGTTGCTGATTAGACACAAAAAAGGACCAACAAAGCAAGTAAGCAGAATTGACTACATAGACTAGAATTCATCCCTATGAAGCAGTAATGGCCTGAGACAAGGAGTAATGGCCATCCAGCTATCAGATTAGCTGCTGCACAGTTTTTTAGCTACACATACCATTAATCAGAACAGATAGTTCTTTCAGGTAATAAACATCATTTAATAAAGGTGACGTTTTTTAATTTAACATAATTCTGCTGCTGTTCTACAAATATTATCTAGGTCCAGCAGAAGAGATTGTCATACAAATACATTTTACACAAACTAATACAAGTAACATGTCTGTTAAGGTTTTTATTTGTTTAGGTCATGCTATAGCTAATGTTTTAACATTCACAGGTGCAGCTTCTCAATTTTGGAAGACTTGAAAGAGTTTATGATTCATCTACAATATGTTTGTAATTTTGTAGTCACCTAATTACCTCACCATCCTATATCTCTGGCTCCCCTACGGATTTCATTGCTAAATAAAATTCACACTCTAAACATTTAAGGTCCTTAATGAAATCCATCTCAGTTCCTCATTCCATTTTCAACTCAAAAAGATTTTACTTAAACTATGTCTGTCACATGAATTCCATCACATTAATTCCATTATCATAAAATATACCCTTCAATCCAAACATTTGATGCAGTCTAAATTATTAAAAGTCACAACACCATAAAGGGTATTTGTGTTCTTGTGAACAGGGAACTCAAATCTTCCTTCTTAAAGAAGACTAAACCCTGGTCATCCTCAGTTATACCCTTCAATCCAAACATTTTATGCAGTCTGAATTATTAAAAGTCACAACACCATAAAGGGTACTTTTGTGTTCTTGTGAACAGGGAACTCTAATCTTCCTTCTTAAGGAAGACTAAACCGTTGTCATCTTCAGTTCCCTCCATTCACCTTCATTGCTGCACCTTAAAACTCCCTCCCTGCAACATCTATTTTCAACAAATGTTCCCCTGAGTGTACACCTTCTGCCTTTGGATTCAGTCAGTTCACTCACACAGATCCTGCATGATCATGTTAAAGATGATTCTGACCCTGCTTCAACAAGTTCTGTATCAGTGATGTTGGTTGGTTCTACCTAAAACAGCACGGTCCCTAATAAACCTCTACCCACTATTGTATTAATAATGTATTAATTATGCAAGTCAATTCATTTCTAACTGTGGTTTTAGTTAATAAAATTACCAAGACACCACACCATATCAAGGTAAACTTCATACTGTTGTCCTGACTTATTTTTTATAGGCTGGCACCTCCTTACATATTTGCATTTCACATGGCAATTAGGGGAGTTTTTCATCCCAACATTCACCTACTGTATAAGGCCAGCAAAATCAAATGACATGTGCCTTAGGTCTAACTAGTTTTAGAAATTTTCAATTACCTTGAAAGTCAACCTCCCCAGTTTCCAAAATTTAGCTCCCATTATAGACATAGGAGATACAATAAACATAAACCCAGTACCTGTAGGTTTTATAGTAAGAAAAACTGACACTGGGGGCAAATTTACTATTATTCCCCAAAATTCCCTCAATCTTACTCGAAATTCGATAAGCATTCGACCATCGAATGCTTATCAAATTGTTTTAGGCTATCATTTTGCTTGCTATTCGATTTCTCGATGAATTCATACGATCGGATACCAATTGTTTGATTACACGAAAAAAATCGTAAAATCTCCTTCGAGCCTCTGAAAAATTTGTACGATTCGAACGATCAAACGCTTCAATCATACGATTGGTATTCAAGCAGGTCTCAGAAGCCTATGGGGGGTTTCCCATAGGCTTCTATTGCAATTTGGTAGTTCAATCTGGTGAAGTAGGCATTTGAGCAATTTAAAAATTTTGATTCCTTCGATAATCGAATCATCAAATCATTCGATCTATTCGATAATTCGGTATTCGATGATCGAAGAGGATAAATTAGAATATTTGAATAAACAAAAAATTTGTACGATCAGTATTCGATTGAACTTCGATCATTTCACGTGAATTTTGTAAATTTGCCCCTGGGTGTCTAATTATAAGAAGAGGTAGAAAGTAAACAGTAGACTTTGTTATAATTAAGAATATATATCTTTTTGGAAAATAATTAAAATTAATTCCAGAATGCTTATACATGTGTAAACTCTCAAATGCAATGCTAAGAATCATACATGCATTACTAGTGCTCCTGTTGCTACCTCTGATAAAGCGGGGTTCTACATACAGTAGAATCCCAATTTTATGTCCCTGGATTTTGCATTTTCATGTAATTGTCCTTGTTTTCTTGTGGTTCAACTTTGGCAAGTTTCATTTTTTCGGTAAAAAATTTGACATCTTCCTGGAATCTAAACACAGTCCCCAAGTGATCACATTCATCTACATCATTAATTGAGGCTAATATGCCAAAGGTTAAAAGCTAGCCTACATTAGTATACAGTAAGTATTTCCAATGAGATAAACATCTAAAATATATTGTAACCACATTTATGCAGATTACAGATTGAGAGACTTCTTAAAAGGTCCTAATTCAAAAATATATTTGGAATAGTATTACAATGTTAGAAATAAGGTCCAAACATACCACCCCATATGAAATATGCAAACATAATTTCTTTAGGACATTTAGGTATGTTTATATTAAGTGTACTATTCAGTTAATATGGCATTGTGCCATATAAAAATGATTTATAAAGAAAATGGAGTCATGCAAGTATAAAATCTACCTCAGCAATATACTTTAAGGCAGCTTGCCATAATCTACACACATTAGTTAAAAGCCACAACCATAGAGGCATTATTTCTGACAAGTAAATTGGCCTGCAACCACAAAGGGTGATTAATAAGTCAAGCCTCCACTGTGAGCCAACTATATCTCAAAGCAGTGTTTCAAGGTTTTATTCCTACATTAACAATTGTTTTCATTCCCCGTGCATTCTACATGTAATTGTTTGCAATGTTTAATAATTCAAGAGACGGCCAGAATGTCATATGGCATATGAAGGTGATCAGAGTTAGGATGTTTTACATAGTAATACTCCATAGAATTAGTTGTTCATGTTATAAAAAAAACTGCTATTCTACAAATAAGCATCAATTTATAGATGCAGCACTTAAATATTGCTTAAACAACACAATATTACAGACCCTGGGTTTACCTAGTTGCATTATTGCATTTATATATATTTTTCCCATTAGTGTCAAATTAAAGACTTGTAAAAGAGAACTGCCTGCTTTGCAGTTTGGCAAGCAATGCATATGTCAACCTCAGAAATATATTGATTAGATCCTGCCCAGCATACTCCTTTGTTACACTAATTATTTCACTGTGAATCTAAATATGTTGGTATTAAGAATACTGCTACTGCAGTTATTACCTTGTCATCTCAATGCCTTGCAGCTGAGTCATTTGTATTGATTCAGATTCATATCCGAATGAGAGGCTTATTTCAATCAAATATGTTTGTTTTTCTATTGAGCACCAAGAAATTAGTAGTATTGACATGTTATTTATTATTCTTTTGTTCAGGAAATCTGTGCATTCTAACTTAACTATCATATCCCCACTGAGTTACAATTAGAAGGAAACAACTTAATTGATAATGAACTAGGAAACTTACAATGAACTTATTTTTGTAGGGTGATATAGAGACAAATAAAAAGATGTTTGTGGCAAATGCTGATTTGCTAAATTGTTCAATGTTCCTGATTCTTCCTATGGTAAGGTACACGGATTACCAGAAGTTTCATGTGACTAGTTGGTTGAGATACTAAACTCCAAAGATAGTAAAGGGCACAGGTGTAGTAACATATGGCAACAAATTAGATTTTTTCTTTTAAACAGGTGACCAGGAAATGATACCCGATGATTGGTTGTTATAGGTGATGAGAACTGTTGCAAATTTGGCTCCTTATATTATATAACCCTAATGTGTTGTAACATTCAAAAGTTAACCATATCCAGGTTCATTTCGATAAGTAAGACTTATTCGATTCTAGGTTTTCCCATTTCTTGTGATAAACAATGAAATAAAGTCTCATTGACTCAAATTAATAATTGAATCATCAGCAAGATAGTTTTAAATAACATTTATAGATCAACATGGTCATTTAAGACCCACAAGATACATTGAAGTCACCCAAAACAGTCGCTGAAAATGTTTTAAGAAACATTCTATGCTTTGTATGCCTGCACATTTATTAAGGGACCCTTTGCCGGTACAGAGAGCAGGTGTTTGACACTGAGCTTGTATGTATCCAGACTACTGAAGCACGCTAATGCTTGAGGTAAAACAAATGTATTTCATTAACATGGGTAATTATGTATAAACACTAAATGGACTAACAACTGCAAATGGAGAGCTTCACCAGAACTGAGATGGGACAGAAAAAACAAAACATAGTAGAAAGTAAGAAAGAAACTCACAAAGATAGTTAGATAATCATTGTAGTTTGGACTCCCATGGTGAATCTTGGCATCATCTAATTAAACTCACAAAAATGGTCTGAAAGGATACTTTTAGTAAATGAATGTATAAATGAAATCACCATTAAATTAAGAGGAGAAAGGTAAAAGCAAATCAAAGATATTTATTCTCTGCTCTGCATTAAGACGCAGGACAAGTGGGTATGTGTGGGTTGGGAAGACAAACAAAACTGTATTTCCATGAAACCCAAACCATCAGATAAAAAAGCACAAACTGGTCTTCTGCTAACTGGTTATACATGTACTGTACTTCATTTTATATGATTTTTGATATATGTGTAAGATGGTCTGACGATTCTGACTGATATATCTGTACTATGGATTTCAATCTTTTTGTCGATCAGGCAGTTCTAAAATTCCATTTGCCTATGCACCATGTCAATGTCACAGACATAGTTGCTGCTGTTCTGACCATTTGGCCCTAATGAATTTACATGTGACCATACTGTATGTCAGATGCAATGTCAGACATGTGACCATTCACCATTCAGTCTTTGGGCTAATCTGTTATACTGCATGGAATCAGCCTGTGTATGGCTGCCTTTACTTCACTATGCCAGCATGTATATTCCTTGGCTGGCAACTGAACTTCAGACCCAGGCAAACACTCTCAGCATTCTACCATTTTCATTTTGTTAAGCACATTAAGACCTTTGTTTTGCATTATGCTACTAAAATTGCAGGAGTTGGTTGCCTATATAATGCAATATACAGAATGTAACCTGACCAACTACACCATTCTTGATACCTCCAGTGCTATACTCACTTTCATCTGATTCTTTAAGGTGATTTCCCGCTATAACCATTAAAAATGGCTACCACACACAAAAAAAATAAAAATCGCATGAAAGACTTAATCAAAGTCAATGTAAGGAGGGCTCATCTAAATTTCAAAATTAGCACAAACAAAAGGGTGTGCATACCAATACAGTAAAAAAGAATTAACAAGATGCATATTATTTGAATCTATGCGCATCAAATTAGTAGAATAAAGGAGTAAGATAGACAAATGGGACTTTGCAGTGCACATTTATAGGGCCAATATCAAAATTATGCAAAATACAAAGCGTTACAATTTGAATACATACCAAAGGATACAGTAACTAGGTGGGGCGGGCCCTGGTGCAGGTCATGCAGCCGTGCCCCCACCCCCCTCAGTGCCGATTTTCTCAACAGCTGCAGCTGGCTACAGTGGGGCACATTCTGCTGGAGAGGCCCTGTGGGGGTGTGGACCCTTGTCCATGTCCGGACTGAGAATTAAAATAAGCCCTGGCATTTCAGGTACACATAGGCCCAATCAGCCCACACAGTGGCCCAAACAGCTCCCACCAGCTGCACTTTATAGCAGCCCCTCTGGCATTTGCCATAACCCACAGATTGCCAGTCTGGGCCTGCCCTGGTCCAATTGCACCCCCTGCTCCCCAGTAGTTATGCCACTGAAAGGATATCCTCACAGCAATATACAATATAAGCAAAACCAGAAGAAAGCAGAAAAAAAATAAAAATGAGAAACACAGTTAAAACACAGGTAAAACTCGTCCCTGTGTAAAATGTAGTACAAAATGTAATACAATTTTTAAGGAATCAGATAAAAGTAAGTATAGGACTGTCCAGACCAGGGATGACTTTAACATTGAATGTATCGATTAAATTATGTTCATTCATGTTTGCTCGCAATGATGGCCATCACTGTATAGGCAACAATTATTCAAAAACAACAACAATAATGATAATAACAATATATTACAATTGACATTCACTTTTATAAATATATTTATTCACTAAAATCTTGCCTATGCAATGAAAAAGAGTTAAAAGTAACAACTGTATACCGTTTGCCAATATATCAGGTAGAAAAAGATGATAGTTTTAACTAACACTAACTCAGTGTGACCTCATTATTTTGTACTACAACTATGGACTTTCTCCAAAAATTAGATTGCAGGAAAGATAATGTAAAGCATGACAGCTGTGCTTTCAATTGTCTGTAGTGTCACTTATCTCCTGTATTAAATCGGAATAATTCAGAGTGTTAAAGTACTTATTAGTATGAAAAAATATTGCTTTTATAAATTACTTTTTTCAAAGATCAGTTTAAAAAAAAATATATTTAACTATACAGCAGTTAGCAAATGTACTTTAACTGTTACTTATGTTACTTTATTAAAGCATTTAAGGGGAAAATGTTACTAGTCATAACAGAATATACCCTTATAAGACAAACAACACATGCATTCTAGTATGTGGAACATTAAGATATCATTCTGCTTCACGGAGGTACTCTGAAAGGTAAAACAATTTGTCAGTTTATTTTATCATGCTATGTAGAGATTGAACTACAGAATCAATTACCAAACCTGACAGTTAATGAATTTATGTAAATCCATTGTGACTATATCTGCAACATATGTTTGTCTTCACTCACAGACGACCTTGCTGCAATTTAAATATCATCTGATGTGGAACTGCAGAAGACAAAATCCACAGATTACCAATGATGGTTGTTTCATTGGTTTGGTCACATCTTTACAAGTTATACTATGGCCTACATTTTTATTTCATCATTTCATTTATTTTTATTCCCTGTTTATCATCATGTATTTGCTATGACAGAAGAAAATTTATGGAAAGGAAAACCTGTCATGACTAATATGGTAATACTGTGCATCCAGATTTTGGCTGGGCAAGATATAAAAAAGTTATTGCTTATAAAAACAGTTAAAAGACACATTTTTAATATTTATCAAAATATATCTTGACAAACGTGGTCTGAGTTTCAAGGTTACTTTTTAGTTTAGAATTAAATAATATTTGGCAACACATATGCTTATGTTACCTTTCTCTCAATCTTTGTTATATATATAAAATGTTGTAACGCATTTTATCATAAGTATTATTTCAAGTATAAATGATTAAAGGGCACCCTATCACATCACAATTGATAAGGGAGATCAGGGATAACAAATCCCAAAATACAGATTGTAAAATCAATAGTGTTTTTTTTTTCAGAAAAGATCTCTCTGCCTTTCTCAGCACCATGAAGACACTTGCTGTAGAGGCGGACTCGCAAAAGCATAATGTGCAAGTGCACTAACTTACTCATTATGAGCAAATGTGTGAAGTAAAATAGTCTGGGTTATTGTATAGGGAACCATATAGCTCCTAAATGCTGATTATTTACAACCTACCTGTTGTTCATTAATACAAATAATCTAGTGCAGAGCTGTCCAACTTGTGGTACCGAAGGCCAAACTTTTTTTGGCCTACGTGGTGGAGGGCCGATAATGGAAGTCAGTGTTGACCACTTCTCCTGTTAAACCACACCCACTATAACCACTCCCACATTATCACAAGAATTTTTAAGATCATATCCATATTAAGAGTAGTAGCACACCAAAAATCAAAATGGTTGGTTCTCACTGCAGGTATATCACTCATATGTGAAAAATTTGAGTCAGCCATATGCCGAATCCTTACCTGTGGATAAAACAAAAACCCTCCAACACATGATTAAACACTTTAGCAACCCCTAATAACTATTTCCAAATGCTAACAAACACCCAGACCAAACCCCTACCAGGCTTACATCCCACAGGTAGCTTCAGGCAAGCAGCACTGGGCCAGCAGGTTATGACACACACATAAGCAGCACTGGGCAAGCAGAGTATGACACACACAAGCAGCACTGTCCAAACAGAGTATGACACACACAAACAGCACTAGTCAAGCAGACTATGGCACACACAAGCAGTACTAGACAAGCAGAGTATGACACACACAAGCAGCACTGGGCAAGCAGAGTATGACACACACACAAGCAGCACTGTGCAAACAGAGTATGACACACAAACAGCACTAGGCAAGCAGACTATGGCACACACAAGCAGCACTAGACAAGCAGAGTATGATGCACACGCAGCACTAGGCAAGCAGACTATGGCACACAAGCAGTACTGAGCAAGCAGAGTAGGACACACGTAAGCAGCACTGGGCAAGCAGAGTATGACCCACAAGCAGCACTGGGTAAGCAAAGATGGCACACACAAGCAGCAGTAGACAAGCAGAGTATTGCATACACAGGGAGCTTAGGTACTACATACAGTGACACAGTGCTGGTGCCCCATTAGCATTTTGAATAAGATGTGAACAGGTGAACAATGTGGGCAGTTTCAGTCTGGGTCTCAGGTGTGAACAGTACAGGGCTTTAGGAGTTGTCACAGGTGTTAACAATGCAGGGAGGTCACAGGTGTGAACAATACAGGGGATTAGTCTAAATTTGAGTCTAAAACAATGCAGGGGCCAGTTACTATCTGTAGTGATACAGAGTTGGACGGCCCTGATCTAGTGGATTATAAAAGACATAATAACTAGTCAAATAAATTTGCCAGGCATTGATTTGCAGCAAATTTGTAAAGCAGCAGCAAAAATTCACTACAGCAAATATTATCAAAATTATCTGGACATCTGTCATGATACAGGCCTGTGATAGTTAATAAAAAGGTATCATGAAAAAAGCATGTCTGGCCTAGATTAGACACTTAACAGGCCTCTTTTCACTAAGGTCTAGAGTTAGCCATTTGTAACAGGGTCACAACCTATTATGCCCTTCTCTAAACCCTGGCTGATAAGAGCCATTCCATGTGGAGGGGGGAGAGCCCAAGGAAGGAGAGCTTAAAGTTCACAGCAAGGCCTCTCACAGGTGAAGTGAAGGTTGCAAATAACACACCCTAAACATATTCATCCTCACAGAACCCAGACCTGTTGTACCAACAGCATTAAAAACTGGTGATGGGTTTAAAGTAATATCAGCTTTTAGATGAGTCCAAACATGACTAGGTTTGATACTCTGTTTATCAGATGTGAAAAATAGGGGCCGGTCACACAGTATTGATGTTTAGTATTTATGGGATCCAAGAGAATTCATGACCAGAGATTATTATATCATCTCACTGCTATGTTCCTATAGGGAGTTATGTTCATTATATTCTTGGTCCAGTTCTTACACACAGGAGGTCATAAAAACTCAGTTTGTGTCTTGCTAGGCCACACCCCTTACATTCCTGAGGGAGGGGGAGTGTGCACTTACCTGATGCCCTGAAAATCACGGATAAATAGTCAGCTCTTCTGACTAAGAATTGGATTTACTTTGGAGGCCCAATTGAGATTGGAAGTTATCCTGTTTTGTTTCCCTTTTCTTCCAGGACCAGGAATTCTATACCTTTGGAGTTAAGTATAGGTTTTCCATGTTTTCCCTTTTTATTTTATAAACTGTTTGTAACTGTATTATTCAATGTATGTCTCTTTTTGTAATGTCATTATGTTAATTGCACTGCTATACCTTTTCTAATATTAAAGATAATTTAAAAAGATTGTCTTTGGTGCTCTAAAGGAACCGAGCCTGAAAGAGTGTAAAGGTTGCCAAACAAGCGGATCTCTCCCCGATATGCCCACATTGAAGTGTGCGATATTGGGATGATCCGATCGTGGGCCCTAGGGCCCAATGATCGGGTCATAATGTAGGTGATACGGGTGGTTGGATCGCGGGACCGCATACATGCACAGATGCGCCCGCGATCCGACTAGGTTTTTTAACCAGCCCGATCAAGATATCGATCGGGGAAGCCCGTCGGATAGCCCCACACACGGGCCAATAAGCTGCCGCCTCAGTCTGTCGGCAGCTTATATCGGCCTTTTCTGTGAGCCTCAACCCTCTGCATGCTGAATGGAAAGCCTAGTCTGTCTGTATGCTAGTTAACCATTTGAGTGCTGATAGGAAGTGTGTGTTTGAATTAACTCTTTCACTACTAGTGTACCTGGTTTCTCTCAACACCAGTGCAAAGCAGAGATTGGTGGCAGCAAGTTGTGTGTGTTTGGGGTGCTGTTATGCTAGTTTAACCTGTGTGCAAGGTGGGTAAGAGACTGAGTGAGTGACCCCTGTTGTTTAAGTATTCATTTTGGGGGGTATAGTGTTCCTTTAAAGGCCCTTATTTCTTCAAATTGCAATTTTCTATTTAAGATTACCCAATGGCACATACTAATAAGGTTTTAATTTATTATACACCACAACATTAAATTATGCCAAGAAAATATGAGAGAAAAGTATCATTAGAACTGCAGCAAAAGGCAACTGCATGAGTGCAATGTATGCAGTATTATGTAGCCAACTGGCATATAATCCTCCAGTAGTGTGCCTGTATTTGTGGTGCTTCAGTATTTTGCAATAAAAACATATTTACAATAGGTAATGCAGTGTAGGCAAAAGAATAATGTGAAAATCTATATTTCCAGTAGCTCAACAGAAAGCAATACATGGTGTGAGTTATTGCATCAACATAACATGACAACCTGAACCACAAGCACAAGCTACTCAATTACATATAGAGGCAATATTAGCATAATGGGAAAAGCATCATATGGAGTAGTTTCATCTGTTCTGTTCACACTATAGCAGGGGTTTGGACAGCACCTAATTGCTTGGGGTTAGGGATTAAACATGAATGCCAGTGACCTGTTTAATGTATTTAATGGTTTAATTATTCTAAATATGAATTTTACCAGGTGCATTGTAAGCAGATGCAGAGAGCACACAGACAAAATATGTTTTATATCTAAACCAGGGAACATAAAAGTCAAAAGGTCATTATGTTTCTGTTTTGCATATTCGCATGCAAGATTTGATGGTTCTTATTGATGGACAATGTCATAAAGCCATCACTATGTTTATAGACATTTAATTGAAGACAGCATAAAACGATAAACTAAGAAACATGCATGGTTGACTCCTCCAATTCAAACAATAAATCATGCTGATGTTCAGACAAGTCGCCCAGACACAAATTCAGATGATAGATGAACCATTTAACTTTGATTTTTGAAAGCAATGAGCTTGCTAGCAATACCTCACACTGACTAATACCACATATGGTCATACAAGAACTCATCTAAAATCCATTTTTCCCTCATGTGGATGCTAAAATTATCTTTGAAATGATCATTATTAAAAGTATGCTGTGTGTGTAACATCTTTCTAATGTGCATAGCTATATTCATAGACTATTTGCCTCAGTAAGCAGTGATTTTATCACTATTTCTAATCTGAAATGAAGTGCTCTTAAAATCTGGATGAGAAGAATGAGGTAGTCTTGAAAATTAATTTATGGAATGCATTATTCTGAAGCAAAGTTAAGCGAATAACTCAAAAAGGAAAATCATGCACATTTTTCTGTAACTATGGTATAAAATACTAAATGAATTTCTTTCCAACAAACCAATGTGGACAAAGTATGCTGTTTGAGATTTAAAACAGTTGAATATATGTATATAAATTGTGTCAAATTACATAATTGTTACTTTTAGTTGACATTACAAATGTGTAGAAAACATGCTACCAAAAATGGTGCCTTTGACTATGAATAAATCCTTTTAATTGGATCAGATAGCTCTGCTGTATTTGATATTTCATTAGGTATGATCATTGAAGCTACTCCTAGTTTTATTATTTTTGTAGCTAATATAATATGGTCATATTCTCAAACTATATCTGCCATTATCTGAATATGCTAGCATTGGAAAGATGAAAATCTCTATTGCAGTTCAATATGTAAGACACAGGAAATGCTACGAATATCCCAAGAAGACCATGTCAACAAATCCTGAGGGCCTCCTTTTTCTATTAGACACAAGGATACATTTTATTTTCTATCCTTGTCTAAAATCATTTTGAATGTGGAGCATACTTTTGCACGCTTTGGAAATAGTTACATTGATTCGAACAATTCAAATTCGATCAAAAATGGACCCATTTGAATGAAAATAGACTTATTCAAATGAAAAAAACTTCAAATTAATTTCGGCTGGTCTGTTTGAATTAAAATTTCCCACTTTTTGTACTTCGAAAATTCGACCCTTGATAAATCTGCCCTGTAGTGTTCATAGAAGAATAATATGGTTGATCTTTAATTAATGAATGTTATACCAAGGGGCAGATTTACTAAATTCACATGAAGGATTCGAAATTCGATCGAAGTCTAAAAAAAATGCAAATTAGGTAACTTCGACCATCGAATTTCAAAATTCGACAGATTCAAATAATTTTAATAATTCAAGTTTAATTGTATTTGAATATTCGATGGTCGAAGTACTTCCCCTTTAAAAAAAATTTGATAGGCCAGTTCGCCAACTTGGACTTACCGAATTGCTTTAAAACCCTATTAATTTCGATTGAAGGGTTAAAATCGTTCCAATCGTTCAATTCAAACAATTTAATCGATCAATCAAAGTTTTTTAATTCGATCGTTCACTCTAATTGCGTCAAAAACATTCTAATCCAAATTTTAATGTTTTTGAAATTCGACCACTTCCCCATTAAATTCAAAAATCTAATTAGAGGGTTTATTAACCCTCAAATTCGATTTTTAGTAAATCTGCCCCTAAGTGTTTGCTTGCATATTGGTTAAAAACAGAGCATATATAAATCAGTTTGATATGAAGGAATTTTTTGACTGCTTTTGTTTATTTATTATGAAACCATTTTTGACACAGAGGGACATTTTTCAAGCTAACCTGATATGAGGCAAAGATGTGTAATATTGTGTAATAATTCATACTGTACATCTAAGTCTGAGGAGGAATGACTAAGAAAGGTACACGTGGTGGTGGATTAGCAATACTTTTTCCATGGTCCATTCTGTTTACTCCTAAAAGGAGCTTTGGCCAGGGGAAAAAAACACAAAACTAAATATTTAACAATTTATAGGTGAAAATGTTTAATATAAAACAATTTTATACCATGGTGTTTATCACCAGTGAGAAGTTCTTGTGTTACTGCCCTTATGACCTCTGAAGACTCTAAATTCACAAATAAATATATATATTCATAGAAAAACCAGAACCTATAACACTATTTGATGATGAGCAAAAATTACCTATTTTTCTTCACAGAACCATAGAAAAATTTCCAAAATGGTGAAATTTCACCAATTGGAGCCAATTGACATTTTTGTTTCTAGGGTTTTTTCCTGGCTTGTGTTAATTTTTTTAATATTGTATCTTCTTTTTATATTTATAACCTTTATTAAAACATCCATGCAGTATTTACTATACACGACATGAAATTGATAGTATGGGTGAAACAGCTGTTCCCAATACCATCCCAATATCTTGGAATACTTCTGACCATAATTTTAACTATTTCACAAGACAATAATATATGAAAAAAATTCACCTTTATTGCCACAATATCAGGAACACAAAGGTTGTTGAGAACTAAAATATGTAGCACTATATTCACATGCAGAACTTTAGATTTTCCCATTGACTTGAATTTTTTTAAATTAAATCTTCAAAACATTATACACATATGTTTTTTTCTCATTCCATTGAATTTAGGGGCAAATTCACCAAAGCACGAAGCTTCTGACGCTAGCACTAATTCACCAGCGTGACGTCATTTTGCACTTAGCTGATTTACTAACAGTATCCCTGGTGAAAATTCGCTAGCGAAGTAGATAGACTAGAGCAACGTCGCACCCTTACGCCAGGCGAAATTGCAAACTTACTAAGGGACGTAACTACGCTAATTCACTAAGATCCCCATTTTAATGAACGTTACCTCTTGGTAACCTCCTTCCCCCCATATTTCCTAACATATGGCAACCCAACTATATATAGGGGGCACATGTGTAGGGCAATAGAACACCTTTATTTGAGTTATTAAAGGTTCGCTACTTTTCGCCTCCCTGAGCATTTTAGTGAATTTGCGTAGTGCTGGCGAAACTACGCCTGCCGTAGTGTGCTGAACTACACAGGTTAGTGAATTTGCACAATAGACTTTTTTGCAAACTGTGTTCTGTCAGTACAAAAAAAGGAGATGTACATGCTGAATTCCCTCCAGATAGCAAATAGTAGTAGTAATTGTAATTAATGTATCTTTAGAATTGCTTTTTCTTTCATTATACATAAAAGTGCATGTGCGCTCACTGAGTCCCAATATCAGTGACACTGTTTTCTTGTTTAGGATTCAAAATATCAAGAAGATCTCTATTATACCCCAAAAGAAGAACATTTTAGAGAATATACAGTAATCTAGAAATGAACAAGAAAACACCACCAGAGGAATCAGACTGCTTGAGAGTTCTTTTTCACATTTTAAATGTGTTAATAAAAGAGAAACAAACATGATTATAAAAATATTTTTATCTGCTGTCCAAGCTAAACCAATTTTGCGTCATTACCTTACGTTACATTTTTGCTTTGCAACATCAAAATTAATCAGATCAGTTTCTGCCCCTTCTAGTTGCTTTTGGCATCATCCAACTGTAATGAATGAAAAAGCAGTGATATTTAGATGGATGAGTTGTGTGCCAGGAAGAGAAAACTACCAAACAAGGACCTAGAGCGATCCCCTGTCCTCACATGCTTGATTTCATTCCTTAATTAGAGTCATTAATCAATTGGTATGAGATATGAGACTTTAGAAGGGCTTGATGACATGACACCTTGCCACCTGTCAAAATTACAGCTTTCTGTTCATGCACCATCCCTCAAATAGTTATTTTCTGCAAGCCTGGCTGCATCCCACAATTCATTATTTACTGTATAGTTCTATCTTACTGCAATGTCAAAAACACTGTTATAAGTAATGGTCTACATGCCATGGTTGTAGAATTCCAAAATATATATATCTGAGTTTACAGCAGAAATAATTCTGAAATTCACTTTCTGTACCCCATACTGTATATACTTGTTTTTCTTTTTCTCTCCATAAAATACCTATAAAATTTAAAAAAGATTCTTTTCTTTTCTTAGGGTATTGAGTAAAAAAAACCTAAGCATGTAAAAAGAATAATGATTATACATGTAACGCTACATTCAAAAGTTTTATATAATAGCAATGGGAAATGTACATTATTACCTTCACTAGTGAACTAATATATAAGAAAAGGATTTATGTATATGGTTATTTTGACCATTTTTTTTTATATGGAATACAAACGACTGGTTTGAAAACCAAAAACATCTTGTCTCCACTTGAAAATGATTTACAAGCTCCAAAATGATGCATTTAAAATTCTGAAACCTTACAAATAGTTCTGTCCAAAGAGAAAATTTTTTGCCATGATTGTGGAAAAAAACTATCCATGACAATAAAATTATCAGATAAATATTGAAGGTTGACCCTTAAGGTGGCCATACACAGGGAGATCCGCTCATTTGGCGATGTTGCCCACCTCATGGGCGATATCGGACTGATCCAATAATGGGCCCTAGGGTCCAATGATCTGATTCAATGGAGGAGATCTGGGTGGTCGGATCGCGTATGGCCACCATTAGACAAGAAAAAATGAGAGGCAGATGCAGAAAGGGAAAATTAGAAGTTATACATAGACTAATGATGGATAAAGTTATCAATATCAAGCTGTTAAACTAAGAGGAAAATGTGAACAAAAATGTTACAGTTATACTGCAGTTTGAATGGATGATATGCAACTGGAATATTGTCTTAAAAATAAAATGACACAGATGGATCAAAAATGGCAGCTGCAAGCTGCTATGAATGCATGCTATTTGGATGGCAAGTTCATTATAATGTAAGGCTTGTTTTGGTAAGTTCACTAGTTCAAATGATATTCTGGGTCCTGAGTTCAATGCCTTCCTGGGAAATATCTGCAAGGAGACTTAGGATCAGATTTACTATTGGTCAAATTCGAGGGTGAATTTACCCTCAAATTCGACAAAACAAATTGTGGTTGAATTTGAAACCTTCAAATTCGAATATCGAATTTGAAGGTTTCTACCGCAATTTGATCGATCGAACGATATAATAAAAAAAATTTAAGTAATTGACTGATGAATATTCGAATATACCAATAGTATTTTATTCGAATTATTCGAATCGTTCGATTCAATCGAATTTTCAAAATTCGATGGTCGAAGTGGCCTTCAAAAATATTTGAAAATTCGAATTTCGAATCATTCATGTGAATTTAGTAAATCTGCCCCTAAATGTTCTCCCAATGTTTGTTTCCACTGTGTAGTTCACTCCAAAAATATTCAGAGAGGTTAATTGGGTTAACTAAGCCTGGTGTTGTGAGAAAGTAATAGGGACCTTAGATTTTAAATCGTGGACTAAATCCCCAATATATACAGTATGTATGAAAGCAAAATATCTCCAAAAGCAGCTTAGGGGGGCAAACTATTTACTATATTTATATTTTAAGAACATTTTTAATACTAATACATTTTTTATAATAATTTGCACTACCATGTGAGATACAGGACGACATTATGAACATTCTCTCATTGTCTTGGTTATGGTATAATTTAATGATGGGTTGAGCATGCTATTTTATGATGAAATGTGCCATTTAATATTTGTGGTTACTTTTTAATTTTATGCTGTTGGACACTGTGCCATTTCATGTGGGGAGGGGGTGTGTTGGGTTATAACTAGTGATGGGCGAATTTATTCGCCAGGGGCGAATTCGCGGCAAATTCACGCGATTCGCCGCTGGCGAATAAATTCGCGAAACTGGGCAAAAAATGCGCAAAAAAAATTTGCTGCGCAAAAAACGAGTCGCGCGCCGTTTTTGACGCGACGCGCCGAAAATGACGCGACGTGCGCCGAAAATGACGCGACGCGTCGGAAACGACGCGACGCGCGTCAAAAACGGCGCGATGCGTCGCGTTTGACGGCGTCAAGAAACTACGCGCGGCTCGTTTCGCGAATCAGCAAAAAATTAGCGAATTTCTCTGGAAATTCGCGAATTTTTCGGCGAAGCGAAACGCGCCCGTTTCGCCCATCACTAGTTATAACATCAAGAAAGACTCGGTTCATTCTTAGATCACCAACCAATCTGATAAAGTAGGGCTAGCTGGAAAAAAACATAATCAGAAACAGGTATAAAAATACAGAGATGGTCACATCTGAAAAGGAGAAGAACTAAGATATCCCTGATATGCTCTTTTAAAATCACACTTGTGAGCAGTAGTTTAATAAATCAATGTTTAAATGTTTTTATAACCTACACTATTAGCACCCACCCCCACTAGACCACCAGGGTGAGTTGTTACAGATACAGAAAAAAACAACTTAAATAAAGAATTTCAAACATTTGAATTTGATAACATTAACAGATTATTATCTGTTGTCGCTAATGTTCAAGTGATTCAAAATCAAACCGGTTGCATAACTTGGCAAGATCAAAGCTCTACAGGAGAATGGTAAAACCAGCATACAACTGCATAGAAACAATAAACAGATCACAGCTAGTTTATAAAAAATTGACACCCATTTGACAAAAACAGTTGCGCGTCGTCTACATCGTGTCAAAATTATTTTGACGACCACTGACTTTTGCATGCGTAAAAATTGTTGCATGTAAAAATAGACCAATGCTTTCTAAATTTTTTTTGCTGTTTTGCAAATTTATTTGCAGTTTCGCAAATTGTACAGTGAAGCAAAACAAGACAGTTTCGCTCATCACTAATCACAAACCAGCAGAGCACCTGCGATACACTGCTTGAAGCACATGGATCATGGAAAATGCAATAAGAAAACTGAGCAAATCAGAGCCATGCATATGCAGTGCATAAGGCTTAACAAGTTCTTATTTAGAAATAGGCTGCAAGTCAGAATGTCTGTTATGATCCAATTGATTTAGCTAAAATTGTCTTTTTCACTGAATGTTTCATTCATTAGCAGAACTACAAGAAAGCCAATAAATTTAGTGCAGTGCATCATGTAGTCTCTATCTTTCTTACCTATACATCAATAGGTCATTCTCAGTTAATTATGTGAAGACATAAGCTTAATTATGTAGCATAGGCCAGTTAATGATATCTTAGTAAAGTACCTGATGCTTGGCTTGCCCATATAACTTCTCAAACATGTCAAGCTTATTCTGCAGATGTTCAACTTCAGCTGTCTCTGTGTTAATCATCGAATTTCAAGTTACACTTCTTGGCCTGTAGCTTGTAAATGGTTTCCTCTTGAGCATGCAACCGAAAGTAAGCCTGTTATATTAAAGGATTAGGCAAATAGTATGCTCCAAACCCATTAATTACTATGTACTACCTGTAAACATGCAGATAGTGATGCTAATTATTTTAGCTTCCCAGCTGAACAATTAATGCTAACGGAATTAAGGATGTTCCAGTGTGAACATTTAGCTCTTTAGCTTAGACATATGGCAACGAAAATGCTGCTACATGTAAACATATATCATTTACCATCAGCACAAATGAAAATGGTAATTAAAAAAGGGTAGAATATTAGCAGCTGGCAAAGATAATGGGATTCTGTAATGAACTAGGTGCTACAGAATGATGTCTGCTGGCTCACATTGTCCTCTCTGAAGCTACAAGTTTACATAGAAAGAGAAACTGCTAATAGCCAATTGGACCTCAGTTAAGAATCTTAAAAAAGATCAATTTGATAAGCAGGAGGATGATCAGGACCCCATTTCAGGAGTTCCATGCTAAAATGACTCTCATTAAAATATGCTCTCCCCTATTGATTTTTCCTTAAGTAATGAGAAAGCTTATCCAAAAATCTTTAGCATTTGGGCTCAAGTTAAGAAAAATCAATTCTGCCATTTCCCATTTCAACTGTCTATGTGAGTTGTACGTAAAAAGGCAAGACAAAGCCAAAATCAGATAAATCAATTATATTGTCAATAGAACATGAAGTTGACAAATGGTGTTTTAAAGCAATTAAAATATGCTGTAAACACACAGAAAGACAGAGAAAGACTAATTATCTACATTCTACAAATCAGTGCTTAATTAGAACAAATAATTCACTGTTTAATTCAAATACATTTTATACAGTAATACGATTTATCAGACTCAAGAAGTGAACAAAAATTTTTCATTTCACCGGTTATGGAGACATAAGGATAAAAGTGCAAAATGTACGTTTTGTCATATTTTTACCCACAAAGCAACATTATTTGGCAAAGTTCCCTATTTAGCTGTTGTTGATGTTGGTGCATCTTGCATTCATCGTAGGGTTAATTTGCATACACATGGTACAGTACAATGCAAAGTGCCCAATTGCATTAATCACAACTTTTAATCACAAGAGTACTTTTCCTTTGCATCTGAATTAGGTGATGAAAGCAAATGACAAAAACAATTCAAATGCTAATTTGCATATTTATATTTCAGCAATGGAATCCCCCCCCCC